>JAZKJV010004978.1:15000-182500 GCA_037367405.1 Ottelia alismoides | reverse complement strand
TATAGAAAAAAACAATATCAAATTTCTGACCCTTTATTACCTGAACATTTTTTAACAATATTAGTTTTAGAGCCACAATGGGAAGCTCGATTTGAGGAGTATTCTTTTTGTTATCGTCCAGGTTTAACGACTTATCACGCACTTTCAGTTATTTGTGAAAATCTAGAAAAACAAACCCTTTATGTTTTAAAATTTGAATTAAATGTAAAAAAGAAAACTAAAATGATTATTCCCTTAGCGGATAATAGTTGTTATTCTAAAACAACGTTCATCGTAAAAAATAAAATCAATAAAAATTTTGTCTATTTTTCGCTGAAACCTAAACAGATTTTAGATATAAAATTAGAAAATAAAAACTTACTCAGTTATTTTAGAACACAGTCTATTGATTCTAATATAATTCTTTTTTATTATTTAAATAACATAAGTTCGTATTTTTTTGTTTATTTTAATTTTTTTTTTAATGACAAATCATTAAAGAATTCTAATACATTATTAAGTAAAAAAAAAATTAAAATTTATAATTCAAAAAATCCAAAATATTCGTTAACAATAGAAAAACTAAAATACACAAAAAATAAAGAAATTCGGACAATTAATTTTTATCTTAATTCGAAGGATTTTGAAACATCAGGAGACTATAATTTAACAATTAATCACTTTAAAATAAATAGTCTTAAAACATTTTTAAAAAATTGTATACCATTCCTTAATTTTTTTTCATTAATCTTAAAAAACTCTTATTGGCAAATATATTCACAAATTTATTTTGAAAAGAATTTTATTAAAATGAAAAAATTAATCTATTATAATAATGCTTATTTATCTTTAAATTTCAATCAAATTTATTTAATTAATAATTTAAATTCTTTTTCAAATAAAATTAATTGTGGTTCTGTAATTGAAATACCGAACTTTTCTTTACATATTTGTGTAAATAATGTTGAACCAAAATTAGTTTTTCATGAATTTTTAACATATTGGTTTAACAATTTTAAAAAATGTTTTTTTTTAGAGAAAGATTCTTTTTTCCTTAATTGGTTAAAAAATGTTCAACACAATAATTCAAGATTCAGTTTATCTGAACTTCCATTAGAATTAAAATTTATAAAAAATTGGAATGCAATTTTTTATAATAAAATTATAGAACAAAAATTTTCTTTTTTCTATGTAAGTGAAATAAAACAAGAATTAAAAATTTTAAGAGAAAAGAAAAGAATACATCTTTTTTATTGGTTTGTGTTCAGAAATCTAAAAGTTTATTATGCAGATTTTAAGAAATTTTTATCTGATAATGTTTTTAGTTTTCCAAAATTCTTTTTTACTACTAAATTAAAAAAAAAGTTATCACCTATTCTAAATAGAAAAAAACCAACTTTAAAAAAAAATAGAAATTTGAATACAAAATTCTTAAATATTCTTTTATTTTATTCTTTAGCTACAAAATTAGAATTACTGATAGGACAACGCTATAATTTTAAAAAAATGTTAAGACTATCAGGGTATAAATTATCAATATTAAAATATTTAAAAAAAAAATTAAATTCTTTTTATTTAAATCACTTTAAATTTCGTCAATTATGTGGTTTTTTTGAAAATATATTATTTCATGGTATTGAAACTCATTTTTCTTCTTGGGGGGGTAGGGAACAAGGAAATGTTTTAAAACGTGGATATTTTTTAAGATATGGGAATTTGATTATAGTAATGGACAAAAATCTCGATTTTTTAAAAAAATCAGAGCAATTTTTTAAAACTTGGTCTAGTTCTAAGAATATAAAATTTAATATGGAAAATATACAAATAACGAATAGTTTTTTTAAATTTAAAGTTGTAAATTCAAAAAGTAGCGTACTTGATAAGAAAATTTATAATAACTTAATTAAACAAGGTTTTAATTTCTTAGGATTTTATATTTATCAATCTAAATTAGATCGCAAAATTTGGAAAAGGATAAATTCACCTAAACTTTTTGTAAAAACTAAAATATATCCAGCAAAATTATCTATAAAAGTTCATTTACAACAATTAAAATTAATAATAAGAAAAAATCAGACTAAATCGCAAAAATTTTTAATTAAAAAATTATCACCGTATATTCGTATGTGGTCTAATTATTATAATATAGTTTCTAATAAAAAAATGCATGCCTATTGTGACTTTATTACTTTTAAAATGCTTTGGGATTGGGCTTGTAAAAGACATTCTAAAAAAAGTAAAAAATGGATAAAAGCCAAATATTTTCATTGTTTAAATGGAAAAAATTGGGTTTTTGGTAGTTATCAAAAAGCTAAAAATTCTTATTATTGTTTACCTAATCATACAGATTTTATATTATTGAAAATTCATTTTTTTAAAAAACTATTATCTCCTTTTAATTTTCAAATTCCTTTAGGATATTATAAAAAAATTTCAAATGATTCCTAAATTTAAATTTGTGTTTTTTTTATTCTGGTTTAAATTAAATATTATTTTTGTAAATTTGTAAAAATATCTGGATAATTATTAAATGACGTTTTCGATTAAAAATGTTTATAAATATAATAGATTTTATTTTAATTATGCAAATTTTAATTTTTTTTTTAGAAAATTTTAAAATTTGCATAATTAAAATTAATTTAATATAATTAATATTAAGCTCATGAACATGTTTATTTTATTTTTTGAATCATGTCAGGTTTTAAAAAGCAGCATAAAGAAAAATTTAAATAAGCCAGAGTTCATGAGCCTCAAGTTTTTCTTTTTTTAACGTTTTAGTACTATAACAACGTTAATTTATAAAGCTCTCCTGTTTTATTGTATTTTTAATTTTTTAAATAATTGTTTGAACAATTGAACAGAAATCGAAGTAAATCTAAAAATTCAAATTATTTTTAGTTTCCGATATTTTTATTTTTTAATTCATTAAAAATTAATCCAATTATAGAAACCTTTTTTCTTAATCTGAGAATTAAAAAGAAAAAAGTTTTGTATTTTTTTAATAAAAGGGTTATTTATTTTATAATTAATCTTTTTTTTATTGCCGAAAAGGTCCGTTAAATAACGGAAATAGAAAAAAATTCTATACAAATCCATAGGATGATCAATTTGAAATTACTAAAATTTTAATACCTACATTTGAATTGTAGGCAATTATTATATTTAAAAAGTTTATTTAGTTTTTTACTTAGTATAAAATTAATATTAATTTTATATTATTTTCAATTTTGAATAATTCAAAATAAACTTTTATTTTTTAATATTAGTTTTTTTCTTAGATTGATTTATAATTTGATCGATTCCTTGACTAAATTTGAATTTTTTTCTATCCAAAAATATGACTACTGCTAATTCTGAAGAAAAAACATATCCGATTTTTACAGTTAGATGGCTTGCGGTACATGCATTAGCTATTCCTACTATCTTTTTTTTAGGTTCTATTACTGCAATGCAATTCATTCAACGTTAATCTTTTAATTTGTTATAAATCTATAAATCTATAAATAGATTTATAGATTTATAATAATTCAGTTACTCTGTTTTGTAAAATATATTCGTTTGACTACAAAAAAAACGAAAAAACTTAATATGTTTTACAAAATTCCGTCAAAAATTTAGTTTTCTTCTTTTATAGATAATAAGGAATAAAAAATTAAAATTCCTTTTTAGGTTCCATTTAGTAAGGATATGCTTTAAATGATGCATATAAGTTTTAGAAAAATGGACTTTGGCTTGAAACAAAGTAAATTTTGATACACTAAAATATTAGACAAAATTTTCCATTTTTTTTCTTTTTGGATTTAAATTCTATTTAAAAATTTTTAAAATTTATGACTTCTATTTTCCAATTAACGTTATTTGCTTTAGTGGCTTTTTCTTTTGTTTTAGTAGTAGGTGTTCCAGTTGTATTTGCTTCACCTAATGGCTGGACAGAAAATAAAGGTATAGTTTTATCAGGTCTGGGTTTATGGATGCTATTAGTTTTTGTGGTGGGTATTTTAAATTCTTTTGTAGTGTAATATAAAAATATGATTTATTTAAAATCGATAGATATATCAAAAAATATCTATCGATTTTAAATAATAGAAGAGTCGAATAACTTATAAGGATATAAAGCTTTGGTTTAGGAGGTTTCATTTAGAAAAACTTGAGTATTATTTCTTTTTAATAGAATATAATATAATTGCATTAAATAATTGCATTAATCGTTGGCCGCCTTCTTTTTTTTCGTTGACACCATAAAATATTGTTTAGAAGGATTTTATATGAAATTAGCCGTTTATGGTAAAGGTGGTATAGGTAAATCTACTACAAGTTGCAATATATCTATCGCATTAGCTCGTCGAGGGAAAAAGGTTTTACAAATTGGATGTGATCCTAAACATGACAGTACATTTACATTAACAGGATTTCTGATTCCTACAATTATTGATACTTTACAAGCTAAAGATTATCATTATGAAAATGTATGGCCCGAAGACGTTATATATCAAGGCTACGGAGGTGTTGATTGTGTAGAAGCCGGGGGCCCTCCCGCAGGTGCTGGTTGTGGTGGCTATGTTGTTGGGGAAACTGTGAAATTACTAAAAGAATTAAATGCTTTTTATGAATATGATATTATTTTATTTGATGTTTTAGGCGATGTTGTTTGTGGTGGTTTTGCAGCTCCTTTAAATTATGCAGATTATTGTTTAATTGTAACTGATAATGGTTTTGATGGTCTATTTGCGGCTAATCGAATAGCGGCATCTGTAAGAGAAAAAGCTCGTACTCATCCTTTAAGACTTGCAGGATTAATTGCAAACCGTACTACAAAAAGAGATTTAATAGATAAATATGTACAAAGTTGTCCGATTCCTGTATTAGAAGTTTTACCTTTACTTGAAAATATAAGAGTTTCTAGAGTTAAAGGTAAAACACTCTTTGAAATGGCTGAATCTGATTCATCATTAAATTATGTTTGTGATTATTATTTAAATATTGCGGATCAGTTATTAACTGAACCTGAAGGTGTCGTGCCAAGAGAAATAGCTGATCGTGAATTATTTAGTTTATTATCAGATTTTTATTTAAATATAGAAAATCAGAATATTGTAGATTCGAAAGAAAAATTCGATTTTTTCTTGGTTTAAAACCTCAAAGATTATTAAAATAAAGACTTTCTTTTAAAGTTTTATTTTATTTTAAAAAGTTAATTGCTGATATTTTTTTATTTAAATGTGAATTTTAGTTAAAAATTTTTTTTGCCTTGATTGTTTATGCTGTCAATTTATGAATTAAAACAATTTTTAGAATTCAAATTTTTTTTATTGGTATTGTAAAGTTTAGAGATGAGACAGGATTTTTTAATTTTACTTAAAGAAGTAATTGATGCATTGAAACAATCTATATAAAAAGAAGTAAAGTAGTTATTATAAAATACAACTAGTGAGATTTTTATAGGATTTCTTTAAATGAAAAAACGTACGCTAATACAAAGAGAGAGGTTGTATATATGAAAGCGTGTTTATATATTTTTGTAATTTTTATTTCAAATAATTTTTTAGACTATGAATAATTTAGAAGTACTTTTTCAACTTATATCATTATTTTTTGTGGTTGTAGCAGGTCCTGCTGTTGTTGTGTTAGTAGCAGCTCGTAAAGGAAATTTATAGTATAATATCAAACACCCTACTTAAAGTAGGGTGTTTCAGTTCTATTTAAACTGATTTTGTTAAAAACTTAGAATTCTTTTTAAATCAAAATAAATTTTAGAAAAATCGTTATCTATAAACTAAAAAACACAGTTAATTTTTTTAGAATTTATGAAATAAAAGGATATAGAGTATTTTGTTAGTTTAACTCTATAAATTAAACTAACAAAAATTCTATTTTTTATTTAAAACTAAACTAACAAAAATAGTTTACTATACGAGTTATTAATTTAATGGACAAAATAGCTACTCCGGATGCGTATAAAGAGGTTCGATTCCTCTATAACTCGTGATGATAATGATTAATTCTTTTTTAAGAAATTGTTAATTTATTTAAACAATGCTTTTATTACTTTTTTAAAACAATTTTTTATCTAGAAAATAGAAAAATTTCTTTGTTTTTTCTAATCTTAAATTTTTAATCAGTATAGTAATAATTTTTTTTACTCTTTATAGAATAAATCAATTAAAGAAGTAAAATAAATAGAACATTAAAGAGTAAAATTGCTTGTTTTTTGCATAAACTGAAAACTAGAACTAGTATTAAAACAAGATGTAGAGACCTAATAACGTATTAAAAAACGAAATTATAAATATCAGAAAGACTTAAATAGACTTTCTCAAATAAATAAAAATTTCTAAGAATTAAAAAATATTTGAAAAGTGAGTTTATTTCTATTTGAATCCCTTCGTAGAGACGTTGTGTTGTACATTTCTTATGAAAACAGTGAATACGAAAAGAGTAGTCTTTTATTGTTAAAGTTGTCACCCTAAGATCAGGGTCCTCATCTTTAAAAATGCATCTTGAAGAAATTCTATAAAATTTTGTCCCATCTTTCTTATATTCTACAAACTTGTCATGAGATTCTAGAAAGTTGGATGGAAATGTAAAATTGTGTTTCGCATTCGCTGCCTTTAAAATTTCATAACAATGTAAATAATTATTTTTTGCTTCATTATTGGAAATCTCCTAAATGTCATAGGAATTTTGTGAGTTCTTTGAGATATCAGATTCTTTTAAAAAGAAAAATTCTTTATAATCAAGATCGGCTTCAAAATTAAGGTTTAAAAAAGGCAGGGCCTTTTTTCCATGTCTTCTATTGAAACGCTTGATGTTGTTTTCTTTTTAAAAGGAATTGAGGAAGAATCTTTAACTGTTTATTTTGGTTTAACCTTATTAATTTTATGAAAAGGAAGAGTTTCCAAATTCACAAATTCGTTGTCAGTTAATTCGTTAAACACAGTTTTTGCTAAAGAACTTTCTAAATCGTCATTTTTTAAGAGTTCTTTATACTTTTTAGTAGAATTTGTTAACCCTTGAAAACTTAAATTCAGCTTTTGATGTTCTAAAAAAGCTGAATATTTAAAAAGAGAGAGAATAAGATCGATTTCATTCAAGTTTTTGAAATTTTCCATAAATGCGTGAATTTCTTTTAAATTTGAATACCAAGAGTTGTCCTTTTCCACTATGAACGTTAGTTGTTCTTTTGTAAAAATTGTCCATTTTGTTGAATTTGTGTCCCCTTGAAGGTTCATTTCATCAAAATGACTACCATAAATGCTAGTGCTCTTTTCAATACAAAATCCGAAAATAATTCCATATGGTTCCATGAAATTTTTAAACTGTTTGAATGTATAAAAACCTGAAACCTTAAAGAAAAGTTTAAATCGATTTATCGAACCATACACTGGAGAGGAAATAACTAAACATTTCTTTTGTTTTAAGTAAGCTATTAAGAATAAGAATTGCTCATTTGTTCGATTGTTTTTATAAAAACATTTTGTTTCATCAAAGTCTAAACAAACCTTTGGAAAAGATTCTTAAATTTTCATTGAAATCGAAGAAGCTTGAAGCCAAAAGTCGAAATTTTGTTCAAAGTTTGTTTGCCAAAACTCCTGCGGGAAGGTTGTTAACATTAACTGTTTGTTTTCTTTAAAACCTGGAATTTATTTTTTATTAGCAAATTTAGGGATTAAATATAACCCAATGTTCTTTGATAATTGTCCATCTTTCTTTAAAACTAGTGAATTCTTAAAAAACTCCTCTTTTGAAAAAATTTTCAGAAAATTAGAAGCTTTTAAGTTTAACTTTAAGAGATCTTCTTTGTCAATTAGTCTTAAACTAACCAGTTTATTTAAAAGAAATCTCGCATAATTGACTAGATCGAAGTTTCGACAAATAAAGTCGACAATGTTTTGATTCGCAAAAGTTAGATCAGCACAGTTTTAAATCGTTACAGAAAAATCCCTACAGTTTATAATTCCACCTATAATTACTCCACTGAAAAAAGTGGGATTTTTTGAAAAGAAATAAAGAACACGATCAGTATTTTTTTTTCTTATATCCTAGAAAATCTAGCACATTTTCAGAAATTACATAGACTATTACAAAATAAAAAAATAAAACATCCAAAAATTCTTTTTTAAATTCAATTCTTATTCATAAAACGAGTCAGAAAATAAAAGAAAGAAATGATTGAAAACAAAATCAACTCATTTCTTTCTTTTATTGAATTGAGATTGATTTTCTCAAATTTCTTTCTGAACGTCTTTAATCATTGATTTAGAAAAGGATTTCGTGAATGAAAGAAATTCTTTCTTTTCTTTTTTCATTCTAAAAGAAGAAAAAATTTAATTTCTTTTAATGATTTATTTAAATCCTTTTTTTTAATGGTTTATTGAATTCTTTTATGAAATTTCTTTTATTAAAGAAATTCTTTTATTTTATTCAATCAATGAAATTCTTTTATTTCATTGATTGAATTCTCTTATGAAAGAAATTTCTTTTTTTTTTATTAAATAAAAGATTTTATTTAATCTCTTTTATGAAAGAAATTGTTTTATTTAATTTATTAAATTCTTTTATTTCTTTTATTAAATTTTTTTATTTCTTTTATTAAATAAAGATTTATTTTATTAAATAAATTCTTTTATGGAATCCATTTTATTAAAGAAATTTTATTCTTTTATTGAATTTCTGAAATTCTTTTCTGAAAGAAATTCTTTTATGAAAGAAATTTCTTTCTTTGATTTTATACAAGATTCATAAAAAAGAAAAAATCAATGATTGAAAAAAACATCAAAGAAATTCTTTTCTACTTGTACGATTGATCTTTTTATTTCTGAAAGAATTCAATTTCTTTTTGATTTGTTCATAAAAAACTTTGAAATTTTAAATCAAAGAATTTCAATCAAAAATTCAAAGAATTTCTTTAAACCATTTCAGAAATCAAAGAAATGAAGAAATCTCATCAAAGAATTCAATCAATGAAATTCTCCGTTTCCTCAAGAAATCGTTTCTTTAATTTTCTTGTTTTTAATGACAAATCAATGATTCATAAAATTCTTTTTTTATAAAAAAAGAGTCAACGATTTTTATAAAAAAGAGTAAACTATTAAAAAGAAAAAGTTTGAAATCCTGTTTCTTAAAATTCATTCAAATACAACCCTTAACTTAATGGATAAAGTCTCGCATTCCGAATGCGATGGATATGAGTTCGAATCTCATAGGGTTGATTCAAGGAAAAAGGGTTGATTGAGGCTTTTCGTCGTCAATAAGCCTTGTTCACAAGGTTGAAAATAGGTATGTACCACTTTCGGAAAGATCTTCTCTCAGATCGTCTCGAATGAGCCTTTTGAACAAGGTTTAACCTGGGTGGTCTCCACCTTTCTAAGTACAAATAAAGAAACTCTTTTTTTGTATACGACGTTCGAACTAAAAAAAGAATCGTCTACGAGGTCTTTAAGAAATCTTGTCAATAAGGTTTTTTGTTTCAAGGTGGGGACCACCTTGTTAAGTACAAAGTCAGAAACATTCTTTTTTTTATAGAACATCGTGTCGGTTCTTTTTACAAAGGGGACCACCTTTAAAATCTTTCTTTCGTTGTGTACAAGGTGGAACCCACCTTGATATGTACAAATTTAGAAAAGAAATTCTTTTTTTACGACGATTGAACAACACCTTGGTAGTTATATAAAGGATTGCACCGCAAGGGTGCATCTGCAAAGCCTTATGGCATGTGGCTTTAGGCCACTTTTTGCAAAGGTGTTGCACCGCAAGGGTTTACAAGATTCCCTAAAAATTCTCTGTTAAAGTGTCGGCTGCGAAGCCTTACGGCACGTGGCTTTAGGCTACTTTTTGCAAAGGTGCTGCACCGCAAGGGTTTACGAGAATTTCAAAAAAGACGTCGTTCACGCGTCGCTCATAAAGCCTTGCGGCACGTGGCTTTAGGCCACTTTTTGCAAAGGTGTTGCACCGCAAGGGGTGCATCTGCGAAGCCTTATGGCATGTGGCTTTAGGCCACTTTTTGCAAAGGTACGTTTTTGAAAAACCCTGTTTTTTATTTTTTCATAAAAAAGGTTTTTCAAAAAGCATATAAAAAACTCTCTGCATAAATAAGCCTCAGGCTTAACTCTACTTTAAAAGGTGGAATCCACCTTTATTGTTACAAATACAAAAAAAGAAAGATTTTTAAGGTGGTCTCCACCTTTCTTACAAATAGAAAAAAGATCTTTTATAAGTTTGTACATATTAAGGTGGTCTCCACCTTTATGATAAATAGAATTAGAACTATAAAAATATTATAAATAAAAATATCGTTATATATCTATAAATAGAATTAGAACTATAAAAATATTATAAATAGAAAATTAGAAATATATATATCTATATCTATAAATAGAAAAAAAAGAGATTCTTTGTAAAAATAAAGGTGGAGACCACCTCTTTTATACCTTGTTCACAAGGTTTGTTAAAGACGTAGTATACAAAAAAATCTTTTATAAGTTTGTACATATTAAGGTGGTCTCCACCTTTATGATAAATCTATTTATAACGAATTTTACATATACAAAAAAAAAGAAAGATTCTTTATTTGTACCAAGGTGGTCTCCACCTTTATGATAAATCTATTTATAACTAATACGGTGGTCTCCACCTTTATTACAACTATAAAAATATTATAAATAAAAAATTATAAATATATATATATATATATAATTATAAATATAAAAAAGATTTTATTTATAAAATAAAGGTGGAGACCACCTCTTTTATACCTTGTTCACAAGGTTTGTTAAACACGTAGTATAAAAAAAAAGAGATTTTATTAATTTGTACATATTAAGGTGGTCTCCACCTTTATTGTTACAAATACAAAAAAAAGAAAGATTTTATAAGTTTGTACCAAGGTGGTCTCCACCTCTATGATAACTATAAAAATATTATAAATATATATAAATAGAATTATAACTATAAAAATATTATAAATATAAAAAAAGAGATTTTATAAGTTTGTAAAAATAAAGGTGGAGACCACCTCTATTACAAATATAAAAAAAAGAGATTTTATTAAAGATTTTATTAATTTGTACATATTAAGGTGGTCTCCACCTTTATTGTTACAAATATAAAAAAAAGAGATTTTAAAGGTGGTCTCCACCTTTTTAATAATATATTTTATAACTTTGTACTTAACAAGGTGGTCTCCACCTTTATTGTTACAAATATAAAAAAAAGAGATTTTATTAAAGATTTTATTAATTTGTACATATTAAGGTGGTCTCCACCTCTATTTTTACATATACAAAAAAAAAGATCTTTTATGAGTTTGTACCATGGTGGTCTCCACCTCTATTACAAAGAAAAAAAAGAAAAATTTTATAAGAAAGATTTTATAAGTTTGTAAAAAGCTTAAGACCTTGCGAGCAGGTGGCATACCACCGACCTCTCACCCCCGTGAGCAAGGTCAGGTCTAATACGGTGGTCTCCACCTTTATTTTTACAAACTTATAAATAGAAAATAAATAGAAAAAAAGATTTTATTTATTCGTACTTAGAAAGGTGGAGACCACCTCTTTCATACGTTGTATAAAAAAAAGAAAGATTCTTTATTTGTACCAAGGTGGTCTCCACCTTTATGATAAATATATTTATATATAGAACTAATATGTATTTGTAAAATAAAGGTGGAGACCACCTATTCTACAAAGACAAAAAAAGAGATTTTATAACTTTGTACTTAACAAGGTGGTCTCCACCTTTATTTTACAAATACAAAAAAAAAGAACTCTTTTTAAGGTGGTCTCCACCTCTATGAGAACTATAAAAATATTATAAAAGGTTTGTTAAACACGTAGTATATAAGAAAAAGATCTTTTATAAGTTTGTACATATTAAGGTGGTCTCCACCTCTATTTTTACATATACAAAAAAAAAGAAAGATTCTTTATTTGTACCAAGGTGGTCTCCACCTTTATTCTTATAAATAGAATTAGAACTATTACAAATATAAAAAAAAGAGATTTTAAAGGTGGTCTCCACCTTTTTAATAAGATAGAATGATATAAAAAAAGATCTTTTATGAGTTTGTACCATGGTGGTCTCCACCTCTATTACAAAGAAAAAAAAGAAAGATTTTATTTATTTATACACATCAAGGTGGTCTCCACCTTTATGATAAATATATATATATAATATGTATTTGTAAAATAAAGGTGGAGACCACCTCTTTTATACCTTGTGAACAAGGTTTGTTAAACACGTAGTATATAAGAAAAAGATCTTTTATAAGTTTGTAAAATAAAGGTGGAGACCACCAAAGACTGTACAAGGTGGAATCCACCTTGGAGAAAAACCTTGTGAACAAGGCTTTTGATGTCTTCTTTCTTTCTTTTTTCTCTCAAAAAAAGGAGAAAAAGAAAGAAAGATTGAATAAAAGACTGTATAAGGTGGAGACCACCTATTCTACAAAGACAAAAAAAGAGATTTTATAACTTTGTACTTAACAAGGTGGTCTCCACCTTTATTGTTACAAATACAAAAAAAAGAAAGATTTTCTTTTATCTTGTAGCAATAAAATTTGTTCACAAGGTTTCGTTTTACAGAGTTAAACAAAAAAAGAATTTCTTGTACTGTTTCATGAAAAAATAAAAAACAGGGTTTTTCAAAAACATACCTTTGCAAAAAGTGGCTTTAAGCCACGTGCCGCAAGGCTTCGCAGATGCACCCCTTGCGGTGCAACACCTTTGCAAAAAGTGGCCTAAAGCCACGTGCCGCAAGGCTTTATGAGCGACGCGTGAACGACGTCTTTTTTGAAATTCTCGTAAACCCTTGCGGTGCAACACCTTTGCAAAAAGTGGCTTAAAGCCACGTGCCATAAGGCTTCGCAGATGCACCCTTGCGGTGCAATCCTTTTAGTTATTTGTAGTTTTTTTGATTTCAATTTTAAAACATTTTGTCGAATTAAAATTTCATTGTATTTTTCTAAAAAATATTATATAATATAAACAGACTGGTTAATTTGTGTAAAAATTAAATAATGAAGAGGTTACACAAGGTGATGGTATCGAACAGACGTTCGATACCATACGTCCAGTCACTCTTCTAAATGTTCAAAATACATTTTCTTCGAAAAAGGTAAAGTCCCTCTATAAGAACCTGTAGAGTGATCAAATCGCCTCGTTTTTTTTTTGTAAGATTATTAAGGTTCAAATAAATTCTTTATTTTAATTTTCTTATAGAGAGTGTTTTTAAAACACCAATGAACTCATTTACTAAATTTTTATAGAAGGTATCTTATGGAAAATAGACAAAATAATTCGAATTTTTATTACGAACGTTATGTTCAATCTTTAATGTCTTTTTTAACGAATTTAATTATTCCCGAACTTATGGAGAAACCTATGAGCGGGATAGAATTTTCTCAAAAATGGGAGGAATATAGTTCTTCAAAAGAGTCTTGTAATAATGATCTTTTTCGGAAGCAACAAAAATTCTCTCTTTTACGTATTTTACTTGCTAACAACGGTTATTCTTTATTTGTAAATCGACGTCGAGGAGATACATGGTATTCTTGTATAAAAGTCGAAGGATATCCCCGGCAATTACCGACTATCAGTAGCAACTCCTAATCAAATAGATATTCAATTCTTCGCAACTAGAGCAAAAGGACTAAGTACGAGAGATTACAGAAAATCTGCGTTTCAACTGTTTGATTTACTATCTTTTAGAAACTCTTTTACCCGTAATGTTAAGTGTAATTGTTTACCTTCAGAAGGATCTTTCGGGGTTAAGAATGATGGCGAAGATTTTGAATTCAAAGAGGAGGATCAAGAGCAGTTGGCGGAAGAGGCTGAAGCTGAGAACAAGAGAATGTCCGATTATGCTGCAATGGACTTTAGAGATGTAAAAGACGATTATGCTGCAATGGACTTTAGAGATGTAAAAGAGGAGGATCAATATGATGAAAACGGAAATTTTATTTATCGAGGTAGTAGTCATTATTGGGGAATTTATGCTGATGATCTGTTAAGTCTTTTATCAGAAATTTTCCCAGAGAATATTGATGCTAACGTATTCGATGAGAACGGTAATTTTCTAGAGCGAGACGCGTTCGCGCTGGGCCTTTTTACCTCGCCGGGTCAACGTCAGTATGAGAGCGAGCGTAAACACTGCCTTATATTTAACAGATTCTTTTTGTTCTAGGTGCAGACTCTAAATTTAATAATAAAAAAAAACAAAGTGCGTTATATGCGTTTGCAAATCCTAATAAAAAGGGGTATTTGAGATGTATAAAATATATGTATATAGATATATATTATTTAATGTAAAAACTGTTCCTCTCTTTTTTTAATATTTCCCTCTAAAATAAAAGAGGTTTGTTCGTTTTGTGTATTAATATAAGTACGTGACTATTTAAATTCTAATTTAGAATTTTTTTGAGCATCAATAATTTCCTAAGAATCATTTGATTCCAGATTATAAAACTGGTCATCTGCCAATTTTTGAAAAACCGTTTAAGCAAAAACTATATTCAAATTCTCTGTTTTTTTATTTATTCTATTTTTTTAGGGTTTTAATTAATAAAACTATTTTATGAAACAAAGGGAGTGCATAATATTCACGTAGGTTTTCTCTCTTTTGTTTTAAAAAGCAGTGCAAAACTTACTTTTAGAAAATAATCTATATTACATAATTGAGGTAAAAATAGGATAAAAAATCTTTTCCAAAAGTAGGTATTGCATACTAGCCATATGGACTTTGGGTTTTCTAGGATGCACTGAAATGTAAAACTTACTATTATTTAATAATTTATAATACATTATTTTAGACAAAATTCGGGAAAAGAATTTTCTAAAAGGCGATATTGCAATATTTTGTTAAAAATGTATATTAAATATATAAGATATTTAACGAGAAGTGAATCGTTTATAAAAATAAACTGATAAATTTCATTAATAGTTTAAAAAAGATTTACTCGATTTTTTAATCATTTAAACTAGAAACTATTGTCAAATTAAAAACAAACTTTTTATTTCTTCTAAAACGTGTAACGAGCCTTATTAACAGAAGGTATATGAATTGTATTATTAAGTTTATTAAAACTCTATTTAAAGATAAAGAAAAACAAAATGTGAGAAAAGTTTCTTTTTATTTTACCAATCAATGAACTTTACTCCCGCATTACTTTATGTAATATTAATTTAATTTGATAAAATAAAGTTTTATTAAAGGGTAACATTGACAAAATTTGAGACTAATTTTGTATAATGGAACTTTTTTATTCGGAGAAAAAATTTATAAAATAAATTTTCAATTTTATAAGTTTTAAATTCAAATAATTTATTGGAAATTTCGTATATTTATAGTCTAAAACTGTCATATAACAATAGTATTTAGATCAAAAGTTTTTTATTTTTATCTATAAAATATTTTTAATATTGTAATCGTATTAAAAATATGAATTTTTATTTTTAATAAAAATATTAAATTTTTCCAGTTTGTTTTATTTTTTCTGTTAGTATTTAATAAATAACTTCTTAAATAGATATATACAGCCTTTTTAACTCAGAGGTAGAGTATTTGCATGGTAAGCAAAAAGTCGTCGGTTCAAATCCGATAAAAGGCTTTTTAAATAGTAGTTTTATTTTTATATATTTAATAAAAAAAATTATTAACTATGCTTTAATTTTAGATAAAAAAATTTAAGAGAAAAAATAGTTTGAAAACTTTATAGTTTGAAAAATTTATAATGTTCGCTAAATTTTTTTTTATTTATTGACAATAAAATCAAAATGTTCTATTATATTATTAACATAATTTAATTCTAAAGTAATTAAAAAATCAAATTCAACTCAATTTTATGAAAAATTATTTATAAGGCCCCCATCGTCTAGAGGCCTAGGACATCTCCCTTTCACGGAGGAAACGGGGATTCGAATTCCCCTGGGGGTAAAAAAGGAAAACAATCTATAGAGTGTATATACTCTATATTTTCAAAACAGTTTCAGCAAACTGATATTAAAAAAATTTAATCTATTTAAATGAAATTTGTTGATGTTTTTTATATACACTATTTTTATTATTAAAATAAGTCAAAAATAGTTTATAAATTTATTGATAAAAATTTTGAAAATTACTATTTTTAGAAATTAAACGAGTTATTATTTTTTTATATCATTCTATATAGAATGAATAGAATAAAATTTTTAATTTAAATAGTTTTTTTAATCTAATTGTATATGAATAAATTAAACAATTAAAAATTAATTCGTTTTTGTTTCGTGATTTTTCAACTTTACAAGATTTAAAAATCACGAAATTTTTTATTAAATTGCCAAAAAATCACATTCAGAGTAAAATAGTAGAATAATAAATAAGGGTTACTAACTCAATGGTAGAGTACTCGGCTTTTAACCGATAAGTTCTGGGTTCGAGTCCCAGGTAACCCAAATTTTTTTAATAAAAACAAAAAATGTAGAATATGTAATAAAAATCTCAGTTATATATCAACAACAATATGATCTATTCAAAACCAATAATATATTATATATATATATATAATATAAGAGATATTTTGAAAAAAACAGTCTTAGTAGTTCAGTGGACTAGAACAATCGCCTTCTAAGCGATAAGTCGTGGGTTCGAATCCCTCCTGGGACGAAAAATGACATCGAGATGAGTAACAAAATTTTTATATTTTAACAATTGTATCGAGATTATTTTGTTTTTTATTAAATTAAGATATAATATTGTATATCTTATAAAAAGGGTCGATGCCCGAGTGGTTAATGGGGGCGGATTGTAAATCCGTTGGCTAAGCCTACGCTGGTTCGAATCCTGCTCGACCCAATCAATAAAAACTTTAAAAAATTAAAATGAAAGAAATACCATATAATTAATAAAAAAAGCGTCTTTAAGGCGGCATCCAGACTCGAACTGGAGAATAGAGGTTTTGCAAACCACGGCCTTACCACTTGGCTATGCCGCCTTTATACTTCGAATTTTAACATATTTTTATTATAGCAATGTTGTTATTACTATAACATATTTCAATTAAATAATCTAGTAGATTTAATCGAAAACGAGCGTTTAAAACTTTTATAGTATAAAATAATATAGAAGTCTATTTTCTCATAAATTTTGTAATAGACAAAACAAAAAAACTTGATATATTAGTATATAATTTATATGCCTTCGTGATGAAACTGGTAGACATCCTGGTTTTAGGAACCAGTGCCGAAAGGCGTGTCGGTTCGAATCCGACCGGAGGCATTCTATAGAAATCTTATAGTTAAAATATATATCTATTTTTTTAACATTTTTTAATTTAATTTAACTATATTAATATAAATTTTTTGATTTATCAAAATCAGGGTATGTTGTTCTGAATTTTATAAAATTTTTTTTTTTTAATTGTTTTAGTTTTTATTTATGTTATATTTATAAATAACAAGTTTCTTTACTTTAATTGGTTAAATACCAAATTATTATATATTTTTTAAATAAGAATTTTTTTGTTAGTTAACAATATTTAAAAAGTGTTTTTATGTTTTTTAGAAAGGAAATATAAAAACATTTAACTGAGAGAATTTAATTTTATTAAAATAAATGTTGTATTTTATATTAATTGTAGAAATATGGATTAATAAAAATAATTAAGAAAATACAAAAACTTACTCACTGATTGTAGAAATTGAGACTTGACGGGGAAATTAAAATAAAAGAAAAGAAGGTTATAAATATGACAGCTATTTTAGAAAAGTCAGAAGTAAAAAGCTTATGGAGCCGTTTTTGTGAGTGGGTTGTATCTACTGAAAATCGTTTATACATTGGTTGGTTTGGTGTGTTAATGATTCCAACATTATTAACAGCTACTTCAGTATTTATTATTGCTTTCGTAGCAGCTCCTCCAGTTGATATTGACGGTATCCGTGAACCAGTTTCAGGTTCTTTATTATACGGTAACAACATCATTTCTGGTGCTGTAGTTCCAACTTCAAATGCTATTGGTTTACACTTCTACCCAATTTGGGAAGCAGCTTCATTAGATGAGTGGT
Source organism: Ottelia alismoides (assembly GCA_037367405.1). NCBI lineage: Eukaryota > Viridiplantae > Streptophyta > Magnoliopsida > Alismatales > Hydrocharitaceae > Ottelia > Ottelia alismoides. The sequence continues at coordinate 164,489 of JAZKJV010004978.1, read as the reverse complement.
TATACAATGGTGGTCCTTACCAGTTAATCGTATGCCATTTCTTCTTAGGTATTTGTTGTTATATGGGTCGTGAGTGGGAATTATCATACCGTTTAGGTATGCGTCCTTGGATTGCTGTGGCTTATTCAGCTCCAGTAGCAGCAGCAACAGCTGTATTCATCATTTATCCAATCGGTCAAGGTTCTTTCTCTGATGGTATGCCTTTAGGTATTTCTGGTACTTTCAACTTCATGAATAATTAGATCGTGACTTTTAGAATAAATTCTAATTGCAAATCGGGTGAATTGCTTAAACTCACTTTTTATAAGTATAAGTTAATATTAATAATAATAATATGAGTCAAAAACATACATCAGAGTCCATTCAAAAAATTGCGTCTCAACGAAACCATACTTTAATTAACATGGATGGTTACCAAAACGCTAATAGCTTAGTGACTTTTAAATGTGAAATTTGCTCCACAGAGTGGTCCACATCTTTAAAATCTTATATGAGCGCAAAGAAAAGCGGTTGCCCTGGTTGTAAAAAACAAACTATAAGTGATGCTCAAAAAGGAAAACAAATCAGTGAAAAAACTAGACTATTAATAGCTGAAAAAGTAAAAAGTAGGCCTGGTTCCTTAACAGGCGTTACCGGCGAAAAACATCCTAGATATAAAGGAGGGGTTTCTAGAGATTTGAAAAATCCATCAAATGCAGATTATGTTTGGAAAAACGGTATCCGAAAACTTTTTAAATATAAATGTGCATTAACTGGAGTAAAAACGAATTTAGTAGCTCACCATATAAATGGCTATAATCTTTTTCCGGAGCAACGTTATGATTTGAAAAACGGTGTTTTAATATCAAGAAAAATTCATAAAGAATTTCATGATATATATAAATACGGAGATAATACTGAGCAACAATGGAAAGAATTTTGTTTGCAACAATATAATATTGATTGGGGTGAATTAAAACAAAGTTATTTTTTTGATATCTAAAATAGAATATTTAACTTATTTTTTGAGAATTAGCAGCCAAGTACTGTTTTTGAAAAAAAAAAATAAAACAGTAAAGGTTCAGAGACTAAAGAAGAACTTATTTCTTCGAGTGCCCGACACCTTTAATAAAAGGTGATGATATAGTCCAACAATTTCTGATAAATTGAAATTGATTCGGATCGTATTCCAAGCTGAGCATAACATTTTAATGCACCCATTCCACATGTTAGGTGTAGCTGGTGTATTTGGTGGTTCATTATTCTCAGCAATGCATGGTTCATTAGTAACTTCATCATTAATCCGTGAAACAACTGAAGCTGTATCTACAAATGCTGGTTACCGTTTTGGTCAAGAAGAAGAAACATACAACATCGTAGCATATAAAATGCGTGCGACCTAAACCCAAGAGGGTTTAAGGAAAAACTGGGTGAAATGCAGGAACCCGTATAACGTTATTTTATTTACTCAAAAAAATTTCCATATACAAAAACGTTCTGTTATAAAAAAATAATAATAAATTTTTAATAATGTCAACTAAATTAACTTTAAATCTATTAATACAAGAGGTCGAAGAACGCGGGCACAAATTGATTAATGTATCAAACCCTTTAAATATTCGGACCGGCACATTAACTGCTATTTGTTCGAATAATCACAAATTTACAGTTAGTGTAAAATCTTACCGTGCTTGTAAGTTAAATTTAGAAGGACGTAAGAATGGATGCCCAGAATGTAAAAAAATTCAAACTAGTAAAGTTTGGAAAGAACGTCCCCGTAAACGTTTAAAATATGAAACTAGCTCTTCAAAACCACTTAAAAAGACTAAAACTATTAACCCAGAATTCGAAGAAGTCAAAAATAAAGAAACATTAATTTTTTATTTAAAAAATAAACTAAATGATTATAATTCTTTTATTTTACAAAAGTTAGAAGAAGAACAATTACTCTTTTCTAAAAAACAAGAATTTCCTGAGATAATAGCACAATATCATCATATAATCCCGTTACATGCAGGAGGACCTGATGAAAAATGGAATTTAGTATTATTAGAATTAAATGATCATATAATCGCCCATCGTATAAGATTTAGTGTTTATAACGAAGATGGTGACGAACGATTTTTACGATTTGTTGAAAAAATAAATACAAATTATTTTCCAAAAGAAGTCCATAAAAACCAGCTTACTCCCAAAGTTCGACAAAAATTAAGTGAAGGTATGACTTGGTCTCATCCTGATTATAAAGACGTTTTATATGTTCCTCCAAACGCAGTAGAGCTACCTTCAGCATTATATGAATTTTTTTTGCAGTCTTTACCGAAACATTCATTAGTTTATAAAAATTTATTATTAACAAATAAGACAGCGTTTTCTAAAGGTATTTGTCGAGTTTTAAATGAAAAAGGAAATAGTGTTCGTAGGTGGAAACTTGTCGAATAACTACTATATTTTTTTCAGAAGAGATAACGGAAAAAACGGCAATCTGCAGCAAAGCACAAAAATTAGAGTAAACTATTTTTGTGAATGTTCAGAGACTATTAAAGTGCTTTTCAATCAAGCATCTAGTGCCCAGGATCTCTAAATAAAAACTAAAAATAATATTTTTAGATAGAGATTATGATATAGTCCACATCGTAAATAAATTTGCGATAGTGAGCTGCTCACGGTTACTTTGGTCGTTTAATCTTCCAATATGCTTCATTCAACAACTCTCGCTCATTACACTTTTTCTTAGCAGCATGGCCAGTTATTGGTATCTGGTTTACATCTTTAGGTTTATCTACAATGGCTTTCAACTTAAACGGTTTCAACTTTAACCAATCAGTAGTTGATTCTCAAGGTCGTGTTGTTAACACTTGGGCTGATATTATCAACCGTGCTAACTTAGGTATGGAAGTAATGCACGAGCGTAACGCTCATAACTTCCCATTAGATTTAGCTGCTGTTGAAGCTCCTTCAGTAGAAGCTTAATATCTATAGACTAGTTTAAGCAAAAGCTTTTTTATTTGAAAAAAGTTTCTCTTCTCACAACAGTGAGGGAGAAACTTTTTCCAATTTTCTATTTTATTTTTATAAAAAATAGAAAATAAATTAAAGAATCTAAGAAGTAAATAAAATTGTAGAAAAGGTATTTCAGAAAATAAACTAGTAAATTTAATGATGTTTTATTTTTAAATATTAAATCAATTTTCATTTTTAAAAGTATTTGTTCTATTTGTGAATTTTATCTAAGATTGATGTAATTTCGATTTATAAAAAAATCGAATAATATTTAATAAATTACTTATCATAAAATTAATTTATTAAACTAATAACTTTTTTAATCAAATAAAAAGATTAGAAGTTTATTAAATTGTTGGATTATAAAATCTAACAACTTAGATATGGTTTTGACAAGACATACAACTTAAAAAACGAGTATTATAGTTAAATTTCTTTCTAAATTTAAATCTAATTTAACGACCAAAAGATTTGTTCTATTTTTGAATTTTTTAAATAAATGTATTAAAATTTTATAATTTATTTTGAAAACGCCTTTAGTTCAGGGGTAGAACGCCGGTTTCCAAAACCGGATGTCGTGGGTTCAATTCCTACAGGGCGTGAAAGTGTAAGAACTACAATAATTTTTGTTTTTAACATATTATATAAAAATTAAAATCAATTTTAGAGAATATTATTTCTAACTATTTAAACCATATAAATGATGTAAAATAATTCGATTAAGTTAGAATTAATCGAATTTGTTTTGACAAAATCAAGATAGGAGAGTTAATATTGATTTTTTTTATTGATTTGTTATAATTTATATAACAAACCAAATGCCTGCTTAACTCAATCGGTAGAGTATCGGTTTTGTAAACCGAAAGTTATCGGTTCGACTCCGATAGCAGGCTAAAGTAAATCCATAATTCTATTACAAAATTAGTAATTATTTAGTTATTACTATTAAATAACAGAGTTTTTTGTAAAGACACACAAAATATGCATTTTCTTATTATAAGATAATAAGAAAGTTGTCTTAATACAAACTAAGAGTCGCTGGGTAGAGCAGTCTGGTAGCTTGTGGGGCTCATAACCCTAAGGTCGCAGGTTCGAATCCTGCCCCAGCCAAAAAATCCCAATTAATTCTAATCAATTGGTATAAATAGAATCAATGATTCAAGAATACTTATCACGAAAAAGAGTTTTGATTTCTGTTAGTTAACAAATAACTATTTTAATAGAATTCTTTGATCAAAGACATATTTTATTGTTTTATGTCTTTTATTTAATATATTTAGTATATAATAAATTTTAAAATTTAAACAATATTTTTATTTTATACTGTAAATTTCATTTTATATTATTGCAAAAAAAAAAATTTTTTATATAATAAAAAAAGATTTTTTTTTATAGGCCTATAACTCAGTTGGTAGAGTGATTGCCTTACAAGCAATAGGTCATCGGTTCGAGTCCGGTTGGGCCTATCCATAAATTCAATATTTGAAATAGAACTTATTTGTAATAGAAAAAAATATTTGGTGTTATAAAAAATTCATTAATATTCGATTATTTATTTATAAATTAATTTATTAAATAAATATCGATAAAATGAGACTTTGAATTTATTGTATAAAAATTAAGAATAATAATTATTTATTTTAGTTAATGCGTTAAAATAATTTATTTTGAATTATTTTAAACGTAGAGTCTATTATTTATCTTAATTTTGTAGCTAATAACCTATTATTTAATTGCAACATCTGACGACTAATAGTCAGATTATTTTTTAGTTTTTTTCGTCATTTTTTGGTTTTTAAATTAATATATATATTAAAGAAATCCAGCACTTTTGGCCGAGCGGTTTAGGCAATCGACTCATAATCGATGCGAGGTAGGTTCAACTCCTACAAAGTGCACTAAACAAAAGTCTGCCTTGAAACATAAGTTACAGTTATTCAATAAAATTTTGTTTTAATAATTTTAAATATTTTTTATAAAATTATATATGTGCATTCAATGATTTATAATAAATAGTCGTAATTATAAGTAATTTTATTTATAATAAAACACATTTAGATTTTATCGATAATGATAATAAATTATAATAGCGAGCGTAGCCAAGTGGTAAGGCAATGGGTTGTGGTTCCATCATGCGCGGGTTCGAACCCCGTCGTTCGCCAATTTTTAAAAGAATTCTACTAAAAAAGACAATTCTAAGAAGAAAATAAATAGTTCTTTTCGATATTGTAATGGAGAAAAGTTAACTGAATTATATCACGTGTTTTATAGTGAATTTCTAATATCATAAATTTTTACTAAAAAAAAGTTAATGATAGTTTTTGTATTAGTTAACTTTTATATGGAGATTTCTACCAAATTTAATATTATTAATGTAATTTTTTTGAGTTTAACTTCTAATATATATATATATATTTGTTAAATAGAAAAAGTCAGAATTAGTCTAGTTAAATTTTACTTAATTCTTTTCTTAGATATTTTCAATTTGTGTAGCCTCTTAGAAAAAATCATATCGTTTTTAATCTTATGTTAAAAAACAAATTTTTTAATCATTTAACTGGTAAACCTTCGTCAGATTCCATAAAACCAGATTTGCCTAAAACTATTACTCATTTTTCTACATTTCAGAACGTATCTAGATTTGATGAAATTAAATTAATTACAATTGGATTAGCATCACCAGAGAAAATACGACAATGGGCTGAAACAAAACTCCCAGATGGGAATATTTTAGGTCAAGTATATAATGCTAATACTTTACATCATAAAACCTTCAAACCATTAAAAGGTGGGTTGTTTTGCGAACGCATTTTTGGTCCAACGAAAGATTTTCAATGTTCATGTGGTATTCAAAAAGAGAAACCGGTTACTCGTATAGTTAATCAAAATAATCGAAAATTTTGTAGTAAATGTAATGTTGAGTATACTTGGTCATTAAAAAGAAGATATCAATTAGGTTATATACGTTTAGTCTCGCCTATTACACATCTTTGGTATTTGAGATCAAGTCCTAGTTTTATTGCAGTGATGTTAGATATGAAGCGAAAAGATGTCGAAGCTATCACTTATTGTGTAGAAACTTTAACAATAGATAGTGCTTGGAAACCAGGAAGAAATGAGATAGGAAAATGGTCACCATCTGAAATTTTATCAAAACAAAGTTTATTACTATCATCGGATCAGGTATCACAAGATACGTTTATGAAAAAAACTTTGAATTTTTCAACTATACAATCAAATTTAGGTTTATCGAGTTCAAATCGTAATCAAAATTTACTTGTAAGTCACGATATTTGGTGGCGTTTCGTTAACATTCGAAAAATTTATTTTTTTCCTTTTTTGTTTTATCGATTAGAAAAGTCTTCTCCATTTATTCAGTTTTCTTTGATGGAAATCAATGTTTTAACTGATAGAAATTATATTCATAAATATTGTAACAAGATTCACATTTCTCAAAAATTTATTTATAAGTTATCAAATTTTTTAATATTAAATCCAAATTTTTTAAAAAATTTGGTTTATGTTTGTTTTATAAAAAAGAATTTATTACCTTTGGAACCTTTTAAGTTCTATTTTTATAATGAAAAAAAAGCGATTTGGGTAGTCGATTTTTTGCCAGAATTTTTTAAAGTTCAGAAAAATCAAATTGATAGTTTATCACCGTTTTTATATCAATTTTTAGAAACTAGAACAAATACAGTAAGGCTATGGAATTTGTTAAATAATTATGAAAATAACGTTAATAATTTATTTAACTTTCATAAATTTCAGTTAAACTTAATTAAAAATAAAAAGGATTTTTCTCAATTAAACATAATAAATAAAAAATATTTTTTTATTTTTTCTTGGAAAATTTTTTGGGATTTTGCTTATAAAATAGCAAAAATAGGGTCGAGAAAAACGATGAGTAATTCTAGTGAGTTAATTTATAGATTAAATAGCAAGAAATTATTTATAAAAGGGAATATTAAAATTGCTTTGCAAAATGAAAAAATTTCAAATATGATCCGGTTATTTGAATTCTCTTCTTTCAATTGTGAAAAAACTTCAATCAATTTAAAAACCAATTTTAAATCCAAAATAAATTATAAAAAAATTGATTTGGATGTATTGAATTTTACTAAACAAAAATTCAATTTTTGTTTTAATAGGATTAGTTTTAAATTATTTTTAGTTGTAAGTCAATATTTTTTTAGAAAATTATTATTTTTTTGTAATTCTTTTTCTGTTCAAAACAAAGAAGATTGGAACGAAAAAAAGAAAATGAGTTTCTTTATGGATTCTATTTTTTTTAAGATGAACTTCAATAACTTGGAAATAAATTTAAAAAAAAATCTTAATACATTCAAATTTAATCATAATTTTTATTTAAAAAATAGAACTATCAATATTTTAATGCAATATAAAAAAATTCTATTATTAACGCTAATTCGAAAGATAAAAATAGAACTAAAAGATTGGAAATTAATTCAATTTATTATAAAAATGAAATATTTATTGACTGAAAATTATAAAAATGTTATTTGTAAAAATAACTTAGTTTTTTTTAATTTAATCAATTATAAGTGTAAGAGTTTATTTAAATTATCTACTCTAAAAGAGTCTTCAGTGACGTTTCTTCCAGCATTCTTGAATAATGTTTCATTTTCACAAAATTCTCTATCAAGTGATTTTTTAATTCAAGACTTAAGTCTTGAATTAAAGAAATTGGTTTTTTCTGGAATTTTAGGTGAAAAAAAAGAAACTAAAAAATTTCATTTATTTCAAAAACAATTCAATCAAATTGATTCAAATTTTAAAATGAATTTAAAACAAGAACATTCCAATTTAATAAAAAACATTTTGGTCTTATTGCCAAAAAAACCAACAATAACAAGTTCTATTCCAACTAAAAATTGTCTCTCTTTTTTATTTAAATGTTATAAACAAATAAAATATTGGTATAAAGAAAAATCATTTGTATCAAAACATTCTAATTTTAAAAAATTGATTTTTGGATTGAAAAAAGAAAAAATAATTTTAATATTAAATTTTTTTTTTAAATTTTCTATAGAAAATTATTTAAAAAAAAATTTAGTGACTAACAAAATTTCTAAAAATCAGTATTTTTTAAATAAAACTTCTTTAAAAACTTTTTTATTTCAAAGAGAGAGTTTATTTGATAACTTAGTAAAAGTTATTCAAAAATGTTATTTTTTAAAAAAGTACTTTTTCTTATTGCAAAATGATGAAAAACGTTTTGAACTGAATTTACAAAATAATTCTTCAATTAAAAATTTAAAAAAATTGTCTAGTAATAATTTTTTTTTTATTTTTGATGAAATTTCTTTAGAAAGCAGAACTAAAACTTTAAAATTGAAATTAATTAAGCTTAAACAGTTTTTAGAAAACGAAACTCTAATAGATGAGTATTCAATATTACCATCATTAGGTTCAAAAAAAAAAATTCTATGGAAACGTCTTTCTCAAAGCGAGTTTTTATCTAATTTAAAGGTATCTAAATTCATACAAAATAGAAATGGAAATGAATCCCATTTATCTGAGAATAATAAAATGGATGAAATTAAAATAACAAAAATAACTGAAAAAAAATTTTCGGAAATTCATAAAAAAAAGATAAAAAAATTAAAACCATTATATATAAAGCGAATACTAATTACACGAAATAACTATTTAGGAATTAAAAATTTTTTAGAGAATCTTAAATTAAATAATTTTTATCGAGACACATTTATTCTTAATAGTAAAAAATTCAGATTCTATAAAAAAAATTTTTTAAAGAAGAGAGAAAAACTTTTTTCAAAAATTCAAGTATCTATTCAAAAATTTCATTTAAAAAAAAATTCTTCTAGTTTTATTCCTATGTCTACTTTAATTTTGAAATTCTATAATTTAATAAAAATTTTCAAAAATTCATTTCAAAAAATTGAAAATAACCTTTTTGAATACAATAATTTTTTTGAAAACAATTGTTCAATTTGTATGGAAATTTTAGTATTTGAATTAAATAAGATTATTTTACGAATTTTACTTATTACAAATTTATTTTCAAAAAATCAAATAAAAAGTAATTTGAGAAACCAAACCAATTTTAATAACAATAAACAAAAAATAAATTTTCTTTTTTATTTTGGTTTGAAAAATTATAATAGAACAATTAATATTAATCCTTTTGAAAAATTAAATTTTAAATTGAGGTTGGATTTTAGTAGAATTTTACTGTATTGTAAATTAAGGTTTGATAAAAAACTGGAGAATAATATTTTATTATTTGGAACTAATATTTTTAAAAAATTTTTATTTCAACCAACTTCATTTTCTAATTTATTTTCATTAAAAGAGTTACATATTTTAAAAAAAGAATTTTTTAATACTTTTTCTATATCTAATTGGAAAAACTTTATTAAAATTTTAAAAATAAATACTTTACACAATATTTTAAGAAAACAATTAGTTAAGTCAACTAACTTAAATAAATTTTTTCAAAAGAAATTTATTTTTTTAAATGCACATTTTCACTTAATTAAAAACATTGATTTATTATCGGCTGAGTCTAATCAAAATCGAGTTAATCAAACTTCTATTTATAAAAAAATTTTAATTTATTGTAAATTTCAAGCAAAATTATATGCCGATATTTGGAAATTTATAAATTTAAAAAAAATCATAACTAATAGAAGAATGAATAAGATTCAATACCCAATGAAATTTAAATTTGTTTTAAAATCAAATTCATCAAAATTTTTAATGACTTCAGAGAAATCTGATTCTGATATAAGTTTAGATAATAGTGATGCTAAAAAAGAGATTTGTTTGTATCATTTTTCATTAATGTCTAGAAATTATTTAGTAAAAAATAATTTTTGTTCTCAAAGTGATTTATTTTATAATAAAAATTATCAATATTTGAATTTAAAATATAAATTATTCTATAAAAAAGATTTTGATTACACCTCTCAATTGACATGGCGTAAAAATTTTCTTTTTTTAAAAAATCTTTTGTTGAAAAAATTACAAGAATTTAGATTTAAAAAAACGTTAGGGAGAATTGAGACAAAAAAGAGAATTAGTTTTGAATCAGTTTCTTATATTTATGATTTTCTATTTATTTCAAAATTTTCAGCTTTTTTTCATATTAATTTACAACGAAGTAGGTTTGATAATATTACAACAATTTTTGAAAATTTAACAAATAAATTATTGAAAGTTTTAGCATTTTCTTATACTTATACTTTTTATTTGAGTCAAATCAATAGTAATCAACTAGTTTGGCCAAGAACTTCAAATAAATTCAAAACCGAGGTAATTCCGACTCAGAAATTTTTTCCAATAGGCTCAGAGTTTCCTATGTTTTCAACTGATTTTAAAGTGTCTCAGTTTCTTTTTAATAATATATATAGTTTATCTCATCGCTATTCATGGAATAGTGAAATGGAATTACAAACTTTTTTAAATTATATTTATGTACCAGAGAATCTTTATGATATTTCTATTTCTCGATATCAACATCGATTAATGAAATCGTCCATTTTTAGAGAGCCTCCACCTATGCTAGGTGGTGGTTTACTTCAAAAATTTTTAGTAGAATTTAATCCTAATGAATCAAAGAAAATAATTCAGCAAATAACGAAACAAATTCAAAAAGTTAACTTTTTATTAGTTAAAAGTTCTAGTAATTCAGAATCTCGAAATTTACGCCAAAAACGAACATTTTTATTAAGAAGATTAAAATATATACGGAGTGTTAGTTATAAATTTACAGAAGATTTTTTCAAATTATTACAAATGAATGAAAATAAGTTAAGAAAAAAAATTACTACTTCATACACTCCAGAAAGTCCTATTTTAGATGTACAACAAGCAGATTCGACACAGTTTAATGAGAAATCTAGTAACTTATGGCAATCAATTTCAAAAATAAAGTCCAATAATTTTGAAAATAAATCTTTTTTTTATGAAGAAACTTTAAAAAACAAGAGTTTTCAACAATATTTAAAAATTAATAATTTAAGATCAGTATTAAAAGAATCTCGTCCCGAATGGATGATTTTATCTTTTTTACCTGTTTTACCTCCTGATTTAAGACCAATTATTCAAATTCAAAATCAGGTTGCTGCGTCTGATTTAAATCGATTATATCAAAAAGTTATTTATCGTAATGAACGACTTAAACGTTTTTTAAAAGATGTAGCGAGTTCAAATTCTCCACAAATGAAATTCGCATATCGGTTATTGCAAGAAGCAGTCGATAATTTAATTGATAATGGTAAGGGAAAAGGAAGTATAGAAACAGATAATCGCGGTAGACCACTAAAATCACTAACGGAGTTATTAAAAGGAAAAAAAGGTCGTTTTCGTCAAAATTTGTTAGGTAAACGTGTTGACTATTCTGGAAGATCTGTAATTGTAGTGGGACCGCGTCTTCGTTTACATGAATGTGGTTTACCTAAAGAGATGGCTGTAGAATTATTTATGCCATTTTTAATTCAAAAAATTTTTAAAAGTGGTAAAGCTAGTACCATATTAGGAGCAAAAAGAATTATACAAAATGAACCTTATCAAACTTGGAATTTTTTAACTAAGGTTCTGCGTGAAAATCCTGTTTTGTTGAATCGTGCACCGACTTTACATAGGTTAGGTTTTCAATCTTTTCAACCAAAATTGGTCCAGGGTCGTGCAATTTTACTACATCCTTTAGTTTGCCCAGCATTTAATGCTGATTTTGATGGCGATCAAATGGCTGTTCATGTGCCTATAACAATAGAAGCGAAAATAGAAGCTTGGAAAATAATGCTTGCGAGAAAGCATTTGTTATCAGCAGCTACAGGTGAAGCAATGTTAGTCCCAAGTCAAGATATGGTTTTAGGTTCGTATTATTTAACAGTAAAAAATCCTTCATTTGATAGTGAATTAGGTCGAGGATATCGTTTTTCAAAAATAAAACTTATTTTTTTAATAGTCTTTCTGAAGTAGTACAAGCTTATCAATTTCAAAACGTTCAACTTCATTCAAATATATGGTTAAAATGGGAGTATGTGGTTGAAACAGAAAACCCTCTAGAAAAACTGTTAGAAATACAATTGAATATAAATGGTCAATTTATTCATATTTTCAGTCAATTTTCGCGTAATTTAGATAAAACTGGCACAATAAAAGGTAAATATATTCAAACAACACCTGGACGTGTTTTATTTTATTCTTTACTAAATCAATACTTAAATTAATTGTGTAATATTTTCTATCGATTTATAATAAATAATTGATAAATGAATATTTATAGTTCAATCTTCTTTTATAAATTTAATCATGATTTATTTTTTAGTTGCTTTTTTGCAAGGGGTTTGTTACAATTGTTAAAATTTATTTAATTTTTTTCTGTTTTATACTGAAAGTGTTAGCAATTTTTAATAATTATAAATAAATATCTATTTATATATTTCTAAAGATCTATTTCTAAAAAAATAGATCTTTAGAAATATGATTTATTAGTTTAATAGTGATTTAAAAAAATTCAAAAAAAATTTTATGCCAAGATCTCAACGAAATGATAATTTTATAGACAAAACATTTACTGTTATTGCTGATATTTTATTAAAAGTATTACCAACATCGCAAAGAGAAAAACAAGCTTTTGCCTATTATCGTGATGGGATGTCCGCACAATCTGAAGGTGAATATGCAGAAGCCCTACAAAATTATTATGAAGCAATGCGTTTAGAAGTGGATGCTTATGATCGAAGTTATATTTTATATAATATTGGTTTAATTCATACAAGTAATGGAGAACATGCTCGAGCATTAGAATATTATTATCAAGCATTAGAAAGAAATCCTTCTCTTCCTAGTGCTTTAAATAATATTGCAGTAATATATCATTATAGAGGCGAGCAAGCAATAGAAAAAGGTCAAGCTGAGATTTCTAGTCTTCTTTTTGATAAAGCAGCTGATTATTGGAAAGAGGCTATTCGCTTAGCTCCAACAAACTATATAGAAGCACAAAATTGGTTGAAAATGACAGGTCGTTTTTAAACGAAAATAACTATCATATCTACAGAAGGAAAAGTTTACTTTAACATTAAATGAATAAAAATACGTATAAAAAAATAATCATGTAAAATACTTTGTTTAAGACTAATTTTTTTAGTTTTTTATAAATATGTTAGCAAAAATTTTAGTTATGAATGGATTAAACTCAATTTCTTACTGCATTTTTTATTTTGTCAAAAATGCAGTAAGGTAGTAAAAAAGCTAATATATGAATCTGATATATATATATATATATTGATTCTTTAGTCTAAATTGGTAAAATAATGGAAGCATTTTAAAAATTTATATTAGTTTTTTGATTTCTTAATTATTAAAAAATACGAGAAAAATTTTTTCTCGAGTTTTTTTATGTTATATTATAACTAAATCTGCGGATGTAGCTCAGTTGGTAGAGCGTGGTCCTTCCAAGTCCAATGTCGCGCGTTCGAATCGCGTCATCCGCTTTTTTATTGATTAAAAAGAAGTTAAATTAAAATAATCAATAATATTTCTATTATTGTACAATAATAAATAATTGACAAAATTTGAAATTCTGATTACAGTATGATATAAATATATATATAGAATATTTTACAGAATTCCTTAGTAGCTCAGTGGTAGAGCGGTCGGCTGTTAACCGATTGGTCGTAGGTTCAAATCCTACCTGAGGAGTAAAAAAGCGAATTTTGAGAAATATCTATTAGGAATTTTATAGTTTTAATTATCTATAAAAAAATAGATACAGATTTTATAGACAATTTTTTTTGTTAATATTTAATGATTAAATAAACGATTTTATAAAATCGAAATAGAACAGCTTTCTTTTGTTAAAATAAATATTTGTGAATCACAGAAAAAGAGCTATAATAGATTAAGTAAAAAAAATAAGGGCATGTAGCTCAGTGGACTAGAGCATGTGGCTACGAACCACAGAGTCGGGGGTTCGAATCCCTCCTTGCTCATTTAAATCTTTTTTTTTTTTGTTTTATTAAAAACAAATCATATAATTTATAAAGAAAAAATAATTTGATTTTTTAAATCATTTTAAATAAAATAATAATAAAACCAATAGGATTAGTTATTAATAAAAATAAAAAAACTTATTAACATTAAGATAGATAATAAATAAAGCAATCTATTTTAATCGTATTTTGCTTAAATTTTATTACTAAGTAATAGGAAATGTATTGCTAACCTCCATATATAATTTTATGTAAACGATTTTATCCTATAAACTTAATTTTATCTTTAAACCTAAAAAAAGATTAATAAAATCAAACTAAGTTTACAAAGGAAAAGGAGACTCATAAAAATTTTATTCACCTTAGATAAATCAAACGTGAACTCAGTTTTTAACGCTTTTGAGTACGTTAGGATAGTGTATTAGAATTTTTTCTAATAAATTAAAGTGAGTCGACATATATAAAATAATTAATTTTAGGATATGTTTGAGCCGTATGCTTTTGACGGGGCAAGTACGGATCTTTAGGGGGAAAGAGTAGAAATCTAACCTACCTGACCTTATTATACACCTGATTATATCGTTAAAGATACTGATATTCTTGCTGCTTTCGTGCGAGTTGGATAAGCACTAAAAAGTTTAAATGGCTTACTTGTACAAAAAATTGGTACGGGAACTTTAGCATGCCATTTTTAAATTTAACAGTAATTTTATTGTGTTTTTATATCTATTTTTGGTTTTAAGACATCCTCATAAAATTCATAGATAGAAATGAAACTCTTTTTTCGATAAAAATGTTATTAGCCTAATTAATGTGAAAAAAATTAAAACTGGTTTTCCTTTTAAAATCCGCAAGATTATATTTAGATTCTAACTAACTATTATTAGAATCCATTAAGAACGGGAGGCTCTTAAATAAAAAATAAAACCAGGAAAATGGTATTGAAGGAAAAATAGGCTAAAATCAAAATGTTTTTTATTACTGTGACATTTTTAGTGAAACCAACAAAATTGACTTAGTGCGTTGAACTTGTAATAGTGTAAAGAAAGAATTAAGATGACTTGTTAGTTGCTATTTTATTTCATTGTTCAAAATAAAAATTAGTCTATTAAAATGTACTAATAAAAATAAAAAAAAATTACAATATTACAGTTTCGAATAATCATGTCAAAAATACGCTTTTTTATAATGATAGAAGTGCATTTATTTCTGTATAAAAGAAATATAATCCAAAAAGTTCTAATAGATAAAGCAATTGATTTTTTTCTTAATCTATCTATTTAGATAAGTGCGGAATTACAATTTTTCATTTGAAATCCATAAAAAAACTGCCTGAAGTTTAAAATTTATTTCATAAAAAAAAGAAGAATCAATTGAAATAGTTTAATATTTAAACTTTAATTAAACTGAATCATTCCAATATGTTATTTTATAGATTTTGACCGATCTTTTTTTGCAAATTGGAATACTAAGAAGTTATTTAAGGAAAGAAATGAAGCTAAATTGATAAAATTAAGGGTCTAAAACAAATTCTTAAAAAATAATAAATTAATAACTTTTGTAAAGGATTTTTTTTGTGGTGGAGAGCTTATTTAAAAGCCTTCGAAAATTAATTATAAAGGAGATTTTGCATGGAAACTCTATATAACGGTACACTGTCTATCGGTGGTCGAGATCAAGAATCCACTGGTTTTGCTTGGTGGGCGGGAAATGCTCGATTAATTAATCTTTCAGGACGACTTTTAGGTGCTCACGTAGCACACGCAGGTTTAATTGTTTTCTGGGCAGGTGCTATGAATCTTTTTGAAGTTGCACACTTTGTTCCTGAAAAACCTATGTATGAACAAGGTCTTATTCTTTTACCTCATTTAGCTACTTTAGGTTATGGTGTAGGCCCAGGTGGTGAAGTTATTGATACTTTTCCATATTTTGTTTCAGGTGTATTACATTTGATTTCTTCTGCTGTTTTAGGTTTTGGTGGTATTTATCACTCTTTAATTGGTCCAGAGACATTAGAAGAAACATTTCCTTTTTTTGGATATACTTGGAAAGATAAAAATAAAATGACTAATATTTTAGGTTTCCATTTAATTATTTTAGGATTAGGTGCTTGGCTACTTGTATGGAAAGCATTGTATTTTGGGGGTGTTTATGATACGTGGGCTCCAGGTGGTAAAAATAACTCACTGCTACCTCCCAGTGAAAGCTGGGTATAAAAAAAACTGCTTAAACGGGGGAACCCTTAGCCTGGATTTACGTACAAGGTTAAGATTATCCCGTATCAACGCTCGAAATTTTTACAACTATTTTATGTTAGGGTACAAACTTCTCGCTGTATTTTTATCTAAATTTTCTCATTATTTGGAAAATTTTATCTATTTTTGTACAGCTTTTGGTGAATCCTCAAGAAATTCTAGCGATTTTGTAAATCCTTTTAACTTGTTTAATGCTTATGGTCCGGGGCTCTATAAAATTCTATGTAAAGCAAATAATAAATGTTATATAGGGGAATCTGCTAACGTCTTAGACCGATTAGCTAAACATTCACGTACTTTGGAAAATGGGGTATCTGATTGCGCGCAGCTCCAAAAAGATTGGAATCAGTATGGTGCCCATCAATTTGAAGCTACCGTTATTTGTATTGGTACAAAATGGCAGAGCCGAGAAGCTCGTTTAGAAAAAGAAATGGAAATTATCCGTTCCTACAAACCAGAAGAAATATATAATTTTCACCCAGAAACGGTTAAAGAAACTACTGAAAATTATAGAGTAATTTGTGAAATTAACGGTACAGTTTACAAAAGTATTAGTGAAGCTAGCCGTTTTACAGGGGAATCCACAACCAAGATTCGGGTTAAATTATATAACAACTATCCTGGTTATTTAATTATTGAAAAAATTAAGCACGGTTACGAACCCATAATTGCTAATGGGAAATATTACTCGTCAATTAGTGAAGCAATCGCTGCTGGTGAAGCAAAAGACCGCTTTGAAGCAATGCGAAAATTAAAAAATTCTAAACATAAAGATTGGAATTACCAATCGCCAGAAAAGTACATTAATAAATCAGTTAAAAAATAGGAATACAGATTAGTTATAAAGAAGTTTTTTTCTTAAAGAATAGCAAAAATTTGGAGAGGGATCTAACGACTATCCCTTTTTGGGAGTAGGGGTCAAGTGACTTCGAAACGGCAGTGGCCCGCCTTAGCTCATTTATAAGTGTTTTTTAAAAAACACTTATAAATGAGCTAAAGGGTCAAGATATAGTCTGATCTTTACAGTGATGTAAAGCAGGTCATATAAAAACTAACAGATTTTTTTGTAGTTTTTCTATTAAACCGGGGCGAATTAACGACTCGCCTGAACATTTCTGGGTGATGTACGTATTATTACAAACCCAACTACAAATCCAGGAGTAATTTTTGGTTACTTATTAAAATCTCCATTTGGAGGTGATGGTTGGATCTGTAGTGTTGATAATATGGAAGATATTATCGGCGGTCACATTTGGATTGGTACACTATGTATATTTGGTGGTTTATGGCACGTTTTCACTCAACCGTGGGCTTGGACACGTCGTGCATTTGTATGGTCTGGTGAAGCTTATTTATCTTATAGTTTAGGTGCTATTGCTCTAATGGGCTTTGTAGCTTGTTGTATGGGTTGGTTTAACAATACAGCTTACCCTAGTGAATTCTATGGCCCAACGGGTCCTGAAGCATCTCAATCTCAAGCTTTCACTTTCTTAGTACGTGATCAACGTTTAGGCGCAAATGTAGCTTCTGCACAAGGACCGACGGGTCTAGGTAAATATTTAATGAGATCACCAACAGGTGAAATCATTTTTGGAGGTGAAACTATGCGTTTCTGGGATTTCCGTGGCCCATGGTTAGAGCCTTTACGTGGTCCAAATGGTTTAGATTTAAGCAAATTAAAAAATGATATTCAACCATGGCAAGAACGTCGTGCAGCTGAATATATGACTCATGCTCCATTAGGTAGTCTTAACTCTGTAGGTGGTGTTGCAACTGAAATTAACTCAGTAAACTTTGTTTCACCTCGTAGCTGGTTAGCAACTTCTCATTTCTGCCTAGGTTTCTTTTTCTTTGTAGGCCATTTATGGCATGCTGGTCGTGCACGTGCTGCAGCTGCAGGTTTTGAAAAAGGTATTGACCGTTTAGATGAACCAGTGCTTTCAATGAGACCTATTGATTAATGAGAATTTAAAGGTTTTATATTTTATGGTTCTTTATATATCTTTACTTGAAGTATAGATATAGATAACTTATCCATTAATATAAAAGTTTTTTAATAATATTGTCCTTGTTATGGATAGTTTAAGAGTTATTACAAAAATGTTTATGCTTAAACTAAGATTCTTATTTTATAAAGTAGGATTTAATCCTACTTTATAAAATAAGAATCTTAGTTTATATAATAGTAGTTTAATAATTTTCTAATTTCTTAAATGAACAATAGAAATAGTTATTAATAAAAAAAAATGTGTTTTTTTTTCATTTGTTAAATGTTAATAACTCTTTTTTTCAATTTATAACCAGTATATATATATATATATATATATATATATAGGTTTAAGTTGTGTTTTTTTTTTATTTTATAGAAAAAATAAAAAAATTCTTTTTTAAATATTTAAGAGCAATAATTAAAAAGGATTCAGATATTTAAATAAGTTTAGTTTTGTTTATTTGTTTAGTACATATTTTGTTTTTATGCGCCACCTTTTTGAGAATTCTAGATAAAAAAGAATATATTGTTAGATTCAAATAATTCTATAAGTTAAGTAAGTTGTAATTTGATTAAGTCGAATTTGGATGAGTTTTAGTAATAGAGTTAATTATTATTTATTTAAATAAATAAGCTTTAAATTTTCAAGCTAAATAAGAAAGTCGAATCAATATTCCAATACTAATAAAAAATTATTACAAAGTTTTTTTATTAGTCCTTTTTATTCACGAATATTTTTTCAAAGTGGAATCAGTTTTTAAAAACTCCCAACTTCAAATACTTAAAAATCCTATACCAAATAAATTAATAGATATATATATATATATATATATATATACATCGTTGTATAAATTAGATTTTCTTTAATTTTGAATTATAAAATCCATGTCGTTCTTTCTTATTTTTAATTCTATTTATTAATTAATTGAGAATTCTTTTTTTTTGTTTGTTTAATTTTGTTTTCATATATTGAAGTTGTTTATTTTTTTTAGAAAATTTAATTAAATTTTTTAGAATGTAAATTTTTTGGTTTTTATAAATTAAATGAGTTTTTTTAATTGATTTTTTAATTGCTTGCTCCATTTCTAGTTAGTTTAAAAAATAAATTTTTAGGTATTATATAAGTCTAATAAAAAATGATATAGAAGGGAAATTAAATGTCACGATCTTTAAAAAAAGGACCTTTTGTAGCTGATCATTTATTAAAAAAAATCGAAAAACTTAATACAAAAGGAATTCAGAAAGTAATTGTAACTTGGTCGCGTTCCTCTACAATAGTTCCTATTATGATAGGACATACTATTGCTGTTCATAATGGTCGTGAGCATATTCCAGTATTTATTACAGATAAAATGGTAGGCCATAAATTAGGAGAGTTTTCTCCGACAAGAACTTATAAAGGTCATACTAAAAAAACTGATAAAAAATCAAAACGTTAAAAATCATTTGGTTTTTATTAGTGTGTCAAATGTGTTCAAAAGTTGCTACTAAATGCGAAAAACTATGATAAATTTTATATAATGAAAGTACGTGCTTCTGTAAAAAAAATTTGTGCAAATTGTCGTTTAATTCGTAGAAAACGTAAAATTTTGGTAATTTGTATAAATCCTAAACATAAACAACGTCAAGGTTAAATTTCAGTATTATTAATTCTGATTTAGTTATAAAAAAAAATATATATATCGATATTTCGATTTATGATTTTTTTATAAAAATTTTCAGTTTATTATATTCTTTTACTTTTAAAAAATTGTACAAAAAAAATTAGAATTAAAAATAGAATTTATTAAGATTATTTTTTTGTTTTGTAGAATTTTTTATTAAGTTTTTTATGATGTAAGCAGTTTCTAAAAGATTTTTTGTTTAAAAGTTCATAGCAAAAAACTTTGTTAATATTATTAGGTATTTAAGAAAATTTCTAAAATTTAGTAAGTTAAAAAAAGTTTATTGTTTTTATTCAGGTTTTTTTATTTTATAAAACCAATTAAATAGATTAACTTTTTATACCTTATTGTATTAACAAACTGCTTTGAGTTTAAAAAAATTTAGAAAATTATAAAGATGGCTAGATATTTAGGACCACGTTTAAGAATAACACGTCGTTTAGGGCATTTAAGCGGGTTAACAAGAAAAAAGCCCACATTTAAACCTTTAAATCCTGCAAATCCATTAGGTCCAAGAAAAATCATACCTCCTGGACAACATGGACGTAATAAAAGTTTTAAAAAGAAACCTTATGAATCTTGTGAATATGATTATTTAATTCGTTTAAAATTAAAGCAAAGATTGCGTTTTCATTATGGGTTAACTGAACGTCAATTAGTAAGATATGTTCAACAAGCTAAAAAAACAAAAGGTTCAACAGGTCGTGTTTTACTACGTTTATTAGAAATGCGTTTAGATAATATAGTATTTAGATTACATATGGCTCCTACTATTAGAGCTGCACGACAATTAATTAGTCATGGACATATTTTAGTTAATAAGACAAAAGTTACAATACCTAGTTATCAATGCGAGGCTAAAGATGTGATCACTGTTTCGCCTAAAATCAGATCTATGGAATTGATTAGCCGTTTTTTAACAGAATTTGAGCGCGAAAAATCTCGTTATCAACGTTTATTACAAATTTTAGAATATGGTAAACGTGGCGTTACTTTGACAAAAACAGACCTGTATTCAACAAAAAAAAATTCATTAAAAACAGATCAAAATTCAATTAAACAGTCGGCAAGAAACACAAAAATTCAATCATTAAAAGTCGGTTCTGTATTAAATGTTCAAGTAAAACAGCAAGGTCGTTATGAAGCAGAAGCAATAAGTTATGCATTTGGTAAAATGATTGTAATTCATCCGTTATTTATAGGTAAACAATCACTGAATAAAAGAATTCGAGTTATTATTTATAAAAAATCACAAAATAATAAAATTTTATATGCTTATCCAACAAATCCTTTTTATTTACGTTTAGAAAATATACGTCAATTAAATTCATTAGATGTTGTACGTATTTTTGGTCGTTATACTGGTCGTTCTTTTAGTAGACCTGGATTAAAATTTTTTATACAAAAAAAAGGAAATGAAAAAAAAAATTTGTCTTCATTAATCTTAATGAATGCAGCTAAAATATTCCCGAAAAATTTTTTAAAACAGCGTCAAAGTTTTAATTCTTTAGAAAATGACAAAAAAAATAGCTTGATTAATTTGAATCAAGCATCGGTAAAAAAAGAATCAACAAATCAATCAACGAAAAGTGTTTTTGTTCGTATTATAGCTACAAAATGTTCAAATAATAAATTACAACAAAATCAGTTAGATTTGACTAGTTCAAATACTGATATAAAAGACCCAGTTGCTTATCGTGAAAAATTTGTTTATACAAAAACAAATCAAATTTTAAGTCCATTTGGAACAAGATTTTATGCACAAATTTTAAAAGATCAATTTTCGGTTAAGAATTTTTTATCAGAACAAAAAAATGAAAGACTTTCTAAAAACCAAAAAGAACTTAATGTTTCAGAAAATCAAATAAATTTATCAAAAACGACAGTATTAGGTTTAACAAAGAATACTGATTCAAAACAGAATCAAACAATTAATTTGTCTAAACCGAAATCGAAAAAAGTTTTTTCGACTTCAATGAGTGAATCAAAAAAACTAATCGAAGTAACATCTAAAACTATAAAGGACACAAATGAGAATGTGCGTGTTTTCCAAGCCGGTCGAGGTTTTCCAATACTAATAGAGCTATTAAACAAACAAAATCAAAATGTTCATTATGATTCAAATCGTATCTTAAATCTACCATTATTAGTTAATCAATATATAAAGCTATTCTCGAAATTAGCTAATTTAAAACAACAAAAATCATTTAAAAGTAAAATTTATAGTCAATTAAAAATTAAACTTTTGAGAAATTTATTAGTTATTTCTAAAAATCAATTTTTAATGAACACTGATCGTAATAATTTTATTTTTATTCTTTTTTCTAAAATTTTAAAAGTTTTTGATTTAACTCAAAAAAACCAATTTTTACAAATATTATCCAATAATATTGAAGATTTATTTTTTGATAAACAATTAAAACAAATTGATTTTAATACACTATCATTGAATAAGATTTCTTTAAAAACCAGTGAAGAAATTTTCTTTTTTATTTTAAAAGTAAAATCAATTTTAATGAAATCTTTTGAAACTAAAATTAATTTAGAGTCAAACTTAGATATTAATCATATCAATAATGCTTCAATTCAACAACATATAGAATTATTTAGACAAAATCTAAAAAATAATTTACATTTATTAGTATTATTGGATCAAATAAAAAACAATCTACAAAATTATACAACTTTTGCAAAACAATTTTTTTCGTCGGAAATTTCTATAATTCAACCAAATTTTTCTGGCATTAATGTTGATTCAATGCTTTTAAAAACCAATAAACTAATAAGTATGCTAACTACTGATATAATTTCAAAAGTTAAAAGTTTTACAATTATATTAAAGTTACTCGCATTTCAATCATTTTGTAATGAAAGTTATAAAGTTGACACAAGTCAAAAAATTGATAAGATTTTTCAAACTATTGAAAAAAAACTACAAAGTTTAAGAATTTATAAAAAAATCATTAATTTTTTTATGTTAAATTTACCAAAATCATTCTATATATCACAATATGATTCGGCAGTTCTAAAATTAGAAAAATTATATACTACTAATAATATAAATGAGATTGATTTTTATGAGAGAAATTCAGAACTTTTAAATAATTTGAGTTTGGGAGTTATAAATCAACAAAAAATCAAATTACTAATTACAAATGAATTTTTAACAAAATATAGTTTTTTACGTCCTAATAACTTTAATAATGTATCAGATATTATAAAGTCTAATTTAATTAGTCATAAAGTTTATCAAATTTTTCTTCAAGAAGTTTTATTAAATAGTTCTAAAATAAATGAATTAAATAATAAACTAAATTTGATCAAAACACAGGAGCATAATGATCTTTTATATGGTTTATTACCTACAATTAATGATTCAATGATCTGTAAAATGGAACATACAATTTTAGAAAAACAAACACAATCCTTTATTTTATTATTCTCTAATTTAGAAAATAAATTAACAAATCAACAAAAAACTTTAGTGAATTCAGTTAATACGGCTAATATAGAAAGAAAAATTTTTGTTAAACAATTAAGAAATTGCTTAATGCAAAAGAAAATATCTCAAAAACTTTTAAACCAAAAAAATTGTATGATTGAGGAATTAAATTTATTACAAAAACTTAATTTAATCAAATCGGAAAATATCACAAAATTAAAAGATTTTTTAGATATGAAATTTTCTTTATTAGAAAAATTAGTACTTTTTTCTTTTCTACCTTGTTGTAAAAAGAATATTCCAACTTTAAACAAAGTTATTGAAAAAATCTCAAATCAAATAGTGCAAACTGTAGCTTCTTTTGTATCATTTTGGAAAATTTCTTTTTTAAAAAAACAAAATAAAATAACGGTTAATGAATTTGATGCTTCTAAACAAATAATGATTGACAATATACTTACTAGTCAAGTAAAATTTATAAAAAAATTAATGAATAAATTGCTCGATGTTAATAAAAATTCTTTTTCTTTAAATAATTTAGGAGGATTTATTAAAAATAGTGTAAGACAACAAAGTTTAATCACTAACAAAGCTATTCCATTTGAATTCATTAATCAAATGTATATTCTTTCTATTATAGATAGTTTGAAAAATTCATCCATTCTTTCGATTCAGAGCTTTATACAAATATCATCAAATATTAGAGAAAAACTTTCTATTAAAAAATTAATGCAAACAAATTTAGTATTAATAAAATTTTTAGATTCATTTAAAATCAATAGTGATATACGATTTATTTCTTTAGATAATTTTATTCAAAATGGAATAAAAAATTTTGCTTATAAAAAAATGAATTTTTCTAATAAATGGTTAGAAAATATTAAACAAGAGAATTTCAGAACCAGTTTTTCTAAATCAAATTCTGAAAATTTGTTTTGGAAAAAGATTCTTTTTGACTTTACACCGATCAAAATCAAAAATGCATTAGAATACTTAAAGTTTAATAACTTTTTTTCTTTTATTCCAAGTTTAAATTTAAAAACAGAACTAGAAATTTTAATTAATCTTTTTAAACAAAATCGAAATTTAAAAATTTCTTCAAATAAACAATATGTTACATTAAAACTTCAAGCAATTAAAAATATTTTAGCTATTTTCTGTGAAAATTTAAATATATTATTAATTAATAATCTGTCTATCTTTAAAACTAATGTATGGGGTTTAAATAAAATGTTAGGTTTGGAATTACTTCAACAATCGAAACTTAAATTATTAGAACGTAATTTAGAAACACAAAAACTCCAATTAATTTCCAAAATCCAAACATTAAGTTTTTCTAAAAATTATGCGATAGATTCTTCCAATTCTAAAGATTTTAACAGTTCTATCGAAGCATTAAATTTTATAATTTCACAAATAGAAAACCAATTTTCATTTATATTATCAAAAGTTTTAATTGATGTAACTGAAGATTCTACAATTTTAATAACTGGAAGAATTTTTGAAAAAGAGAAGCTTTTAAAAAATATAAAACTTTATTTATTACGTTATCAGTTTATAAATCAAACTCTATTTATAAATAAGAAGTTAGCTAAGATATATTTATTAAGAAAACAAAAATCTGTTTTAATCAGTAGATCTCAATATCAAACTTTAAAAAATGCTTGGATGAATTATGTTATGTATAAGAATTCTAATCCTATTAAAATATTATTACAAAACAAATATCCTATTATTTCATATTTAAATAAAGAATTAAGGGCAAAGTTCGATTATAAACTTTTAAAATTAATAGAAACTGATATCTTAACAAAAAATGAATTTTATTTATTAAGTAATACTTTAAAAAGATTAACAACTAATAATTTAGCAATTGAATCTGCAGCAGACTGGATTTCTTTAATGCAAAATAGCTCTTTAAAAAATAAAAATCAAGAAGTTTTAACACAAAAAATTGCCTTAAATTATTCTGTTCAAAATATTCCAGTTTATTATAATTTACCTACTTATAATAATTCTAGAATTTATTCTAGTTTAGATTGTAACATTGAAAAAGCTGATTGGTTTAAAATTTTAACAGATTTAAAATATCAACTAAATTCTTATAAATTACAAAATTTAAATTCAAAAGGTTGGATTAATTTAACTGAAAAATCTTTTCAATTAAAGGCTAAGACATATATTAATCAAACAGTTGATTATCTTTCATTAATTGAAAATCGTATTTTAAATAGTACAGTTACGAAGAAAGATTTAGATGTTGATTTAGATATGAAGAATTTAAAGTCTTCAACTTTAAATTCTTTTTATAACAATGTAAAACGCATTATTTATTTTTCTAAATTACACATGTTAAATGAACGTAAATTAATTACAGAAGAACAAAATACACAATTTAACCAAAAGTCGGAAAATTTATTTCAATTAGTTCGTCAAGCAAATACTCGTATTGCCGTATTAAATTCGCGTAGAAAATGGAAATTTATAAATTATCGAAAATATCAAACTTTATCAGAAGGTATTTTGAAGAATTTAAATGTACAAATAATTGAATTATTATCGAAAAATGATAGAACATCGAAAGAATTCAACTTACCATTTTCTGAGAAAGAGAATTTATTATCTTTCAAGCCATCCTTAGCTAAAATTTGTTATTTAAAAAATAGAATTGCAGATAACAATAATAAATCTTTGTTGGATCAACCTACTTTTATAGTTCAAAATTTTGCTCAATTTCAACGTCAAAAAAATTCTAAGCTTGAATCTTTGATACAAACAAAGCAAAGCGTTTATATGCACGATTTAATACAACAAACATTAGAGCAGCTTTTAGATAGTTCTGAAATGATAATTTTTTCATTAATTCATCGTTTTGTAGAAAAAAGTAGCCGTTTTACAAACAAAAAATTACAGAATGCTGTTGATTTATTAAATGTAACAAATATAAAAGAATTAGTAAAACTAACTTTACAAAATTTAAATTCTTTACAAAAACAAATAAAGACAAAAGGTCCTTGGTTACTTAAAGATGAACAAACTCAGAAATTTAAACAAATTATTTTTCAAAATTTTGTTAAGAATATACAAATAATAAATACCGAATGTTCGAATATTTTAAGCGTGGAACGTAGTTTACTATCTATTTTAGATAGAAATTCTGTAGATTTTTCTATTGAAAATCTTCTTAATTTTAAAGTATTACCGAGTGAGCTATTTAATAATACAAATGTTTTTAACAAACATTTATCAAATTTAGAATTTCAATTACAACATTTATACAAACAAAAATTAATTATACAGTCTAATTATTTGGATCAATCAAATACCAATTTAAAAGATTTTCGTGTATCTATTTTAACTAAAAATAATTTATTGAATTATTTTCAATCTAATCGAATTGTTCTGATTACTAATACTTTGGTTACTTCTAATAGTAGCGTTTCAGAACTAAATACAATAAAGTTGGAGTGTGAATTAATGTTACAAAATTTAACAAACTTAAAAATCAGTGAAAAATTTAATTCTGAATTACAACAATTTTCACAATTAGCTAAATATCAGTATAATACACTTTTTTCTCCAAAATTATATAATCAAATAAAAACAACAATTATTAATTTATTAATTGAAAGTTTTATTGTTATACCATTTACCAAAAATGATTTAAATTTTTCTAATAATGATTTTTTTAACAATTC
Source organism: Ottelia alismoides (assembly GCA_037367405.1). NCBI lineage: Eukaryota > Viridiplantae > Streptophyta > Magnoliopsida > Alismatales > Hydrocharitaceae > Ottelia > Ottelia alismoides. The sequence continues at coordinate 137,470 of JAZKJV010004978.1, read as the reverse complement.
AAATAATGTTTCTATCTTGTCAAAATTTGGTATTATTCCTGAAAATATGACAAATCAAATTATAGAAAAACTTAATGCACAAAAAAAGAACCAACAGCTTCAAGCAATTCTGTTGTATTTGACTAAATTACAAAAACAGTTTTCTATTATTGATGATTCTGTTTCTAAAGAGAATAAAGTTTCAAATTTTTTACAGTCAATATATATTATTTCAATATTATCTTTATTGTATGAATTGAAACAAACAAATACTTTAAGTGAACGTCAATATCTTTCAATTAAACAAAAATTAAAACAATTAAAATTACTTTCTTTATTAAATACAAGATTAATACAATTAAAAGAAATTGACAAAATAACAGACAAAAATGCTAAGGAATTTAGACAACAAATAATTCAAAAGATACAACAAAAAATTAAGAAAGCAAAAACCTTAGCGAAATTTAAGATGTATTTAAAATCTGTTTCAGAATTTACAAATAATGGCCAAAAAAAATCAAATATAAAAACTAAAAAAACAATCGCCTCTATAATTCCATATTTAAATTTACGTGGGCGTTGGGCTCAGGTTACTTTAAAACAATTATCAAAACAAAAATTAATAACTATAAAACAAGAAGCAAAATTCTCAAAATTATTAACTCAACAAACTAATATCAAAGTTTCAAAATTACGTAGTTTAGTTAGAACTTTAAATAGTTTAAAACAGTTTCTTGAAAATCAAAATTCATTAGGCTTTAAAACGAGTGTTTATGAACAACAAACATTAAATCTGATAATTAATCTATTACAATCATTAAAAGGTCCATGGAAAGTTTTAATCTTAAAACAATTACAAAAACAGGAATTAATTAGTCAAACATTAAGTGAAAAATTACAAAAAACTTATGATGTTTTAAATCAAACTAAACAGATAAATAATTTAAATTCTACAAATGAAAATAATTTTTTATCAAATACTTCATTATTATTACCAAATGAATTGAAAACGCAGAATTTTTCAATAGAAAATAAATTAAAACAACTTTTAAAACTTTATCATAGATATATTTTAAAACTAAATTCTTTACAGAATAATCGTTCTATACGTAAAACAGAGTATGAACAAAAATTAAAAGTTATTTTATCAAATGTTATTTTATTATTAGAAAACGGTGGTTTGAAAGCTTTTAAAATTATTTATAATACTAAATGGTTAACAGAATTATCTGATTTTAGAATAAAAAATAATATAAAAATTATAAATAAACGTTCAAATGTCCTAAGTATAGGTGTTATTCGTGATTTTTCGAAAAAATATGAAATTTTTAAAGCTAATTATTTACATAGTTATCAACGATTAGAATTACAAGCTAAAGTGATTCTTTTTAATAATTATAAAGTGCAAATTCAAAATGTTTTAGCAAATAAAGAAAATGTATCTATTTTGAATGTTTCGCGTTTAGAAAATTTGAAAAAATTGGATTTAATAACTTTACAACAATATTTAAAATTAAAAGTTGTATTAAAAACAGCAATTCAACGTTTAACAAAATTAAATGAAATTTTTATGACACAAAATATCTATCAAGTATTACGTAATTCTCGAATAGATAGAAATACATTGTCAAATACTGAAATAATGTTACCAGTAAACACTTCAGTTATTAATGAACAGTATTTACAATTACAAAACAAAATTGTCCAATATTATTTGAAATTTGAATATAAACAAGTAGAAAAAAATATTATTAAGCAAAAATTTGCTCAAAGTCAATTAAACTCATTTAATTTAAATAAAAAAGCTAACCAATTAGTAAAAGCACGTTTAAGAAAAAAACAATCAATAAAACAAGAACAGTTTGCTAGTTATTTCCAACAATTGGTTTATTCATTGGATTCCAAATATAAAGGAGAAGGGCGTAATCGTCGAGGTCCGAGAATTAATAATGTTTTTAGACAATTAAATCAAAAATTAGCTTTTGATCCGATATTAACGAAAAAATTTGGAGCACAGTTACAAATGTTTATAGATAAACGTTTTGGTCCATCTTTACCAATACCACCACATTTAGAACTAAAACGATGGAAGATAAAAAAAAGTGTTGACAAAACTACAGCTTCTTCTCTTCGTCAAGAAAATCAAAAGTATTTAATTCTTCCAGTTGGAATTGTTCGAGATCTTGCACCACGTAGAAGTGTAGGCTTACCTATTTTAGAACGATTAATTGTTGAATATTATTCTCGAAATTAAAAAACCAACAAAAGCAAAAATAATTGTAAATAAGGTAACCGGTTTTTATTTTTAAAAACGACTTTTTTTTCGTAAAAAATTTTTTAAAATATTTGTATTTAAAATTTATTGAATTTGTTTTTTTAAAAAATTCATTTCAGTATAGAATCTATATAAATATAGATTATTGGAATTTCAATTCGAATTGAAATTCCAATAAATAGTAGTTTTTAAATAATTTTACTTCATTAGTGCAAATTTAGTATGTATTAGAATAACCCAGTTTTTAAGTTCTTTAAAACAATTTTAAATTGAATTCTGTGAAATAATTTTTTTATTTCTATTTTAAACGAATCTAAGTAATAATTTTATAGGACATTACATGAATGTTTTACTAGATTCGTTTAAAGAATTATCTTTAAATTTATGAGAAATTTTAAATTTAGCTGTATTGTTAGTATTTTTTTATTTATTAATTTTCCTAAAATCCAATTTAATAGTTAAGAACAAAATCGTGGGAAATTATTCTTTTAATTGTTTTATGGACTCCTTTACCTTTTTAAGGTAAAGAACTTTTTAACTTAAAAGTTGGTTATTTGAAAAATATAAATCAATTTTTATTATTTACTAGTTAGACAGCTTTTTGTAAAACTTGTGAATAGTTTTTTATTTAAGATAGTGTATTAAAAATAAAAATTTTTATTTCTTGAATATTCTAATTGTATTAAATTTTTTTAGATAAATTTAATACAATTTTATTTTTTGACTAAAATAAATATTTGGTAAAACAAGAGAATATTTAAAAAATATCATCTGATAATTTTGTAATTCAATTAAATTAGGATATTTTATTTAACTAAAGCAACAAAAATTCATTTTTTTAATATTCCAGTTTTGAATAGAATTCATAATAGAATCATTAATATCAAAATAATTTGCCAAAGTAATATTTGTATATTAATAAATTTGCTGTATAGTTAATTAGTATAATTAATTATTATGAAGATATTATAAAAATATTAAAAAATTATATATTTCAAATTTTTTAGAATTTTATCTATCAGTCTACGAATAAAAACTGCTTGTCCTTAAAGATGATAAAATAAGTTAAAAAGAACGAAAAACACATATTTTCTTCTTTTTTAAAAGAAAATATGGTGAGGATAATTGATTATTTTAAATAAACTAGTAAGTTATTCTAGTTTTAGTTCCAATTTTAAAAAAGTAAATATATATACTCTACTTTTTTAAAGAAGCTGCATGAAATTTAATTTTCATGTGCAGTTTTGAAAAAGCGAAAAATTTTATTATTTTTTAAATATTAAAAAATAACATTAATCCACAAAAATAGAATAATTTATTTTTCGACTTTAACCAGTTATAAAAAAACCAGATTTAAGTGATCCTATTTTAAAAATGAAGCTAGCAAAAGGAATGGGTCATAATTATTATGGCGAACCTGCTTGGCCTAATGATTTACTTTATATTTTTCCTGTGTGCATCATAGGCACATTCGCAATCGTAATTGGACTTTCCGTTATGGAGCCTGCGGCTATTGGTGAGCCAGCCAATCCGTTCGCGACGCCATTAGAAATTTTACCAGAATGGTATTTTTACCCAGTGTTCCAATTATTACGTGTAATTCCAAATAAATTATTAGGAGTTCTTTTAATGGCTGCTGTTCCAGCAGGTCTTTTGACAGTTCCATTTATTGAAAATATTAATAAATTTCAAAACCCTTTTCGCCGTCCAATTGCAACTACTGTTTTCTTGTTAGGAACTGTGGTAGCCATTTATTTAGGTATTGGTTCGACATATCCAATTGATCAATCTTTAACTTTAGGCTTATTTTAATAATGAATTTTAAATTTTTTGAAGTTCTATATTAAATATATAAGTTTATAAATAAAATAGATTGTAAAAATGTCGTTTTTTATTCTATTTTGAATATTTATTTAATTTGTTATTATTTGTACAAAGATAGTAATAAGTTTAAACTTATTACTATCTTTGTTTTAGTTTTTTAGTTAAGAGAAGAAGGCTTTTTTTATAAAAATCTTTATTGACATAATTTTTTTAGTTTATTATAATTTTTTATAGTATAAAATTTTATGGGGCGTCGCCAAGTGGTAAGGCTGCGGGTTTTGGTTCCGCCATTCGTAGGTTCGAATCCTTCCGTCCCAGAATTCTTATTTAATTCAAATTTATCTTAAAATCAAATGAACAATTTAAAAATTTCATTAAGTAATAATTTTTTTAGTTATTTAATAATTTTAAATAACTAAAATTAAGAAATAAATAAGTTTTTTAATGAATCAATTAAAAACTTGAAAGAATTAAACAAAAGTTAAAGGTTAATTGACTTTTCTATAAAATTTTTGTAATATAAATGATAAGATCTTAATTTTTTAACGGATAGATGAATATAAACAAAAATTTCTTGAAAAATTGTTTCTCGTTAGTTTTAATTTAACTAATTGTAGTTATTTGTTGAAAAATTTATGTATAGAACTTAGTTTGGGAACTTTTTCTCTAAATTCTCATTTCTCGTTTTTAATAAATTTTTTAATCTAAATAAATTATATTAAAATCTATAATTTAGTGAATATATGTTAATCTATAACAAGTATTCAGAGAGGTAGTGGTTTTATTACCGGGTTCATTTTTTTAATGAAGAATTGAAATTTACGAAATTCCAATTCCCGACAATTAAAGAGTAAATATTGTCAACGTGCTTTAAAAAATTTTAAATGGTTCCACAAACTGAAACCAAAGCAGGTGCTGGCTTCAAAGCAGGTGTAAAAGATTATCGATTAAGTGCGATTCGTTAAAACATAAAATTATTAGTTTCTTGACTCAGAAGCTTTCTACGCAGATGTTCCAATTCGAAAAAAGCTTTTTTGGTAACGAAAAAGTTTTACAGCTATAAGAAAAAGCTTGACTCTTATACTTTTTGTTTTTTATCTAACAAAGGTGTTAATTACAAATTTATTTAGAATAACTTTAAATTTTTCGTATATATAAATAAACTAATTAACTTTATCGTATACAATATTTTATAAATTACTTTATTAAATAAAAAAAAAATTAAATTAGAATTTTTATAGTTTTTTAATAAGTTATAAAAATAATTAATGGCTATTGATCTCTTAATAGTATTGATTTAATAAATTATTTGATAACTGTTTCTAAAGAATTAATAGTGTTTTAATTTATTTTTGAATTAAATACTAAATGTCAGGCGAAGGAAAAATGGAGGATTATAATAGAATCAAATATTAGTGATTATTAATTAAAGGATTTTTTATTCTAAGAAAAATAGTTTTTTAAAAATTAAAATTTATAATACTTTAAATAAAAACCATTTAACTTTTTTTCAAAAAAGTTAAATGGTTTTTATTTAAAGTGATTTGAAGGAAACAAAAATAAGTTTATTTTTGAATTCGTTTAGCGAATTTGTATTATGAATTTTTTTAAAAATTTATAATACAATTACTTACGAGAATTAAAAAATTCTCGTTCTAATTTTTTCCAAATTTAGAAATTGACTTTATTCAGTACTTATAATTTTTAAAAAAATTAGTATTCAATTATTTTAAGTCTTTTTCTTACTTACTACTAAATATTGTTGTTTATTTAGTTTTTTTTATTTTTTACAAAAAAATTAATACCTTAACTTAATAGAAATTAGAACTAGTTAAATGTTTATACATAAACTATTTTGCTTTGATAGTTTTTAATATTATCAGTTTTAATTTAAATAATGAACTATTTAGATTAAAAAATTATCATTATGTATAAAAGATTTTTGGCATTTAAAAACCAAATTGTACCTTTTATTCTTCATAGAGGAAAGAATATTCTTTAAAAATTTTTTTAGTTTTTTGTAAAATTTCAAGAAATTTTTAAAAGTTTTATTCCAGATGTGTTTTTATGTTGTATCTATTTTAAAAATCAAAATGCCAAAAAAAATTCTGATTTTTTTAACATGGATTTAAAAGATTTATAAAATTAAGTTATTAATCATATATAAAGACTTTTAAGATTATTTTTTTCAGGAATATTTTTCCTCTAAATAAAAAATTTTTTTATGAAAATGCGCCCAGAAGAAATTAGCAGTATTATTATGAAGCAAATTGAACAATATAATCAAGAAGTTCAAGTGGTTAATTTTGGAACTGTCTTTCAAGTAGGTGATGGTATTGCTAGAATTTATGGATTAGAAAAAGTAATGGCTGGTGAATTACTAGAATTTGAAGATGGAACAATCGGTATTGCTTTAAACTTAGAAGCTAAAAACGTAGGTGCTGTATTAATGGGAGATGGATTGAACATTAATGAAGGTAGTAAAGTTCGCGCTACTGGAAAAGTTGCTCAAATTCCTGTAGGTGACGGCTATTTAGGTCGTGTCGTAGACGCTTTAGCAAGACCAATAGATGGTAAAGGAGAAATTGATGCTAAAGAAACTCGTTTAATTGAATCTCCAGCACCGGGTATTATTAAACGTCGTTCAGTACATGAGCCATTACAAACAGGATTAGTAGCTGTAGATGCTATGATTCCTATTGGGCGTGGTTAATATTGGCCCGTTAAACAATATCATCTTATTTTTAAATAAAAAAAATGGAAAGTCTTAGGTTTTTAGAATTTTTTTTAGTGACAAATAGATGTTGTTTTTCGCAGGAAACTATATGCTGGAATCTAAAAATAAAAAATACGTACATGATGAATAAACCTATTCATTGTGAAAATTGTATGTTTTATGAAGTAATCAGCAGGAAACAAAAAAGTTGTTCAGTTTAATTGTTTCAAAAAAATGGTTTTTAGTAACGTCTTGTTACAATCACTTGAAAGAAAACACAACTTCAGTAGTATCCTCAGAGACTCTACGTTTCCTGATACCAAACTAGATAAAAGAAATTCAAACTTTTTTCTTAAATAATTACTAAAAACTTTTAAAAAAGTTTATAGCTATTAACTAAATTTTTCACATAATCTTATAGTTGTGGATTTTTTGGCTTTTAAAAGGAAAGACTTAAAGTTAGCATGAATAGTAAACGAATTTTTTTTAACAATTAAAAAAAATTCGTTTTTAAAGCTAAAATAGAGTTATAATTACAAATTTAGATAAATAGAATGAATTTTTTGAAGCTATAAAAGAAATGCTTTTGTTATTTTAAATCTAAATAATTGCAGTATTATTTCAGTTTGTCTGGAATTATAAAAACAGCTTAAAATGTGGTCACAATTTTGTACATTATGTTTTAAAAAAGCTTTTAGTTTGAGATTAAAGAGAGAGTCCGCACTTGATATATTTATTTGAAATATTTTAAGTGACGCAACGTGAATTAATTATTGGTGACCGTCAAACAGGTAAAACAGCAATAGCCGTTGATACTATTTTAAACCAAAAAGGAAAAGATGTTATTTGTGTATATGTCGCTATTGGTCAAAAAGCATCTTCAGTAGCTCAAGTTGTAAATTCATTAAGAGAGCGTGGTGCTCTTGATTATACTGTAATTGTAGCAGCAAATGCTGATTCAGCTGCAACATTACAATATTTATCTCCGTATACTGGTGCAGCTATTGCGGAATACTTTATGTACACAAATCGTCATACATTAGTAATTTATGATGATTTATCAAAACAAGCACAAGCATATCGTGAAATGTCTTTATTATTACGTCGTCCTCCAGGACGTGAAGCTTACCCAGGTGATGTTTTCTATTTACATTCTCGTTTATTAGAGCGAGCTGCGAAATTAAATGATGCTTTAGGAGCAGGAAGTATGACCGCATTACCGATTGTAGAAACACAAGAAGGTGATGTATCTGCGTATATCCCTACAAATGTAATTTCTATCACAGATGGCCAAATTTTTTTATCAGCAGACATTTTCAATGCAGGGGTTCGTCCAGCTATTAATGTAGGTATTTCAGTATCTCGTGTAGGTTCTGCAGCACAACCAAAAGCTATGAAACAAGTTGCTGGTAAGCTTAAATTAGAATTAGCACAATATGAGGATTTACGTGCTTTTTCACAATTTGCTTCCGATTTAGATCAAGCTACACAAAATCAATTAGCTCGTGGTGCTCGTTTGGTAGAAATTCTTAAACAACCACAAGCATCTCCTTTATCTGTAGAGGATCAAGTTTCGAGCATTTATGCTGGTACTACAGGATATTTAGATCGTTTAGAAGTTTCTCAAGTTCGTAGTTTTTTAACTGGTCTGAGAAAATTTATTGCTACTAAATATTCTCAGTATGGCGAAATTTTAAGATCAACAAAAACGTTTACTCCAGAAGCCGAAGCGTTATTAAAACAAGCATTAGAAGATTACTTAGACGAATTTGGCGCAAAAAAATAAAAGTATAAACTTTTATTATTAATGAGTTTCTTTTCTAGTTTAAAAAAATAGAAGAATTCTTTTTAAAGTTAGCTAAAAATCCATTAAAAAAAAAAATTTTTTTTTTAATGGATTTTTTAGAAAAAAAATAGTAATATTCTTTCAAAATAATTTAGTTTTAAAGAATTTTTTCGAATAGTGCGTTTTTTAATAAAAAGCAGTGGGAAGGATAATAAATTGAGATAAAGCAGTTTTACTGTATTATTTCAATTAAATTCTTTTTGTTTTAATAAAGAGTTGAAAATAAAGACTATTACAGCAAAGTAGAAAGAAGATGGATTCACTTGTATGTAATAAGCTTAAAATAATTTTTATAAAAAATTTATGAGTAATCAAATGTTAAATTTGGAAAATATTTTTGAAGGCAAAAATCTTGCTTTTCCGATGTTTGAAATTTCTGAAGTTTCAGTAGGTCAACATTATTATTGGGAAATTGGTGGTTATGAGGTTCATGGACAGGTTTTGTTAATGTCTTGGTTTGTGTTAGGAAGCGTTATTTTATTTGGTTTAATTGCAAATAAAGATTTAAAACCATTACCTGAAGGACTTCAGAATTTTACAGAATTAGTAACTGAATTTATTCGCGATTTGGCTAAAACTCAAGTAGGTGAAGAAGAATATTTAAAGTGGGTTCCTTTTATTGGAACAATATTTATTTTTGTTTTAGTCTCAAACTGGTCAGGAGCTTTATTACCATGGCGTTTAATAGAATTACCAAGTGGTGAATTAGCAGCCCCTACTAATGATATTAATACGACTGTAGCGTTAGCTTTATTAACTTCTATTTCTTATTTCTATGCAGGAATTCGAAAAAAAGGATTAAAATATTTTAAACGTTATATTGAACCAGCTCCTTTTTTATTACCAATTAATGTTTTAGAGGACTTTAGTAAGCCATTATCATTAAGTTTCCGTCTTTTTGGAAATATTTTAGCTGATGAATTAGTAGTAGGAGTATTAGTTGCACTTGTTCCTTTAATTGTACCTATTCCTGTAATGTTATTGGGTGTTTTTACTAGTGCAATTCAAGCTTTAGTTTTTGCAACACTTGCAGGTGCTTATATTGGAGAATCTGTAGAGGATCATCATTAATTCTACTATTTTTATTCTATTATAATAAATGGAAGTTTTTTAATTTTATTTAAATTCCTTTTGGACAAAACTAACATCAAAATTATTGTAACTTTTATTGATATAAAGTTTTTTCTATATTGGTCAATATAATAGATTAATTTTTTATTCTTACTTCTTAAAGATTTTCGAATCACGTGTTTTTATTATTTAAATAAGCAACTTTACAAAAAGAGTGCTTATTTAAATAATAATTTTTTTTAATAATTAAATGGAAGTGATAAAACAAAAAAGTTTATTTAGTTGTACATTATAATATAATTATAATATTTTTTTAACTAAAAGAATATTATAAAAACAGTTTTTTCTTGTGAAAAAATTAGATTTATTTTTGATATATACTAAAATCTGAAGGTCTGTTTAAACCTTAAATCCTTTTTTACTTAGGATCTATTGCAATATATAATAAAGCAAAGATGCGTTTATTTATTTAAAACGAGAGTTGAAATACAAACGCAATTATTATTAATAATTATAGAAAAATTGAAAAAGAGAAAAAATTATCTTATGGTAGAACCGTTATTATCTGGAATCGTTTTAGGCTTAGTACCTGTAACAATCGCTGGTTTATTCGTTACAGCATATTTACAATATCGTCGTGGAGATCAGGCTACGTGGTAAGTTAATACGTACTTGATACAATTACATCTACGTTAATTTTAGATTCGTGAACTCTATTTTAAAAAGAATATAGAAAACTAAATGATTTTTTAGTTTATGAATTTCTTTTAAAAAGTATTAGTTTTTGTTATTTGTTAGCAAATTTCATTTTTTTTTTATATTATATCTATGTAGTTTTCAACATAGATATAATATTTATGTATTCGTTAATACTTTTTTTTTATTGTATTTTTATAAAAAAATTTTTTGTTTGAAATTTTTTATAGTTACAAGTTTTTCAGTTCATGTTTTAAAACTTAGATTTTTAAATTTAGAGTTTCTAAAAACTGTATTCTCCTGAAATTCTATTAATATAAAAAAACAATATCGACAATAAATATAAAAAAGTAGTTAATGCTTTTTGAGTCAGAATTTCATTTAATTTTAATTTCTTATGCCAATTGGTGTACCTAAAGTTCTTTATTATTGGGATGATGAACTTCCATTACAATGGGTTGATCTATATCATTTAATCTTTAGACGAAGATTAGTTTTTGTGATGTCAGAATTAGATCAAGATTTATGTAATCAAATTGCTGGTATGATGGTTTATATACATTTTGAAGATAAAAGAGATGAATTAGAAAACCAAGGAAGTCAAGCACGTGATTTATTTTCATCAAATTTAGATTCAGATTTATTAAGTTCTAATTCTGGTAATAAATCTTATAGATTAACTTATCAAGATCTGATGGATTATGATAATATTTGGGATTTAGAAGCTGGATTAGAAAAAGATTATTATATGGATCTTTATAATAGTGAAAATTCTGTAGATTCTGTTTGGATAAATGATTATAATGAACATTCTATAAATTTATCTGAAAACAATTTTTTTGATAATTTTTCTAATTTAGAAGCATTAAATATACCAGTAAAGAATAGTTTTGATACAAATGGAGAAAGTATTACTGTAAAACAGTATTCGAATTTTTTTAATATATGGCTTCCTTTAGTGCCTGTGCTTAATAAATATATTGGAAATAACTATCAAAAAGATGGACTATCTTTTTTTCCAGAAACTTTAAAAAACTGTTTAGAGCAGCGAAATAATTCTATTTTTTCAGGCATTTCATTAAATAATGTTGAAGATCGAAAAAAATATTTCTATCAAAGTTTAAAATATTATTTAGAAATTTATCAACGTAAACAAAATAAAACTGAATTTGTTAATCAATATATTCGATCTACTGTAAAAGAAACTATAAAAAAATCTTATTATCAGGATTTAAAAGATCAAAAAATACAGAATTTAGCTTCTTATTCTAAAGTAATAGAAGATATGTTTATTTCAAAAAATATAAAACAAAAAAAATCCGAATCGGACGATTTATTATTTATGGAAACTCAAGAAAGATTAAAAGAACAAAGTCGGGTTTTTGTATTTATTAATTCAACTGGAGGTTCGGTTACTAGTGGAATTACTATTTATGATGCCTTACAGTTTGTCAAAACCGGAGCAGTTACTGTGTGTTTAGGTATGGCATTTTCTGCAAGTAGTATGGTATTAGCTGGTGGTAATATAGGTCATAGATACGTTGCTGAAGGTGCTCATGTTATGATTCACCAGCCAGAAGGTGGTATAACCGGTCAAGCTTCTGATGTATTATTAGATGCTTATGAAATTTTGCGTATTCGTCGTCAAGTCGCTACGATTTATTCCTTATGTTCTAAAAGAGCTTTAGGTGAAGTTTTAAAAGATTTAGATCGTGATAATTTTATGACTCCACAAGAAGCTGTAGATTATGGTTTAGCAGATGAAATAGTTACTCGTTTTAATTCAGAATGTATTTTAGATGAATTTGAAAAAGATTGGTTTGCTCAGGATGCTAAACAAATAGAGGGTATTTCGAAAAAAATTCAACAACAAGAAGACGATGATGAACCAACAACCGCAGGTTCAGAAAGTTTATTTTAAAAAAATCTAGTTGTAGTAAAAGAACTCTTTTTAAATAACTCTAAAAACATTAAAAAGTTAAAAAGAAGGAAACGAATAGAAATAAAACGAAGTTTCAATTTTATAATACTATTTGTCACTGGCTGAGGTGAAGGTTTACTTAGTAATAAACATAAGGTTTATAAGTTTTTAGTGTTAGTAAAAATAAAAAAAAAGAAAACCATTGAATAAATTATAAAAAAATTTTTACATAATATGACATTATTAAGAAAAACAAATTTAGAAAAGTCAGATTCAATTCTTTCTGAAACTACTCGAATTAGAAATAACGATAATCCATACATAAGTTCAGAGCTATTCGAATCCAGTAGTAAAAAAACTTTAATACGTAGACGCCGTCAAATTATACAAAATCTTCGAAATATTATTATAAAAAAAATTATAAATTTTGATCATTTTTTAAATCCAATTGATACATATAAATTGATGCTGATAAAATCCTTACAATTTGGCCATCCAATAATTCAATGTGATTCAGGTATGAAAAAATTTATTCGTGGACAATTCAATGGAAAACATTTAATTAATTTATTTCGAACACGTCGATATTTACGTAAAGCATTATGGTTTTTAACAAAATATTCATACAAACAAAAAAATGTTTTATTTGTTGGTACAACTATTCCCTCGGCTCGCTATGTAGCAACAACTGCTTTAAAGACGAAATCGTTTTTTGTGAATTTTCGTTGGTTAGGTGGTATGTTAAATAATTGGAAAACACTTCGAATCTTATTACACAAGTTAAAAAACTTACAAAAAGAGCAAAAAAATAAAATTTGGAAAAATTTACCTAAAAAAGAAGTTATGGCACGTCTAAAAGAAAAACAACGTTTAGAAAAATATTTGAAAGGAATTCAAATGATAAAAGGTTTTCCTGAAGTCGTTATTATGACAAGTCAAATTAAGGATATTAGTGCTGCACGTGAATGTAAAAAAATGGGAATTTGGAATTTAAGTATTGTTGACACAAATTGTGATCCTCGTTTAGCAGATTTAATTATTCCTGCTAATGATGATTCAGCTTCGGCTATTAAATTTTTATTATATTATTTTGCGAAATCTATAAATACAGGAAGAGCTCTATACATGTTGAAAAAAAAATTCACAAATAAATTAAAAAATACAATTTCAATAAAAGCAAATTCTTCTCAATTTAAATCAATAAAATTAAAAAAAAATCGACGCAATAATAGAAAATAATATATATATTATGTGAGATTGATTTTATTTTAATGTATTTATAAAAAATTTTTAAGAATTATTTTTAATATTTCTATTTGAATGTAGATAATAAAAATTTAATATTTAATGAGTATTAGAAAGTTCAAAATCTTTTTTTTTATAAAAATTGTTTTTTGTTTTTATTAAACAAAAATTTGCTAATTTTTTAAAATTTTCGGTTAAAATTAACCTATTAAAAAAGTTTTTTAAGTAGAAAAGTTGATAAATAAAAAAATTACGAATTATATGATCGATTTAATCAAATATCCTGTTGTAAGTTTTAAATCTTATCGCGCTTTAGCTGAGAATAATCAATATATGTTTAATGTTGATATTAGATTAACAAAACCACAAATTAAACAGTTAATTCAACAATATTTTGAAGTAAATGTAATTAGTGTTAATACACACCGTCCTCCGCGCAAAAAACGTTTATATATTCCAACGTCTCCCGGTTATAAAAGTCGTTATAAACGTGTCATTATCAGTTTACAAAAAGGGCAAGAAATCCAATATATTAAATCTTTAATGGCAAGTGTTTTATCTGGGGCAACTCAAAGGTTTCAAACAGCTCAAGTTAATCAAACAAATACAGATACAAGTTCAAATTAATAATAAGGTACAAAATTTAAGCTTTATCACTATATGTATAGTGATAATTAAAAAACAGTTAACAATAATGTTTCCAAAAATTTTCACAAATTTGAATTGTTTATAGATTAATTTTTAATTTATTTTTATTAGTAAAAATAATAAAAAAACTTGATATTAATATTCATCTAATATATAAATTCCTTCCCCCTTAAAGAAACAAAAAATTTTTCTTAATTAAAATAAAAAAAAATCTGTACATTTTAGCATTTAATGGGTAAAATTAGGTAAACAAGACTGTTAATTTTTTATACCAAAACAAGTTTGTAAAATAAAAAAAAAATTGAGTTTAAATTTTTATTTATTCATTTAATTTTTCTAATCTCAGTAGTTATTTTTAAAATTTTATTAGTTATTTTATTTAATTATGGGTATTCGTTTTTTACGTTCATACACACCAGGAACTCGGAATCGTTCGGTTTCCGATTTTAGTGAAATTACAACCACTCAACCTGAAAAGTCTTTAACTTTTTCTTTTCAGCGCTCAAAAGGTCGAAATAATCGAGGTGTTATAACTTGTAGACATCGAGGCGGAGGTCATAAACGTTTGTATAGAAAAATTGATTTTCAACGTGATAAAATTGGTATTCAAGCACAAGTATTATCAATTGAATATGATCCAAACCGAAATGCTCGAATTGCTTTAATCCGTTATTTTGATGGTGAAAAAAGATATATATTACATCCAAGAGGGTTAAAAATAGGCGAAACAGTTCTTTCAAATATAGATGCGTCGATACAAATAGGTAATACTTTGCCTTTAAGAAATATTCCGCTAGGAACTGAAGTACATAATGTAGAATTTCAACCAGGTTCCGGTGGCCAATTAGCACGGTCGGCGGGAACATTAGTAGAATTATTAGCGAAAGAAGGCGATTTTGTAACTGTTCGTTTACCTTCTAAAGAAATTCGTTTGATTTCTAGACATTGTTGGGCCACAATAGGTCAGGTGGGTCACGTAGAAGCCTATAGTATCGTAGTCGGAAAAGCAGGCAGAATGAGATGGATGGGTAAACGTCCAACCGTAAGAGGATCAGTGATGAACCCAGTAGATCACCCGCATGGTGGTGGTGAAGGTCGCGCTCCGATTGGGCGTAGTAGACCAGTTACTCCATGGGGAAAACCAGCTTTAGGTCAACCGACTAGAAAACCTAAAAAACAAAGTAATAAATTAATTCTTCGTAAGAGAAAAAAATAAAAAATTTAACGAAGTATTTTAGGTTCTTTTGAGTCAATTTTTTATCCGTTAACAGTAGTTGAAAGTAAAAATAATAATCATCTATATTAGCAAATTATTCGGAATAAATGGAGTAATATTACTCAATAAGTTTGTAAATAAAAGATTAAAATCCGCTTATGGGTGCGATTCGTTGAGTCTAACATTTTTTAAATATTTTGTATTATTATTGTGAATTTGAAACTAAATAGATTTTAGTTTTAATTTTAGAATGAAGTCCTTTAAAATTTAATTCTATATATAGAATTAAAATCGAGTCTGTTTTTATATTTTAATTTTAGATTGTTAAAATTTTTTTAATTTTTTGTTTTAAATGGTTAAGAATCCAAAAAATTTACAGACCGTTTCCAGAATGCTAATTTAACATTCGCTAAGAGCGAGCTCTACACTAAATTTACGGACAAAAGGTTCTATTAATTTGTAACGTCTTCTTTCTTAGGAAGTTAATGTTCAGGAAATTAATAGAGTTAAACATGAATCCAAATCAAAACCTAAACATTTTTGATTACTCGGTTTGGAAAAGAAATGAACCTCTGCTATTTCTCCTGAATATATAACCAAATGCGTAGAAAAACTTTTGTTTTTTAAAAACTCGATTATTCTAAATAGTAAATACTTTACCTCAAATTTGAGATTTTTCAAAGACTGTAACTAAAAATAATTCTTTCTATTGTCGTGAAATTTTAAAATATGCTAATATTAAACACAATCTTACATTTCCATCCAACTTTCTAGAATTTCATGAAATTTTATAGAATTCCTTCAAGATGCATTTTTAAAGATGAGGACCCTGACCCTAGGGTAACTTTCTGAAATATCAAAGATTACTCTTGTCACATTCACTGTTTTCATGAAACATATGAAAAACAACGATGATATCTAGGGATTCGGAATGAATTAAACCCATTTTCATATATTTTTTAATTCTTAGGAAGTGTCATTTATTTGAAAAGGTTAATTCCAATATTTGCGAAAATTAGAATAAAATATTTTAAATAAAGTTTTCTTTCATAAAAATAAAAATAGATTTAAAACTCTCTCCGGCAGAGGTATAAAAAAACCACGGAGAGAATTTTAAAGAAAATTTTAGTTATAAAAAAAATTAGAGAATAATTAATCAATATAAATTGTCTATTATTGTTTATTAATTTATGTAAATATATAATTTAAAAGCGGGTAACGCGACTCGAACGCGCGACAACCTCCTTGGCAAGGAGGTGTTCTACCACTGAACTATACCCGCTAGAAAAATTATTTTAATAATTTTCTTATTTATTATACTATTTTTTTTAGTATTGTCAATTTTCGAGACTTATAAAGTAGTTCTATTTTTTTTTATTTCTGACAAACTCCAATTTTTTATAAGAAGAAAAAATATAGTATTCTATTCGTTAATTGAACTGAATGTTAATATTTTTAATTGAAATTCATCTAACGTTTTGTTGAATTAATATTCTAACAACTTGCTAAACTGAATTCTTTGAAAAATGTAATCTAAAAACATTATAGTTCTTTTTTTAGAACTATAATGTTTTTAGATTACATTAAAAGAAAAAACTTTATGAACTTTGTTAATTTAGTTTTTTAAGATTCTAAAACTTCAAGCACCATACCAGCGCCTACGGTACGACCACCTTCACGTATTGCAAAACGCATTCCTTTTTCAATTGCAATCGGTGTGATTAATTCTATAACCATATTTACATAATCTCCTGGGCAAACCATTGGATTTGAATGCATAGTTGATAATTCAGATGGATTACGTTGTTTGATATAACTAAATGACATAATTTTCCCTGTTACATCTGTAGTACGTACATAAAATTGGGGTTGATAACCTTTAAAAAATCCACTTTTACGTCCACCTTCTTCTGGTGTTAGAACATAAACTTGACCTTCAAATTTTGTATGTGGTGTAATTGTGCCAGGTTTAGCAATAACCATTCCTCTTTCAACATCTTTTTTTTGAACACCACGTAATAAAATTCCTACATTATCACCAGCAATTGTTTCATCTAATGTTTTTTGGAACATTTCGATACCTGTAACTGTTGTAGATTTAGTATCACTTAATCCTACTATTTCTACAGTATCACCTACTTTTAGTGTACCACGTTCTACACGTCCAGTTGCTACAGTACCACGACCTGTAATACTGAAAACATCCTCAACTGCTAATAAGAAAGGTTTATCCATTTCTCTTTCTGGAGTAGGAATATGTTTATCTACAGTATCCATTAATGCATAAATTTTGTCTACCCATTCGTTATCCCCTGGTTTAATATCTGCATTTTCGACTAAAGCTTCTAAAGCTAATAGAGCGGAGCCTGCTAAAACAGGTATTTCATCACTAGCAAATCCATATTTGTCTAAAATGTCACGAACTTCTAATTCAACTAATTCTAATAGTTCTTTATCATCCACTTGATCTTCTTTATTTAAAAAAACTACAATAGCTGGAACACCAACTTGTTTTGCTAAAAGTACATGTTCTGTGGTTTGTGGCATAGGCCCGTCAGCGCCAGATACAACTAAAATCGCACCATCCATTTGAGCTGCACCAGTAATCATATTTTTTACATAATCAGCATGACCTGGACAATCTACATGTGCATAGTGTCTATTTTCTGTTTCATATTCAACATGAGCAGCATTAATAGTGATTCCTCGTGCTTTTTCTTCTGGTGCAGAATCAATTTCGTCGTATTTTCTACCTTTAGCACTACCACGTGCGGCTAAAGCCATAGTAATTGCTGCAGTTAAAGTAGTTTTTCCATGATCAACATGACCTATAGTTCCAATATTTACATGCGGTTTTTTACGTTCAAATTTGGCTCTTGCCATCTAAAATTCCTTCTTTTTTTCTTTCGTCAAACCTAATACTTTTCTAATGCGTCAAAATTTTTTTATATATTACTTAATTTTTAATAGACTCGTATCATTTAGAATTTAAAATGATGTTTAAATTGGTTCAAAAAATCAAAATTAGTTTAT
Source organism: Ottelia alismoides (assembly GCA_037367405.1). NCBI lineage: Eukaryota > Viridiplantae > Streptophyta > Magnoliopsida > Alismatales > Hydrocharitaceae > Ottelia > Ottelia alismoides. Next base: position 119,000 of record JAZKJV010004978.1, on the reverse strand, counting down.
ATAAATTTATATAAAAATAAAAAAAAGTACGAAATAAATTAAACGACTTAAAAATCAAAAATGTTTAATTCATTTGTCTTCTTAATTTATTCAATTTTTTTTAGTTAATATTTTGTATAAAAAGATGTTTTTGTTTAATAAATTTATTATAAAAGAAATTTATTAATTAATCAAACTTCTTTAGAATTTTTTAAAAAACTTTTAAACAATTTTAAAATAAAGGTAAGATTCCTAACCTGTTTAATCTAATAGATTAAACAGGTTAGGAATCTTACCTTTATTTTAAATATAATTATTGATATTATTGCCTATTTTTTTAGTCAGTAGATAAAATTTCTTTTATATTATTAATTTTCTTTCGTATTTTTTCTTTATAGTTATTATTATAGATTCTTGATTTATCAAGAGTTTTTATGTCTTTTTTTAATTCACATTTCTTCCAGTGATCTAAATAAGTAGGTAATTTTAGATTATTTGTAGAATCCGAATTTAGTTTTAAATTCGAATAAAATTTAATACTATCTTGATTAGTTGTCAAATTTGTAGGTTTTTCAAATAAAGAAAAATTATTAACAAAAGACATATGATGTTTTGTTGAATTTATTTTTTGTTGAATATATTGTTTTGGTAATTGGATTGTTTTTAATCGTAAATAATCTCCGGGCCATACAAAACCCCCATTTAAAGGATAGTGGCGATTTACTTCTCGATTACTACGATAATCATCAACCAACGGTGGTCTGTTAAATTGAGCAAAAAAGAAACGATCTTCTTGTAATTTTTTTTCTTTTTTTAATAAGGTTTTATTACTTATTTTATTTAAAGTGTCAAATTTAGTTAAATTTTGATTGGATTTTGAAGATAATTGAAAATCATATAAACTATTTTCGTTAGTTGCTTTAGATAAAATATCATTTTTATTATAATTAGAAGGTAAATTATCAGTCTTTTTATTTATAGAAAAATTTGGTATTGCAGCTTCAGCTTGCTTTTTTGCTTTAATTCGTAAATTTTTCAAATAAGCACGGAAAGAAGTTTGATTTTCATTTAAATGAAAATTTAAAAATTTTCTTACATTTAACAATATATTACGTTTCCCATTTCCAAACGGAAAATTTAATATATTTTCATTTAAATTCTTTACTATTTCTTCACGTTTTCTAAAAGGGGTATTTTTAAAATAATAGAAAAACCAACGATCGTATAATCTCATTGACATAGTATAACTTAATTGACGTAGTTTCAAAGAACGTCGTTTAAAAGAACGTACAGAAGAAAATGTAGAAGAATTTAAATCTAAAATTTTTAAAGACTCATTTTGATGGGTATCTAAAAGTACACTCATATCTTTTTCTGAATTTTTTTGAGAATTATCAAAAATTCTTAAAGGTTTATTATTCTTTTGTGGCTGATCAGAAATTAGTAAGTGTTTTTTTAATTTAATTTTTTGGTGCAAATTATTTAAGAATAATTTTAAAGTCCATCCATATGCTAAGTTGACACGATGGAAACGAGAAGCACCATCAGCAGAGCTCCATTTTATTATACGATTTAAGTTTTTGACAGAACTTCCTGGTGCAGGTAAATTTTTTATTAGTGGGATAGAACGATTATGCGCAGGTAAAGTTTCATATAAAATAGGTATTTGAACAGATGGATTTTTAAATAAATTTCGATAAAGTTGTCTTGAACGACGAGGTTTATTCCATTGAGTAGTTAGATTGGAATATTTGGAATTTTCAATGAAATTTTTAGCTAAAGAAATTCGTTCATGTATAGAGGATTGATTGAATTCAGCAATGGATTGTAAATGTTGTGTTTGCTGATTTGTTTTTTTCAAATTTTGTAAATTTATTTGACTACTAATATTTATAGATTGACTTCGAACATAATTTAATTTGTTTTGAAAATAAACAGCTAAACTACGTCGACGTAATGGACGTTTTTTTGGACGTAAATATAATTTTTGTCTTAATTGACGTTTAGTTGCACGAATATTTTTATCACCACGTAAACGAGGATTTTTATTACTTCCACGTTTTTTGCGTTTTTTTATAATAAATCTTGTTCTATTCCAACCACTTTCTTTTATTAATTTATTAGTTTTTTTAATATCTAAGACTTTATTAAATAAAATTTTAGAATTAATCGATTTAATGCGTCTTTTTTTTCTTCTAAATGAAGATAGTGTATTTTTCCAAGAAGATCCTGAACCTCGTTTAAACTTTAAAAAACGTTCAATACGTGGTATTCGAGTTTGTGCTCGATTACCTGGTCTGAATGTTCGTAATAAAGTAATTTTCGCATTTATTTTTTCATCAATAACTGAGTTTTTTAACAAAAGAGTATTTAATACCTTTTTAGATTTAAATAGACTTTTGTTATTTCTCTTATTGTCGGGACCCATTAAAATGGATTTTGTTGTTTCATATTTTTTTCGCCAGCGAAGAGGAGCAAATAAAGCACTACGGCGATTTTTTCGGTAACTAGGCATTGTTACATTACTAATAACTTGTCCGTATTTTCTAATTCGATCTGGGTTTTCATTTTTAGTTGATTTTATTTGATTTTTCATTCGTTTCTCTTTTTTAAAATTAATTAAATTTTCTGTATTTTTTCCATGAAATTTTTGTTTTGTTTGTGAAATCCATTTTTCAGCGATAAATGTAGAATTATTTAAAGAATTATTTTGTAATTCATTTTGAGATTTGATTTTATATTTAGTACCTCCTTTTAATTGAATTATTTGTGACGGTGAGTAATTTACTAAAATATCAGGTGCAGTCATAAATGGAAATTGCGAAAACAATGTTGTTGAGGAATTTTTTCCTTTTAAAGGCCAAGATGAAAATTTTATATTTTGACTCGAATTATTTAATTCTAACTCAACTTGATTATTTTTTAATTTTACAGTTGAAAATTTGGCATTTTTTAAATTTGATATAGATACATTAATTTCATAGCCAGCTTCTTTTCGAGATAATAAACGATTCGTTATTACAAATTTACGCATAGTTTCGTCCCAACCAGCATAAAATGGAATAGGATTAGTATTTAAAAGCAATTTTTGAGGATTTTCATTAGAACTATTTTTCCCTTTCTCCTTTGTGTCTTTATTTGAGAATAAAAACTGTGAAGAATTTACAAATAAATGAGAATAAAGTTTATATAATAAATCAGAATTGGAATTCTCTATTGAAAAATCTGATTTTGTTACATTAATTTCTCTTTTTGTTTGCTGTTTTAAAAAATTTAGGTTATTTAAATCAGATATAAATGTTTTTTGTATTGATTTTAAAGATTTTAATGGTTTATAATCTCTTTCAGGTAAAAAAGGGTCATTAACGTGCTTGTTTAATCTATTAAAAGAAAAAATTACTGGTTTCTTTTCGAATAATGTATTACTTTCTAATATATTTTTCCATACATTATCATTAAATTGTTCTTTAGAAGAAATAAAGGCAAAATTTTTCCATTTTTTTAAAGAATCTTGAATATTATAAAAATTCTGAATTTGCTCAGCTCTAAATTTTAATGGGTGATCTTGTAATGTTTTCAATCTTTCAATACGTTTTGTTCGTATTATACGTCGTTTACGTGTTTTTTTACGAATTTGTTGACGTGATAATTTACTTGGATTTGTTCTAGAAGTAATTATATATTTATTTAAATCAATTAAACTACTAGAATTAAAAGAAGTGTCATTTAAATTGTTGTTTGATAATAATTTCAGTTCTGAAAAATTATTACCATCATTTATATTATTAATTAGTGAATAATCTATGACATTTTTTTTAAATTCGTCTTTTAATGAGAATTTATTTAATTTTTGCATTTTAGGATCAATTTGTTTTTTTTGTTTACTACTATTAAAAAAAGATCTTTTAGTATATTTTTGAATCCAAGTACTTAAAGCTATATTATTTAAAAAAAGAGTTTTTTCATTTTTTAGGGAAGATAGAGAAATACGCTTTTTACCTAAAAATATTCGATTTTGGTTTAATTGAAAATCTAAAATTTTATTTAACCATTTAGTTTTTTCAGGACTTATTGTATTCAAAGATACAGATTTACGTAAAGTTCTACGTAAGCGATTTTTTTCATTTTCTAATTGATTTAGATTAGTTAAATTGTCTTTTAGTTTAAAAGTTAAATAAGGACCTATAGAGTTTAATGAGTCAAAATCATTCTCAATTCTTTTATTTTTTTCTTTTTTTAGTATTATTTGATTAATAAATTTCGTAGATCGAATTAACGAAGATAGATAACTTTTTGAACGATATAATAACTCTTTTTTAGTCATTTTATTTTGTGATTCAGTTTGTTTAGTTTGTTGTATTTGATTGGCTAGCCACCAAGTCTGAAATTCACTTTTTGAAAGATAAATATCAGGTTCAATTTTTGATTGTAAATTTTTTGATTTCAAAATGTCAAAATAATTTGTATTTACTGAAGTAAATAGATTTTTTAAATTAGTTTTATTATATGTATTTAAAATTTTGTTCTTTGATAAATCATCTTCTTTTAAATTATATTTTCTTTTTTCTATTAATAACCAAATGATGAAATTATCTATTAGATTATTATTAGTATCAATTGTTATTGTTGTATTTAATTTTTTTTGATATTCATTAATCAGTGGAGAATATTTTTGGATTTTATTTTTAGAATTTAAAAGAAAATAAGGAATTTCTAATGTACTACCAAATAGAATTGGCCCATTTTCTAAACTCAAAAATTTTGATTTTGAATGTTGTTCAATTTCTATATTATTTGTGTCAAAATTCATTTTTTTTAATTCTATATTAGTGTCTAATTTTGGAATAGAGGCATCGATTTTATTTATTTTCGTTAAAAAAAGTCTTTCATTTATTTCATATTTACGATCAAGAATCATTCTTTGGTTATTTATTTCTTTTGTTTTTAAAAAAAATTTTCGTCTACTTTTTCGACTTATATGACGTTTTAATAGATTTCTTTTGATAGTTAATTTTTGGCGTTTGCGGCGCTGTTTTGTTCTACGAATACGATTTGGCATATCTAATAGATTTATAGATTTTTGTTTTGAATGTAGAATTCTAGTTAATCTTTGATAAATTGTTTCACGTAAGGCTGAATTATCTGTAAAACTAGTACCAGATATTTTATTATTAAGCAAAATCTTTAAATTGTTTACATTTTTATTCAAATTTATGTTTCTATTATTTTTTTTTAAATTATAAATTTGTTTGAGTAATAATTTATTATCTAGTTTTTTATCCATTTGATTTGCTTCTAGATCAATAATATTGGTTTGTATTTTTTTCATAAATACCGACCAAATTGAATTTACTTTTTGAAGAAGAGATGAATTTGTCAGCAAATTTTCATTATTAAAATTCCTAGTCCAGGAATCCTCTCTAGCTATAGATTCAGGAATAGTATTTTGATTTTTTATATTGTGAAATTCTAGCCATTTATAATTTTTATAATGATGAATTTTATTCCTCATGAAAACAATTGATTTTATATTAGGTTTAGGCATTAAACTATACTCACCAATTGTTTTATCAACTAATTTCAAATTCGATTCAAAAGTTGAATCAGAAATGGATTGTTTTTCATATAAGACTTTTGCTCTGTTACCTGGAATTGGTCTTATTTGGTGATGTGTTAAAGATGAACTATATTCATTTAATAAAATTTTTTTCATTAGGATATAATTTTGAAAATTAGAACGTTCTCTTAAAATAGAGTTTTTTTGATATAAAAGAATATTACTATATTCTTGGTAGTTTTTTTTCATATTTAACTCAGAAAATCTAAGTTCTTTTGAAAAATTTATTTTAGAAAATTTTTGATTACGTTTTTCTATTTGGTTTACTAATTCATAATACCAAAATTTATTTTTTGTCATTTCAGGTTTCAATGAGTTCATTAAAGTTTTGATTTTTAAATAAAAATGTCCTTTGTTCAAATGTAATTCATTTTTCGAAGTTTCATCATTAATTGCAATTTTATTAATCTGTAATGGAAATAAAGCTTTGTTATAAGCATTTTTTATGATTTGTTTTATTAGTTTTTGATTTACATTTATTAAAGTCTTTCTATATTCTATTCTCTTTTCATTTAAAATATCTTTTAAAGATTTAGCAGATTTAAAGAGATCTTGTGTTTTAGAGTTTTTTTGTATATTAATAGCTTCTTTTAAAGATTTTCGTATAGCTGTTTTTAAAGGTAATTTCCAATATTCTTTTTGTTTATGAAAAGTATTAAAATCATTTTTATCTTTAGTGTCGAATGTTATTTTATTTAAATCTATATCAATAAAGGCTTCTTGAGTTTGAGTTTTTTTTGGTTTTATTATCAGTTTTTTTTCTTGGTTTATTTTAATTAATTTTTTTAATTTAATTATTTCAAATAATTTTTTTGATGAATTTTTATTCAAAAAGTCTTGCGATCCAATTTCAATAGAAGATAGATCTTTTATTAATAAATTTTTATTTTTTTGTTTTTTATAGTCGAAACTCTTTAGAAAATTGATTTTAGAATTAGAACTTGAGAATGAAGTTTCAATTGGAATCTGAAATGTATCGGAAAAAGATGAGACTTTTTTTTTTCGGTTTAACCATAATATTTTTAATTTCCATTTTTCCCATAATTTTTCTGAAGCTTTTTTATATTCTTTAGTTAATTTTTGTCTTTTTCGAAATAATGAAATCATAAAATTTGTTCTTAGTTTTTCTTTTAACTGAAAATTAATAAAAAAATAAGGTACAGTAGAAAATTTATCATTTCTAAAATTACCATTTAGTTTATTAAATGAATATAAATTTTTATTTAATAATTTATCTTCAGTTCTTTTTTGTTCGAAAACAAAAAAATTTATTAATTCATCATAATTTTTTTGTTTTAACAAATTTTTAATAAATTCTTGGCGAATATTATTCGATTTAATTAATACTTGCTGTAAATTTTGTGTCGAGTCTTCTATAATATCTTTAGGCATTGAATTATTTATAGCAATATTCTTTCGAGTAAAATTAGTAGATAATTCTTCATGGATTGGTAATAAATTCTTTATTCTAGTATTTAATAAAGGTTTTTGACTTTCAATCGTATTGGAATTTTCAAAATTATAAAGTAATTGATCAAATTTTAATAAAGAACCGTTACTTGAACTTGGTGTTAAAGAAAATAAATGACGAACTTTGTGAAATGTCCCTTTAAATTGTTGATTATATGTTTTACTTGTAAAACTTTTTACACCACCAATTTCATTTTTCATTGTTCTATAATGGTTCATATAAGTATACCATCTTAAGCTATCATAATATTCAAATAATAAAAATCTGCGTAAATGTAATAATTTTTCTTCTGTATGATTTAAAAAATAAGATGCTGGTTGACGATTTATAAACAAATCAACATCCATTTTCATTATTTTGGACCAAAGCTCATTTGGATCATAATGTTGTCGTCGAATCCAGGTTTCTAATCTTTTTCTTCTTGCCATAAAACCTGATTGATTTACCCATTGTCGAATCCATGGAGTTCCTGATAATATTTTAGAGCGTTTTAATAATTTATTCGTATAATCTCGTCCTTTTCTTCTTGCACTAGCACTAACTCCTAATTGTTTTTTCATTTTTGTATTCATTATATATAGCCGAGTTGGTTTATAAGTTTGAAAATAAGTTTTCATATAAAAATTAAATATTGATAAATTATTTATAGGAGATTTTGATAAATTTTTTTTTGAATCGTTAGAAATGTTTTCAGTGCACATTCCGGCTTGATTTTTACATAAATTATTTTTATTTATTAAAGAAGTTTCATTTAAGAGATTGTAATTAGAACGTAATTTTAAATTGAGACGGTTTTGATTATTAACTTGTTGTGGATTTTTTACTCCATAAAACCGTAGCTTTTTTCTTAAATTTTTTTCGGTATGTAAATAAAAATTTAATGGATGTAATAATTTAAATTTAGCTTTATTTAAATTCTTCTCTTCAATATTTGAATAAAAATTAAATTTTGAATTTTCATGTCTAGAACTAGTAATATTAGAACTTTTTGTATTTTTTACTTGTATTGAATAATTGTTCTTTAAGGTTGATAAATCTAATGGTTTTTTATTGATAAAATTGGTAGTTTTATAAAATGTTACTAATTCATTAAATTTCTTAGTTTTGTTATTTTGAAAACTTTGACTAATAGGTAATTTAAATTGCGGATTTATTTGTTTTAGAGTATTGAATTTTTTTTGAAGTTTTTTAAATTTAAGCATTTTATTATCTACAAGAGAAAATTTCGTTTTCCATTTTAAAAAGTTACGAATTTTTATTTCTTCAGAAATAGTGATTTTAGTTTCACTGATATTTTGATTTTGTTCTAATCTATTTCTAGTTTTATTTATTTTTCTTTCTAAAAAATTATTTTGCTTACTGAAATCAGTTTGGTTAAATAAGAAATTTTTACTTGATTGTAATAAGTTTGTTTTTGAATTTGCTTTTGCTAAAGTTGTTAAACGACTCCACCATAAAACCTTATTTAAATTATTTATAACATTTTGAAAACTTTTCCATTCATTAAGTTGAGGTAAAAAAAAGAGTGTTTTTAATGTTAAAATTTCAACACTATTTTTTTCAATAAGAAGTGATTTATTCTGAAATTCCAGTTGATTATTTTTTAAACGTGCAGTTAATTTTCGAATAAATTTCCTTAATGTCGAATTTTCATTTATGAATTCTTTTTGTTGAGTTTTATCAAAAAACATTGAAACTAATCGATTTTGAGGTTCCCAAAAATCGGAATTCGATGTTGTATATTTTTTAGAAATTTTATTATTATCTTTTTTTAAATTCAATAATTTAGTTGAATAAAAATTGATTTGACTTTCGTCTAATTTTGATTTTTTTAAAAAATTCTCATTTTTGGTTAACCATTTCCACCAATTATTATTATCTGCTAAATTTCTTCTGCTTTGCCAATTCCACCAGAATTTTTTTGTTAATATATCTGAACTATTTTGATTCCATAAAAATTTACTAGTCCAGTCTGGGTCAGGCCCCCATAGTGTTTCTATTTTATTACTAGTATTATTTTGGTTTTTGTTGGTTTGAATACTTTTACGATACTCATTGGAATTTAATTTTTGTTGGTTTGAAATTCCATTTGTTTGAAATTTTGGAAATAATTCTTCACGAACTAACTTACCCCATATAATAGGTGCTTTTGAGTCCCAACTATATTGATATGTACTTAAAATATCATTTCTCCAAGCAACATTTCGTCTAGACCAAGTTTTAGTAAATTCCCAGAGACGATTTGCCCAATTTCTTGGAAACCATCTTAGTCTTTTTAATCTACTACGTATTTTTATTTTGTCAGATCTTCTTCGTATCCATTCATAATCGGTACCATAATTTAAATCTTCCATTGTAAATAAACGGTAAGCTCCTTGATCATATAATGAAGTATCTAAAGGAATATTTCGATGATAATATTCAGCCCAATCTTCATATCTAAAAAACTTTTGACGTGGGAAATTTAAACGGGAACGATAATAAGCAGGAGAAGTACTATGATTTAAAAAACTTGTTTGTTTAAATTGATGAAAAGTTTGATCATTGGGTAGAAAACCTAATGGATTAGTTATAGCATATTCAATTCCAAAATAAGGTAAACTTGAGAAAGCAAAAGCAACTGTAATCGATTGAAATAATAAATGAATTGGCCTTACTATATCTGCTACACGAAGTTTTTTAAATTTATTCATTAACCAAAAATAAAATCGATAGGCAGGGTCTTGCCAAAACCAACAAATTAAATTAATTAAACTATAACTACCGAGAGAAATACCTAATAAATAGCTAAAATGGATCATACTAAAGTCTAAAAAATTTTCCGATGGAAAACTTTCAAGCATTGTAGATTCTATAGAGATAGAAAAATTACTTAAAAAAGGATATAAACTAGTTTGCTCTGTTAATGCTAAAAGAAAATGAAAATAAAAAATATTTTTTAGCGTTTTTGCAGTAAAAATGGATGTATGTTTAACTTCTTTATACGCAAGACGGTTGTCCCAAAAATATTTCATAAGTAATAGAAAGCCCAACCAATAACGAAATAAATCTAGACTCATCCATGGAACAACTATAAATCGGAAACCAAATAAAATACTAGTAAGCCAGAAAATATTTGCCATCATAGTACCTAAAGCTGCAGCAAATCCTGCTTCTACTCCTTGCATAATAAATCTACGAAAACAAATAAAAGTAGCTGTGGAAGTTGGAATCCATAAAAATAAACTATTGACGAAACCCGTAAATAGTTTTTCAAAACACACTAATGGTAAAGATAGAGTTCCACTAGCAGAACTCGAAATTGGAATTGGTTTATCTAAAAAAGTTAACATATTATGGAAATTCCCATCTAAAACAGAAATTTCAGAAACCATTGATGAGGCAACATCAGGAACTAATATCGGGAAAAACCAAATTTGTTTTAACCATTCAAAACTTAACAAATTACAGAAAATTTGTTTAACGTTACTTAAGACAAAATTTAAAATTGTTAACACATCACCATAATTTGAATATTTTATTAGAAAATTTGGTGAAGTTTCAATTAATTTATTAATTATTTCAATATAATCTTTGACTACTGTTACTAAAGTCATATTGATTCTTCTTTTTTTATAATTTGAGTAATATTAATGTAAGTCTTATTTAGTAAATTTTATTTACTAAAAGATTTCATAAATATAAAAAGACATTGAAATACTGAAACTTTTAACTGTTTTCAAGTTTTTTTTTACTTTATATTTTTATTCTTTTAAATTATAAAGTCATTTTAATAAATTAAATTATTGAGTTAGTTTATAAGTAATAAACTACGAATAATTTTAGTTATACATTATTTATAACTAATTATGTTGTTTAATAGATTAAAAACGAAATTTTATTTTAACTTTTTGTTGTTTTTTCCAAGAAAAGAGAATAAATAAAACTTGAAATATTTATATATAAACTAACATTATTAAATTTTATTTTCGATTCTAATTTTAACAGAATAGAATTTATATTTTAAACAGTTATGTTCAAAAAATTAAGTACGCCAGATAATAGAAAAAATAAAAGAATATTTCCTCTTTTTTAGAAGTCTATTTAACTACTAATCTATACAGAATAAACTATCAAATTTAGACTAAAAATTAAGATTAAGTTTATTATAATTAGAATGAAAATTATAATTATAATAAACTTATATGATATCGGCTATAGAAAAAAAAAGTGAATTTTAATTAAAAAATTAGAATATTTTCTATTAGTATAGAATTTAAATCGGAGAGAGAGGGATTCGAACCCTCGGTATAAAAAAACTTATACAACGGATTAGCAATCCGCCGCTTTCGACCACTCAGCCATCTCTCCGCAAATATTGTAACCTAAAAAAAAAGAAATGTAAAAGAGTTTATTAAAATACATTATTTATAAATTATACACAAAATTTTTAAAATAACTAAAAAAAGCTCACTAGTAACAAAAGACTAAACTAATATCAAAATGTTTTTATTTTTATGAAAAATATATGTATGATTAGCCCTTAATTTGAAAAAGTCTTAGGTTTTTTATTACTTGTTATGAAAAATCATCTAATTTTTTCAAAAGAGTATTTTAATTTATGTAAATCTATAATCGAGTTTTCAACGAAATAAAATTTGCTTATTGTATTAAAAAAGAATTTTAATCAAATTGGAAATAGAAGAAGGAAAAAATTTGTTTTTAACATTAAAAAAAGCTAGTCTTTTTTTTTCTAAAAAAAGTGAAATTCTATATTATAACTATTTTATTTAATATTTCTTAATCATTATTTAAATTTACTATACATTTATTTCTTGATTTTAATTTAACTAAATCATCACTTAATTTTTAAAATTCAAATAAATATATAAATGTAATTAATATTTTAACTAAACCAAAAACTTATTTTTATTTACATTAAAAAAGTTTTTTTATTTTGCAAAAAATAAGAAAAAAGTCATTTTTAATACATTCTGTCATGTGAAAAATTCTGTAAAATTTTATTTAATACAGAACTATTTTTATTTAAAACCGATTAAGGCAGTTATGTTCCTTATTGTACATTTCATGAAATTTACTAAAATAAATTTTCATAAGAGTACATTTTTAAATTTTATTATTAAGAAATAAAAAATTACTAAATTAAACAAAAAAAAAAGAAGAGCTAAATTAATTTAGCTCTTCTTAATAAAAAAATTATGAATTATAGGGCGTTACCACGAGGAAGAACTTCTTCTGGGAATACTAAACGCTCATGTGGTTGATCTTGCGCAGCCATCCAAGCACGAATACCTTCATTTAAAAGAATATTTTTAGTATAGAAAGTTTCAAATTCTGGATCTTCTGCTGCACGAATCTCTTGTGATACGAAATCATAAGCACGAAGGTTTAGTGCTAAACCTAATACACCAATAGCACTCATCCAAAGACCAGTTACTGGAACAAAAAGCATAAAGAAATGAAGCCATCTTTTGTTTGAGAAAGCAACACCAAAAATCTGACTCCAGAAACGGTTAGCAGTTACCATTGAATATGTTTCTTCAGCTTGAGTAGGGTTGAAAGCACGGAATGTGTTAGCACCATCGCCATCTTCAAATAACGTATTTTCAACAGTAGCTCCATGAATTGCACATAATAACGCAGCACCTAAAACGCCTGCTACACCCATCATATGGAATGGGTTTAATGTCCAGTTATGGAAACCTTGGAAGAATAAAATGAAACGGAAAATTGCAGCTACACCAAAACTAGGTGCAAAGAACCATCCAGATTGTCCTAAAGGATAAATTAAGAAAACTGATACAAAAACAGCAATTGGAGCCGAGAAAGCAATTGCGTTATATGGACGTAATCTTAAAGATTGAGCAATTTCAAATTGACGTAACATGAAACAATTAAAGAGAATGAACCATGTAAAGCATTAAATGTCCATAAACCACCTAATTGGAACCAACGAGTTAAATCTCCTGGTGCTTCAGGTCCCCATAAGAATAATAAAGAATGTGCCATACTATTTGCTGGAGTTGATACAGCAGCAGTTAAAAAGTTACAACCTCTAAATAAGAGGTTGCAAGGCCATGAGTGTACCAAGAAGTAACAAAAGTTGTACCAGTTAACCACCACCTAATGCTAAATAAGCACAAGGAATAAAAGTAAGCCTGACCAACCTACGAAAACAAAACGTTCTTTACGTAACCAGTCATCAGCATTATCAAATAAACCTCTTTGTTCAACATATTGACCAATTGTAATTGTCATAAAATATATGTATATCTTATGTATTTTATTCAAAAAAACCAGGCGTTGGAAATAAAAAGCTAATTAATTCTTATTTAAATAAAATTTAAAATTCTATTTCATTTTAATTTCTATTTATAAGTCGTTTCTATTTTGTTTTAATTTCAAAAAGATGAAAATGAATTCTAATATAGCTTTTTAAGTATTTTTTTTATTTAACTTTTCTTTTTACTAAAATCAAAAAAAATTAATTTAATTTAATATAACATAATTTTTATTTTTTGCAATAAAAAGTCACATATAAAAAAATAGATAAGTTCTTTTTTAATGTTATTACAAGAAATAAATATTCTAAAAACTTTTTCGATTCTATTTATTATTTGATAATATAAAAATAGTAAATAAAACAAATTTTTTTTTGAATTAAGAAAAACAACGCTTCTGAGTAACATAAAAAAAAAACTATATGGATTAGAGAAATATTTAACCAAAATTCTCTTTTTTTTATACACAAAAAAGGAAATTTCTATAGAAATTTCCTTTTTCTTTTTATGTCAAATGAGAATTAGAATGAAAATACTAACGGATCAGGGAAAAATCTATTAATCTCTATTAGTAATCCTGCAGTAAAAGTTAACAAGCAAATGCAATTACAGGAGCAGTCGATAGATAAGTTGTAAAATCTTTCATAAAAAAATGTTTATTAAATATTTTCTTCAAAAAATTTGCAATATAATATATATTTTATTTTCTATTTTTTAAGTAAAAAATAATTTTAGATTTTTTTATAGTACTTCAGGTGCTAAAGAAACAATTTTAGTAAAATTCCGATCCCGTAATTCACGTGCTACCGGACCGAAAATGCGAGTCCCGCGAGGATTCCCTTCTTTATTTATAACAACTGCTGCATTATCTTCAAAACGTATGAACATACCATTTTCTCTACGAATACCTTTACGAGTACGAACAATCACTGCTCTGACTATATCTGATTTTTAACGGAAGTATTAGGTAAAGCGTCTTTTACAACAGCAAATAATGATATCACCTATATTAGCTGTTTGCCCTTGATTACCACCTAAAACACGAATACACATTACTTTACGAGCACCTGTATTATCTGCAACATTTAAAAAAGATTGAGGACGAATCATGAAAAATTGTTTTTGTTTTTTATCAATCTGAAATTTGGATTAAATTCTAAATATAAGAATATTTTTTAATTAAACAAGAATTATAGAATTTGTTAATCAGTGAAAAAATCTTCAAGAATTTCTTTTTCTATAAAATAGTTCTTATTTTTAAGTTTATTTACTAATTTTTTAAGTTCTATAAAAATATAGAAAAATCAAACTTTACGTTAATGGTTTTAAAACTTTTGTTTTACTGGCATTTTATAACCAGCAATTTTTAAAGCTCTAAGAGCAATTTTTTCTGAAACACCTTTCATTTCATAAATAATTCTACCAGTTTTACAACAGCTACCCCAATAGGAAGGTGCACCCTTACCTGAACCCATACGAGAGCCTGCCGCTCGCATTGTTATAGGTTTATCTGGAAAAACACGAATCCATAATTTGCCGCCCCTTCTCACAAAACGTGTTAAAACACGTCTTCCAGACTCAATTTGTCGAGATGTAATCCAAGACGGTTCGGAGACTTGTAAAGCAAATCCTCCATATATAATTTTACTTCCACGTAAGGATTTTCCTTTCATTCTTCCACGATGATATTTACGAAATTTTGTTCTTTTTGGACTTAACATATTAATTTATTAAAGAATAATTTTTACCATTATCCACTAATTTTTATTAAATAAAAATTTTCAAAAAAATCAATTCAATCTATATGACTATTGAAAGACTCTCAATAATATTTCAAAAATTACTAAATAAAATTAATAATTTTTTTGATTGATAAAATAAAACTGAATTCTTGTTTCTTAATTTCTTTTTATTTAGATTTTAAAAAAAACTTGTTTTATCAAATTTTTTTTTTCGAAGAAAACTATAAATAATCGAGACTGTTTTCTTTGATTTTAATTAAACTAGTTATGGAACATTCTTGATTTTATATTCATTTTTAAAAAACTATTTTCTAAAAAGATAAATTAAAATAATAATAAAAAAGTAGTAGACTTTAATACTTTATCTTATATTACATAAAATATAAAGAAACTTCTTTTAAAAAAATTTTACCATTTAAAGAATTAGTTTATTCATAAATGAATGTTTATATAAAAAAACTTTGAAAAAGTTTTAGTTCTGAGAATTTATGAATTTTTTAAAATCAAATAAGCAACTTCATTTTTTATTGTTCAATTATAACTATTTTTCTAATTTCTTCTATAATAATCTATTATACATATCAGAACTAATAGAAAAAAATAGAAACGAATTATTTAATTTTTATTATAAAAATTAAATAATGTAAAAATATATTTTTTAAAAAATATAACAAAGAATCATATAAATAATTATTTTTCATAATTTATAAACGTATAAAAAAATTGATTATTAAAATGGATAAGAATCTTTTTACTAAACGATAAATCAAAAACTAAACTATTATAGAAGAAATTCGAAAAAATAAAAACTCTAGAAAACTTAACAAGATTTTCTATTTTTAAAAATATTTTATAAATTAAAACTTTAGTTTCGATAAAAATAAGCTAGCTAAAATAGCTAGCTTATTTAAATTTTTATTTAAATGAGTCAAAAGATAAACTTAATTTTTATGGATTATATTCTGTAAAAACGTGCAATAAAGAAGTTATTTACAGTAATATGGAATTGATCATCTAAACGTTTATCAAATTTTTGTTTAACTTTTTGTAAAGCTTTTGCTACTAATGAGACATAAAGTTGATTAAAACTTTTTGTTGATAAAATTGTAACGTTTCTTGTTTATATTCTTCTAATCGAGCTAAATCTTGTTCAAATTGACTTAAACAGTTATTTTTTTCAACTGTAGCTTTTAATACACCTTCTTCACGTATTTGTTTAGCTTTTTGTTTCGCAATATCTAATTGTGCTTTTGCTTGATTAAATTTTCTTGTGCTTCAGCTGCGCGTTGATCTGCTTCACGAATATTATTTAAAATAGTTTGTTGGCGATTTTCTAGAATTGTTGTTAAATTTTTACCAACAAAAAAACAACAACACCTACAACAACGGCTAAATTTATAACATTTGTTCTAAAATATTATCAATAAATCCAAAACCATGAGCTGTTGAGAGAGACATTAATAAAAGTAAAGAATTCATATTAAAGTGTACACAATTTACGACTTTTAAGTTATAAAAAAAGTTAGGCTCCTGCATTTTATAAAAAACTAAAATCGGAGTTACTGGTTTAAATTTTTTATAATATTATTTTTTTAAGGTAATTAATTATTAGTAAAATAAACTCTAGTATTTTCTAACTTTTTATGCTAATTCGTAGTGCCAAAATTTATGCATTTCCATCTAGAGCGGACCTAGGGCGAATTTTTTTCTATTCCGTTAACATTAAGAAAAAGATTATTTATAAAATTTGTATAAAAAAATAGACAATTTTTTATTAGTAACATTTATAGTCTATAACATTCATCAAAAAAATTAAAATTTTTCAATAAAACTACTTAAGAATAATTATAAGAGAGTAAAGAATTAGTAATTTTAGTGTATTTAAATTAATAACTAGATAAATATAAAATAACTTTTACTATCCAATAAGTTATTAGATAGTAAAAGTTATTTTATAAATATTATTTATTTTTTACCCGTAAGAGTAGCAGCTTTTGTAATAGCTTCATCAATATTACCTACTAGATAGAATGATTGCTCTGGAAGAGCATCTAATTCGCCAGATAAAATCATTTCGAAACCCAGAATAGTTTCAGCTAAACTTACATATTTACCAGGTGATCTGTAAATACTTCAGCAACAAAAAAAGGTTGAGATAAGAAACGTTCTATTTTGCGAGCGCGAGCTACCACTAATCTATCTTCTTCAGATAATTCGTCTAATCCTAAAATTGCAATAATATCTTGTAATTCTTTATATCTTTGTAAAGTTTGTTTAACTTTTTGAGCTGATCCATAATGTTGTTCACCTACAAATCCATGGTTGTAACATCGTCGATTAGTGAATCTAAAGGATCTACAAAGGATCTACAGCAGGATAAATACCTTTTGCTGCTAAACCACGAGATAATACAGTAGTAGCATCAAGGTGAGCAAAAGTTGTAGCTGGCGCTGGATCGGTTAAATCATCAGCAGGTACATATACAGCTTGGATAGAAGTAATAGAACCATCTTTTGTAGATGTAATTCGCTCTTGTAAACCACCCATTTCTGTTGCTAGTGTTGGCTGATAACCTACAGCAGAAGGCATACGGCCTAATAAAGCTGACACTTCAGAACCTGCTTGCACAAAACGGAAAATATTATCAATAAATAATAGTACATCTTGTTTATTTACATCACGGAAATATTCAGCCATTGTTAAAGCTGTTAGACCTACACGCATACGAGCTCCCGGAGGTTCATTCATTTGACCATATACTAAAGCTACTTTTGATTCAGATAAATTAGATTCAACAATAACACCTGATTCTTTCATTTCCATGTATAAGTCATTACCTTCACGAGTTCGTTCGCCTACACCTGCAAAAACAGAAACGCCACCATGAGCTTTTGCAATGTTATTAATTAATTCCATAATTAATACAGTTTTACCTACACCAGCGCCTCCGAATAAACCAATTTTACCTCCACGGCGATAAGGAGCTAATAAATCTACAACTTTAATACCTGTTTCAAAAATAGCTAAACGTGTATCTAAATCAGTAAAAGCAGGAGCTGAACGATGAATAGGTAGTTTTTGTTCAGCTTCAACAGGTCCTAATTCATCAACAGGTTCACCTAAAACATTGAAAATACGTCCTAAAGTTGATTTTCCTACTGGAACCATTAGCGGCTTACCTGTGTCTAAAACTTGCATACCACGCATTAAGCCTTCTGTTGGATTCATAGCAACTGCTCTAACACAACGATCTCCTAAAAGTTGTTGAACTTCACAAGTTACACGCATATCTTCACCAGCTGTATTTTTTCCACTAACAACAACAGCGTTATAAATATTTGGTACGCTACCTGCAGGGAAAGCAATATCTACAACCGGACCAATAATTTGAATAATTTGACCAATATTTTTTATTTGTTTCAGTATAAAGATTCATATAATAATTAATTTCGTTAATATAAATTTATTGTTTATTATTTAAGTTTTTCTATAAATTTTTCAAATCGTTAGTAAAAAATTTCAGAACTCTATAAATGTATAGATCTGGTTTTTCGGGAATATTCATGATTTTTAATAAAGTAATTAATGAATGGTGGTATTTTTAGATATTCAATGACTTAAAAAAAATTGTTATAAAATATTGTTACTAATTATAATAATTATTAAGTTAATTGTTATTACTAAATATTGATTAAAACCAATTTAATAATTTTTTCTAAAAAAAATATCTATTATAAATATAGTTTAATCAATTTACACATTATTAAAAACTGTCTAAAAAAAAAATAATGTTTTTAGTGTTAATTCAAAAAAATGTTCTCTTATAACCAAATATACTTAAAAAATCTGACTCTTATTTATTCTATAAGTATTCTAGGTAGAAATATTTTTCATAGCTTTCTACTAGTTTACAAATTTATTCTATATATAAAATTTAGTTGAAGGACTAAAAAACTAAAACTAAGAAGTTTTGAAAAAATACCTAGTTTGATAAAAAATGTAGGTTTTTTAATAGTTTATAATTGTATTTAAAAATAAAAAATTATAGCAGGATTTTTTATCTTAAGATTTAAAAGGTAATCCAAATTCTTTTAATAAAGCTAAACCTTCCTCAGAATTGTGTGAAGTTGTAACTATTGAAATATCCATTCCTCTTAGTTGATCAATTTTATCATATTCTATTTCAGGAAACATTAGCTGTTCTTCTAATCCTAAACTATAATTCCCATATTTATCAAAACTCTTAGTACTAATACCTTGGAAATCTCGAATTCTAGGTAAAGCTAGATTTATTAAACGATCTAAAAAACTATACATACGATTTCCACGTAAAGTAACAGAAATACCAACTGGTACTTTTTCTCGTATTTTAAAACCAGCAATTGCTTTTTTAGATCGCGTAATTATTCCTTTTGACCAGAAATTAAATTTAATTCATTTAAAGAAGATTCTAAAACCTTATTACTTTGAGCAGCTTCTCCTACTCCTCGATTAATAACTATTTTTTTTATACGTGGAACTTCATGAATATTCTTATAATTAAATTGTTTTACTAATTTTGGACTAATTTGTTCAAAATAAAGTTTACTTAATCTTTGTGTCATATTTAATTTATTGTATTTTTACTAGTGAAAATACATAAAACATCATAATTTCTAATCGCTGAGGATTATAGAAGTATCAAAAACTAAAATAACTAAATGAATTTTCTAAAAATAAATAATAAATTTTATTATTGTTTATAGTTATTTTTAATTGAATAAACTATTTAAGTCAATTTATTATTTTTGACCTATAAAATTTTAAGAACTTTTAATTTGCTTCGATGTCTTTTATTTCATTTTGTTCCATAATTGCTTTAATGATTGTGTCCGGTCGACGAGCATTCATTTGATTGGATAAAGCCATTTTGTGCAGTTCTTCTTTTTTACGAAAGGCAGCACCACTTTTTTTAGAAGCTTCAGAAATTTCATAAAATAATTTAGAAATCATGTCTTTTCCTGCACGTTTTTGACAAGCGGCTACAATCCAACGTATAGCAACAGCTTGAGCTCGTTCTGCTGAAGGAATTACTCTAGGTACTTGCTGTATAGAGCCGGCTCTACGACGAGGTTTTACCTCAACACGGGGTTGTACATTATTTAATGCATTTTCCCAAACTTCTACAGGATTTTGATTTGTAGTTTCAGCTAGTTTACGAAATACACTATAGACTATTCTATAAGCTATCGATTTTTTTCCATTTTTCAAAACACGATTAACGAGCATATGGACTGAAATTTTATTATAAACTGGATCTGGAAATAAAGTACGTTTTTTAGGAGTGCCTTTACGAGCCATAAACTAAAAAATAGAAATGAATTATATTTAATACCAAAAAGACTAGTAAGTATTTATTATACTTGTTTAACAAAAACAAAAAGTTATATCTATTTTTGTGAATAAAACTTTTAAATAAATCGAAATTTTATTTCGATTTATTACCTGTTTTATTTGTTACTTTTTTTACACCATATTTTGATCTTCCTTGAACACGCCCTTTTACTCCTGCTGTATCTAAAGTACCTCGAACAATATGATAACGTACACCAGGTAAATCTTTAACTCTTCCTCCACGCACTAAGACAACGGCATGTTCTTGTAAATTATGGCCGATACCGGGAATATAAGCAGTAACTTCAAAACCAGAACTCAAACGAACACGTGCGACTTTTCTTAAAGCGGAATTTGGTTTTTTTGGAGTTACTGTATAAACACGTAAACAAATTCCTCGTCTTTGAGGACAAGATTTTAATGCAGGCGCCTTTGTTTTATTTTCTAATTTTTGTCGTGCAAATTTTACTAATTGTTGAATAGTAGGCATATGTAAGTTGATAAAATTATAAAAGAAAAAAAGTGTTTTTTCTATAAAAAAATCTTTGATTAAAAGATTAAAATGTTGTCAATTAATAATTAAATTTAATAATAAATGCGTATATTTGAATATAAATAAAAAAAGATTATTAACGATAACTAAGTCTATTAAAGGTTTGATTTCTATTTATATACTTTTTTTAGCAAGTTTTTTATTAACTTGTTATCTTTTAGACAAAGATTTATACAAAAATAAAGTCATTATGTTTTATTTTAAATTCTTTAATTTTAAAAGATTTACTTTCAGAATTGGAACATAGAAAATATAAATAAAAATAAAAAATTCCTCAAATGCGTATAATCACAAACAAAACTTTATCAAGTTATGAATATTGATTTTTGTAAATAATGATTTCTGGAACGATAAATCATTAACTTTTAAAAAATGATATATATATATATATATAAACATATATATATATATAAATCTATTTTTATATAATCGCACAATTTTTTTAGTAGTTTTTCAATGAAAAACTACTAAAAAAATTGTATTAGCAAAAACTCCAAATGTATTGTTTTTAATAAACTCGTTTTGTGAATCTCTTTTTTTGTTTTGTTTGAAGCGAGTAAAACTCGCTTCAATTTTTTAAAATCTTTTTAGTACGATTAAATTATAATCTTAGATTAATTATAAAAATCGTAAAAATTCTATAGAATTAAGCGCCAGCGAATGGGTTAGCAAATAATAAAGCTAAAGCAACAACAAGACCATAAATTGTTAAAGATTCCATGAAAGCAAAACTTAATAAAAGAGCACCACGGATTTTACCTTCGGCTTCTGGTTGTCTAGCAATACCTTCAACAGCGTAACCAGCAGCAGTACCTTGACCCATACCAGGACCAATAGCAGCAAGACCAACAGCTAATCCAGCAGCAATAACGGAAGCAGCAGCGATAATAGGGTTCATAATATTAACCTCCCTTTTTTTTTATTTTTAGTTTTAATAATAACAACCAAAATTATTATAATATAAAACCAAATTAGAATACAAATTTAAAGAATTTTTATTTAGATTGAATACGGAAAGAGAGGGATTCGAACCCCCGATGACCTTACAGCCACGTCGGTTTTCAAAACCGATGCATTCAACCACTCTGCCATCTTTCCTTCGTTAAAATTATATCGAAATTTTAACTAAAAAACAAACAAGTGTATTAAATCTCAAAAAATAAAATTAAAGAAAATTTTAATAATATTAATTTTATATAAGTAATAAAAACGAATTCTAAAATAATTTAATAGATATATAATCTTTAAGATAATAAATTGAAGTTTATACATAAAGTAATTTCGATTTTTCAATTTTAATAAAAAAGCCTAAATGAATAACTATAAAAAAAGTAAGAAATCGAATAAGTTGTGATAAAAATTTATTCGATTTCTTACTAGTCTTAATTTGAAATAAAAAAAAAGAAAGTTATAAAAAGTCTCAATTGATTAATTAAAAAAACGTATCCAACCATAACTATGTAATCCTTTTCCTAAAAGATTGACACCGATAAAACAAACCCAAACTATGATAAAACCAAAAGAAGCTATGATAGCTGGTTTCCTGCCTTGCCACCCTTTTGTTAACCTCGTATGTAAATATATAGCAAAAACTAACCAAGTTAATAACGCCCATGTTTCTTTAGGATCCCAATTCCAATAGGATCCCCATGCTTCATTTGCCCAAACAGCACCAGAAAGAATTCCAATAGTTAATAGAGGAAATCCGATTCCTAACATACGATAACTTAAATTATCTAAATTTTTTGCAAGATGATCAGAAGAAAATAATTTTTGATT
This sequence comes from Ottelia alismoides, assembly GCA_037367405.1. Lineage (NCBI taxonomy): Eukaryota > Viridiplantae > Streptophyta > Magnoliopsida > Alismatales > Hydrocharitaceae > Ottelia > Ottelia alismoides. The sequence goes on along the minus strand of JAZKJV010004978.1, from coordinate 96,205 downwards.
GATAACTTTTGTAGTTCTATTTCTTTTAATTTTAACAATTAAATCATTTTCCAAAAAATTAATATTTGACTTATCAGAAAAATCCTTTGTTTCTATTGAAGAAGATAATAAATCATTATTTGAATTTTGATTTTTAAATCGAGCAGAGGTAGTAATAGAATTCAATTGAGTTTTTGAAAAAGTTTTTTCCTCAGCAGAAGTGTATTGTATAACAGTCCCAAAACTATTTCCACTCAAATGAATTTCTTGACCCCGTGTAAGTATTAAAAATGCTATAGATAATAAACATCCACAAATTAAGGCGGCATAACTTAAAATCATTATTGTTACATGCATTATTAACCAATTTGATTGCAAAGCAGGAACTAAAGCTGATGATTTTTGCATTTCTTCAGGTAGACTAAACGTTGCAAAAGCATAGGTCAAAAGAGCACTTGGCGAAGTAATTGAACCTATAAAAGAAAAATATATAGTCTTTGATTCAGTTGTTTGATTTATTTTTTCTAAAACTAAATGTAAAAAAGTTAGACTCCAAGATAAAAATAGTAAAGATTCATATAAATTACTTAATGGGAAATGACCGGATTCTTTCCATCTAATTAATAATAAAAATAAAATCGATAAATTAGAAAAAATCATTCCGAGGTTTCCTAGTAAATTAATTTTAGCAGTTTTAGACCATCCGGTAAAAATCCAATAAAAAAGCATTGTACAAAACAATAGACAAAATGATAAATTTGCAATAAATTGTTCCAAATTAACAATCATGATATATTTATTAATCTATGAATAAGACAAAAAGTCCTATAATTTAAAATGAAGCAAGTTAAAAAAAATTTCAAGCTTCTTTTAACCTCATTTCATATGAGGTAAATGTTCCCTTTTGGTCCAATATTTAATGGATTCTATACAAAATGAAATAAAAATCGATTTTATAATATACAAAAATTTAGCTAAAAATAAATAAAAAAAGGAATAAAAGCTTTCATGAAAGCTTTTATTCCTTTTTTGGATAAATTATAACACAAAAAATCATATAAAAAAACTAAAATTACAAATAGAAAAATTAAAAGCAAAAAAGTCTTATATTTTTCTCAATTTACAAGACATTTTAGATTATTTATAATATTAAAAAAGTTTTTAATTTAAGAGATTAGTGTTTATTAAAATAAACTAGGTATTTGTTGTTCAGTCTTTTTTTATGAAAAATTATTGTTGAGATAATTTTTTAACTTGTTCTAATGCATTAAAACGATCTGTAATTAAAGGAGCATCTTGACGATCTTCAGTAAAATACTCATTTGGACGAGGACTACCAAAAATATCATAAGCTAAACCTGTACTTACAAATAACCAACCAGCAATAAAAAGAGAAGGAATTGTAATACTGTGAATAACCCAGTAACGAATACTAGTTAAAATATCAGAAAAAGGACGTTCATTTGGTTTACCTGACATAGTTCAATCCTTTGTTACTGTCGTAACTTTTTTATTTACAATTTGTTTGTTAATATTTTAAATTAAACTATTTAAATAACAATATTTATTTAACTAAAAAATATTATAACAAAAAAAGTCTATTTGTTTATATATTGTTTTTTACTTGGTCTATTACCATATAGTACATAAAATTTCGCCCCCAATACCACGAAATCGTGCTTCACGATCAGTCAAAATACCTTTTGAAGTAGATAATATATAAATACCTGCTCCAGCTAAAACTCTTGGAAGTTCTTTGTGATTTACATAAACTCTAAGCCCAGGTTTACTAATACGTTTCAAATTTGTGATACAAGGAGTTTTTTTACTCCCTTGTTTTCCTTTCAGAAGTTTGATTAAATTTTTAAAATCATTAAGAGCCTTCTTATTTTTTACTGCAGTTAATTTATAAAAATTTGTTTTATATTTCTTATAATATTTTAAATATAATTTTAATTCACGTAACTGTGGGTAAGATTTATGTTTTATTTTATTACGGATTTCAAAAGACTGTATATAACCTTCTTTTTCTAAAATTTCGGCAATTTTAAAGTTTATTGTTGTATAAGGAATAAAGACTAGTTTTTTACGTATTATAGAAGCATTTCTAATTCGAGTTAACATATCACTTATTGTATCATTAATCATTGAGAAAAACTTTTTTCTTGTTTTATTGTTTGTTGCTCATATAAAAATATAGGAATTTTTAAAAATTAGAAAAAAAAAATCAACCTGATTCCTTTGAATAGTAAAACTAAAAAAGAAAACTCTTTCTAAAAATAAGAGTTAACTTTTAATTTGTAATTTATTAATAAATTAATATATATATATAGAGATAATAGTTACAAAAAAATCCTTGAACAAATGTTAAAATTTTAAAAAAGTATTTTTGTGTTGTAATCTAATAGAATATTCTATTAGATTACAACACAAATTGAGTAATTTTATTTTTTATAATTTATAAAATTATTTATGATTCGAAACTCTAATTTGAAAATTGATTTAAGGAATTCAATTTACACTGGTTTTTTATTTTTTTAAAATACAAATATGGATATGACCAATATCATGAAAAAATTAGATAAGACAATTTAAATGAAAAACAATGTTTGAATAAAAAACTAAAAAACCTACGTTATCTAAAAAATCCTTTTTCTTTTTTAACAAATGGTAATAAACCCAAAATACGAGCAGTCTTTATGGCTTTTGTTAAATAACGTTGCTGTTTTGTTGTAATACCTGTTTTCCGTTTTGGGATTATTCTACCAGCAAAATTGATATATTCTTGTAATAAACCACGATTTTTATAGTCAATTAATTTACGATCATAAATTTTTTTGTTTCTCGATTTTAAAATAATAAAAACGGATTTTGGTGGAATTACTGGTAAAGTAATGCTAGTTTCTTTTTTTTGTTTTGAAAATTTCTTATTACGTCTTTCTTGCTTTTTAAAAGAAAACATTTTTAAAGCTTCTTTTTTCCTTAATTCTAAATTTTTATATTTTTTACGTTTAGGTGTAACAGGCTTTAAATTTTTTTTATTTCCTGGGGTTCCCATTATTAATTATTACAAAATTTTTCTATAACTTTTCTATTTCCCTTTCCTTTCTAAAATTGTAACAAATTATATCTATATAAGTTTAACATAAAAAAATAAAAAAACAATACAAAGAAAGAAAAAAATTGTACGTTTTTCTTGAACTGACGAAGCAAGAAGAAGCCACGAAAAAGCTGCTAAGAAATCTGGTCGTGAAGGTTGAAACAAGCTCAGCAGCAGAAAAAAGACAAAAAGAAAGAGAGTTAGGGCCGGGTTCTTTTCGTAAAGATCTGAGTCTACAAGAAAAACACCAAAAACCGTCCTCGTTCAAAGATTTCGGTCTTTTTTTGTTCGTGTCAAAGAACAGGTTTCAAACAAGGTGGTACCCACCGATACGACGTCGTCTACAAAAAAAAGAATTTATTTGATTCTAAAGCACCACGAAAGAAAGATTGTTTCTTGAGGCTTTACGTAGTCTACAAAAATAAATAGATTTTATGAGTTTGTACTCAACAAGGTGGAGCCCACCTAGGTCAAACCTTGTTCACAAGGCTTTTATTAGCTTCTTTCTCTTTTCTTCTTTTTTTTCTCTCTAACATATAAACTAAAAAAAGAAAGAGTTTTTGTTTTGTAGTTAACTAAGAGTTTACAAAAGAAAGATTTTATGAGTTTGTACTTATCAAGGTGGGTACCACCTTTTTTTTGTATACAAAGTCATAAACTCTTTTTTTATACGACGTCGTTAAGAAACTTTGTGAATAAGGCTTATAGGGGGGACCTTTTTTTCTTTTTTTTGTGTTGAAAGTAGGAGGGTGCGACCTTTAACAAAGTTTAAAAAACTAAGTCTTTTTATTGTACTGTTTTTCATAAAAAAAAAAGGGGTTTTTCAAAAACATACCTTTGCAAAAAGTGGTCTAAAGCCTCGTGCCGCAAAGGTTACTGAACGCACCCTTGCGATGCAAAGGTTTTGCTTGACATTCAACGAAAAATCAACATCTTTTCGGAAACAGGGCTTAGCCCTTGAACGACAGATGATTTTTTGTAAAGAATTCGGTCTAAAAATAGACCTAAACCTTTGAAATATTAACGTTTAAAGAAACAATAATTTTTTAGAGAGAAAAAAAAGAAAGAAACAATTAACTAGAAACTTTGTAAACAAGGCTTGTTCTCTATCTTTTCACAAAAAAGTATAGAAGAACATAAAGCCTCATCTTGCTTATTCATTTCAAGAAATTCTACGTATTTCTTGAAATGAATAAGTAAGATGCGTATTAAACTTATTAGTGTAAATAAAAAAGACTTTTTTTATATATTAAATGATTTCCTATAACTTACATTTCGTTATACAATACGAGATCTAAATTATAAAAAATTTATTTTTTTACTAAGATTAAAATAGGTAATATTCAATCAATTATTATAACTAATATTATTTTTAATACTTGACAAAAAATGATTAATAAAATATTTGTTCATTTTATTTAACTTGTTTAACTACTATAAAATTTATAAACCTTCAACAGAAACTTGTAAAAATTTAGCGAGCTCTGCTGCTTGCTTTTCTACTTCTTCTACAGTTAAAGGTTGCCCTATTTGATTTAATGGAATTTCTCGTTTTCCTTTTATTCTTAAATAAAGTGTACGTTGTGGATTAACACCTTGTTTGAAATCTACTCTAATAGCTTCTACATCTTTTAAGTAATAAGCAACATCAATACAACGACCTTTTCCAGGGAATCCCCATCTAAAAATACGTATTATACCGTCTTTTTTATTGAATTCATTAAAACCTCCTCCTACGTTCCAAATAATAGTAAACCATAAATAAATACTAAGTAAAAGACCTAAACTACCATAAAATGACATAACTAAACCTTGTGGAAAAAAAGTTATATTTTGGGATTGAATAAAAGGTAATAAATTTTTTCCAAAATAACTTGATAAGCCAGTAAATAAAAAACCAGTAGCACCTAAAAAAACTACTGAAGCCCACCAATAATTACTGAACCGGCGTGAGCCTGTTATAATATAACGTCGTATTAAATTCTCTGAATTCATTGTTATTTAATGAAATTGTATTAAAAATCATCCTCGTTTTAAAAACTAAAAAATAAAACAGTAAAAGAAATAAATAAGAATTATAACAAAAATTCATAATCCATTTTTTCAAAATAAAATAAATCGAACTTACTTTTTCCTATTTTAGTTTATATTAAATATTCTTTTATTGATATTAAATTAAATAAAATAAGAAATTATTTCTTTATGTAACCCTATTATAATTTTGAAAATACTATAATTGGGAATTTCTATTTAAAAAAAAGAATTATTGACTTTATTAAAAATATTATAATTAGAATAATCATAATGTTGATATAAATTTTGTATTATTTGATTATAATTTTTATTTGTTTTAAAAAAATGAGATTTCATCATTTTCGCTGTTTTAAATTTTAAAAAAAGACATAATAATTTTTTAGTTGCCTTACTTAAGGCAGTTCTTGGTAAAATACTACCATTGGTCCAGATTTCTAAAATAATAACTTCTTTTGGAAAATTATTAAAGTGTTCAAAAAAATGAGCTGATTTTAGTATTGGTGAAAATGTTGGAAGCGAGTTATTAGATTGTTCATTAAAAAAGGACCAATAATTAGAAAATTCATTTTGTTTGAATTTTGAATATACAAAACGTGAATCTTCTGTAATTTCTTTTTTTATTTCAGAATTAAATTTTTCTAAATCAGAAGGGATTGGTTTTAATTTATTTTCAAGTTTATTTAATTCATTTAAATTTGTTCTATTTTGAACTAATTCATTATTTAAAAATTCATCAAACAATTTTTGTTGACTTTCTTCTAAAACATAATTCACTCTTGTTACCGGCATAAATACCGCATCTATTAATAACGGTTTAGTTATAGATGAAATTTTCATAAAATTAGAGTTATAAACTTCTGAATTTAAATTTTCTATTTTTGATTTTGAATTTTTTAAAAAAATAGAAATTAATTGTTTTTTTAAAAAACTAATAAACCATGATTTAGTTTTAGAATTTTCAAAAATTTTACGAATAGAACGAAGAGATTCTAGTTTTTTAAAATCTTCACTAAAAAAGACTAAGGAATTCTTTTTCCTATGTAATTTTCTATTTTTTAATAAAGTTTTAACGAATTCTAAAGATGTAATTTTAGACTTTCTTAGAAATTTAGAAGTTTGTCTATCTGTCAAAAATTTTTTATTATAATTCAATTTTGTTCTTTTACTCATTTTGTCAGATATTTCATATTTAGTTTTTTCTGGTAAATTATACATTTTTTTCTGCATAATTTTATTTGAAACTGAGTTTGAATTACTATGTGTTGGTTTATTTACTAAATAATTTTTACCTTGACGAATAATTAATTTTATTTTTAATAGTCCATTATGACTTAAAGTTGTAATGTATTGTTCTGGATCAACACATTGTATAAAAGAAGGCAAAAAAATGTCTGCGGCACGTAAAACTCCAGGCCCTTTACAATAGAGATAAGCTATTTGTGGTCGTTTTAATGGAATTTTTGATTTTAAAACTATCTGTTTTAAATTTAATAAAATATCTAATACAGATTCACGAACACCCGGTATAACGGAATATTCATGACTGATGCCTTCAATCTCAACACATGTTATAGCTAAACTTTGTAATTCAGAGAGAAGAACACGTCTTAAAGCATTTGCTAAAGTCATACCTTGACCGATGTCAAGCGGTCCGATATAAAATCTACCATAAAAACTACGTCGATTTTCAATAACCGATTCTCTACAAGAAACAAGAATAGGGTTTTTAAATAAAAACGATGAATTTGATTCTGTAAACTGACTTGATTTAATTTCTATTTCTTTAGTAAACGAATTAAATTTAATATTCATATTTTTTAAATAAATATTTCAAAACTAAAATGTATCAGTAACTTAACTAAAAAATAAAATTTTATTTGTAACTCAAAACTTTTTTTATAAAAAAATAATATATAGTACAAAATAGAAGAAAAGAACTACTACAAGAATTATTCAAAACTAAAGAAATTAGTATGATAATTTTTCTTTGCTTGATTTGAAAAATTAAAACCTAATTGTTGATTTGAGTAATTAATAAAGTAAAAAAATCATTTAATTTTATTTATTTTAACGCTTTTTGATAAAATTATAAACCCGAATTAAAATTCTTTATTAATAAACGACTTAATTATTATAAAGAATGTTTAATAATATCAACAAATGTATTATTTTATTAAAATAATACAATTAAAAACAAATTTTAAATTTACTAAGACTTCTATAAAACGATTTATTTTTTTTTTTTAATTTTTTAGTTAAGCGAAAAAACATATTAACCTAACACATGACCTAAAAAGATTAGAATAACTTCTTTAAAAACTTTTTAAAAATTTTAAATCTATATTTTCATAATTTTACTAAATAATAAATAAGCAACTTTGGTGCTTTTACTTTTTACCAAAGCTGCTTAAAACAAAACTGATAGATCAAAGTAATTTCAAAATTACTTTATTTTAGTTTTTTAGAACGAAAAAAACACGAAAATATTTTAATTTTTGAAAGAATTTTCGTTCTAAAAAAAAAACGTTTTGATGTAAAGTAAGCATTTTATTTTTATTAATATTTTTTAATCATAAAGTATCTAGTAAGTAAAAAAAACGAATTATAGTATTAAAAATTAAAAAATTTTATCATTAAAAAAATAATTTATTAACGTTTATGATATTGTGATGCTTTACGAGCTTTTTTTAACCATATTTACGACGTTCTTTAATTCGTGAATCTTGGGTTAAATATAATTCACTTTTTAATGATTTACGAAATTCTTCTTTAAATGTACATAAAGCTCTAGAAACCCCTAATTTAATTGCATCAGCTTGGCCTATTAAACCACCTCCTTGTACTTTTACTATAATATCTAAAGTTTGCAAATTAGTTATATCAGATAGAGATTCAGTTTGAAGTTTTTTTAAAGGAGCATCTATGGCTAACATAGAACGAGGGTTTTGTTGTAAATAAATAGTTGCCGGAAGACCGTTTATAATAAATTGACCAGATCCTTGTAATAATGTGACTTTGGCAATTGCTTCTTTACGTCGACCTAAACCTTTAGCTAAAAAATTTATTTGTAAATTCATTTGAAAAATCCTTCTTGTTATAATAACATTGATTGGCTATTTTTTGTAGTACTAATATTTTTAAAATATTAGTTTTTCTGCTTTAATTAATTATTAAAGAAAAAAAAGTTCAAAAAATATTATAGAATAATATCTACTTTAAGATCTAAACATAAAAATATGGCGAAGTAGATTATTTATTTAACTAAATTACTGTCATTAGTTTATTATTTAATCAATTATATATGATTAATTAGTATGAAAAATAAAAACAATAATAAATAAAAAACTAGTAAGATAAAATAATAGAATTAATTTATATATATAATTAAAAATACTTTTATTATTAGGATTTATTTCTCGTTATAATAAATTTTAATTAAATAGATAGTTAAGTTAAAATTTAATTTACATTTTTTATAAAAAATAGATTACAATCTAATAAGTCTTTAAAAAATCGAATTGAATAAAAAAGATTGAATATAAAGAATTATATCAAATTAGAATCCGTTTTGTTTAATTTATATTTTTCTATTCTTTAAATTTCGGAATTTGACTCGATTTGAGCTAATTTTGCTATAAAAAGTGCACGAATTGCTTGTTTTACTACTTTTTTTTTCCAAGCATTTTTTCGAATATTTTTTTTAGATTTTGACATTCGTTTTTTAGGTACAGCCATATTATATATTATAAAATTGGAATTTATAAAGAAGTTTTTTTTTAACTTCTAAAAACCGTAAATGTTTAAAACATTTCCAATGATCTTGGACCCTTTATGGGCGGTGATGTGTATTTATATATTTATATTGATATAACTAAATATTAAAATATTTTTAACAAAAAAAAATTAATCTTTGTATATAAATAATTTAATAAAACTCCTTTAATTTTAGATAGAAATAGATCTATTTTTCTATTTCTATCTAAAATTAAAGGAGTTTTATTAAAAATTGAGATTATTTCTCTAAATTTTGTTTATTAATGTTTACTAAACATTAATTACTTACTATAATTTTTACAATCAAATTTAAAGTTGAGTGAAATCCTATTTTTATTATTAAAATGAATTTAGAAGATTATTTTTTAGATTAAATACTTTTTATTAATATAAAAAACTAAAATTCATTTCCTTAACAATATTAATTAAAGACTAAAACTAAAATGGCTAACATATAGATATATGTTAGCCATCTTAATAATAAAATTCATAAATCCATAATATTAACCCATATTAGAAACATTAATCGATCGTAAAATTTCTAAATTATCGCTTTTATAAATTCCTATATCTAAACATAAAGATTCTAATTCACAGATTAAAACTTTAAAAGATGCAGGTGTACCTATATATAAAGGTCGTTTATACAAAACATAATCCCATATAGTTAAGCGACCTGTAACGTCATCAGATTTTATGGTTAACAGCTCTAAAAGAGTAAAAGCTGCGCCATAAGCTTCTAAAGCCCAGACTTCCATTTCACCGAGACGTTGACCTCCATGTTTTGAACGTCCTTTCAAAGGTTGTTGAGTTACTAAAGAATATGGACCAGTACTTCGAGAATTTCCAGTCCAAACAGGAATACCGTTACGGCGAATATAAAATACTTCGTTTTTCATCTTTAAACAAAAAACCCTACCTTCATATAAACTAATAAGTTCGGTTTTAGTTTTTTGTTTATTATTATAGCTATTTAATAAGGTTTCGTTTTGCATTATAAAAATCCGACAAATATTATGGTTATTCTTTTTATGATTAAAACTTTTCCTATTAAATAGTAATATAGTTTCCTTATTGTTATAAGTAAATTTTTGACTAGTCCATCCAGCATGTAATGCTAATTGCATAAAATCATCGGCTAAATTACATGAAGAAGTATTATAAATTAAATTACTTTTTTTATTTTTAATTTGTTTTATAAACACATATTCTAAAAAAACACGAACTTGTTTCTGACTTAATTCCCAAACCCATTGTGGTAATTTTCTTTTCTTCGAAAAAAAATTTAAAGATTTTAAATAATAACATAATTGTTTGTTTTGTATTATAATTCTGTTTTTTATTAGAGTATATTTATAACCTAAATTTTGGAGAATTTGTTTTAAATTTTGAGTAATAGATTTTTTAGTTTGAAAAAGTTCCACACTATATTTCTGTTTAACATTTATAATACCGTTTTTACTAATTTCGAAAGTAGTAGTAACTAAACCATGTGAAATCCATATAGCAAAAAATTTAAGCCATGAATCCATTTCTAAATTTTTTTCAATAATTTTTGTTGAATTAATTTTTATACTTGGTAAAAAAAATTGGAAATTTTGTTTTCCCCAATAAGCAGTTTTACAGTATTCGACTTGTTTACCTATTAAAAGTTGAGCGGGTATTAATCTATAATTCCTAAAAATATTGGTATTGTGTTTAAATTCTGTTATAAACATTCTATGATTTAAAGTAACAACTAAATCAACATTAAATTTATTGATTGTATACAATTCTCCTTTAAAATTCTTATAATTATAGACTTTTAATGGGTTTTGATAAATTAAATTTGTATTTTTTTCTAACGAAGCAATTTTATGTGACATAGATACTTGATCTATCGGAACCCAACCTTCCGTCGTTAAAACATCGTGATCGTTAGTTAAACAATGAACTTTATCATCAACTAGATGAACCAATTTAATCATATAAGAATATCCACATGTAATCGATTGATCAAAACATATTCCATTTCGTCCATCAAAAATTTTTAATTTACCAGGATTTGTTGGTTGAAATAACCATGATTGTCCTGTTTTTTTCTTTGCTTCATAAAGCTTTGAAAATACAAAGCTACGTGAAGCCTCAGGTCCATAGCGTTCATCAAATGAAAGAATTCTATATTGTTCACTTAAATGTTTTCCAGCTAAACCTAATAAACATTCATATATTTGACCAACATTCATCCGTGAAGGAACACCCAAAGGGTTTAAAGCCATATCAATAGGAGTACCGTCAGGTAAATATGGCATATCCTGTCTTGGCAAAATTTCTGAAATAATTCCTTTATTTCCGTGTCTTCCAGCCATTTTATCACCAATTTGAAGTTTCCGTTTTTCAGCTAAAAAAATATGTACACAAAAGATTTCTTCATTAAGTGACAAAGAATCCAATTTTTTCTTTTTTTTTAGTGAATTTTTTTTTGTTTTGTTTATTTTTTTTTTAATTTAATAGTGTTAATATTATTGTTATAATTAATTAAATCTGAAAAATTATTGAATTTTTTTTCATTTAAATTTACTCGAAGATTTTGTTTTTTGAAATCTAAATTCTTTTTTGACTCGACGATCATCAAATCACTCCCATATTTATTAATGTTTGATATATGCCTAAACTCATCTTGTGTTTTTTCTAAACATGTTACTATATTTGGAGATTTTATTTCAAATACGGATTTCTTCGATATTTGATTACTTTGTTTAAAACATTTTGTTTTTATAAGCTTTGCTTCTAAACCTCTTGGCATTCTTAAGGAACTATCCTGGACCGAATAATCTACTTTTTTACCCATAATATCATTGTATAACTGTATATAAGGAGCTATCGTTTTTTTTTGTTCAGTCGGTGTGATTTTACCTACCAAAATATCCCCTTCTTTGAGCCAGGTTCCTGCTAAAGCAACACCATTATCGTCTAAATGATCCAATTCTTTAGTATCCTTTAATTGGGGAATTTCTTTTGTTATTTTTTCTTCTCCATAAAATGTTTTTTCTATAGAAACATCATAACGCTCGATATGAACAGACGTATATAAATCATCATAAACTAAACGTTCATTGATTAATATAGCATCTTCGTAATTATATCCTTCCCAAGGTAAATAGGCAATTAAAATATTTCTACCAATAGAAAACTCTCCTCCAGTACTAGAAGAACAATCAGCTAATAAATCTCCCGTTTGAACCCATTCTCCTTCATTAATTGCAGGACGATGCAATAAGCTTGTATCCTGATTAGATCTATGAAATATTTGTAATGAATATTCTATAGGAAGTATACTTAACGATTTAGAACTTATCATTATTAAAAATTATAAAAAAGACTTCAATTCGATAAGCCCATTATTCATTAAACGAAAATAATACAAATTTTTTAAATAATTCAAAAAATAATAGCTTTATAAAAAAAAATAGATCTTTTTTTTTTATAGAGAAAAAAGTTAATTTTTCATATTATTTAAAAATAAAAAAATTTTTAGTTTTTTGAAAAAAACTAAAGAGATCCTTTTCTATGGGATCTCTTTATTTCGCTAATGAATTTCATAACAGTTTTTTTGCTAGCACAATGCAAACTAGTTTATTTTGTAAAAAAATTAAGCTTTTGCTATATTTTTTACAACTTGATATCGAGCTTTTGCACGTTTAAAAATTGTATTTGCTTCTACACGTTGTTTTGTACTTTGAGCCTGTTCTAATTTTTCTTTTGCTGTATTAAACTCAACTTCAGCTTGTTCGGCATTTATTGAGTCTGCAGACTCAGCTTCATTTACCAGTAAAATAACCCGATTTTGACCAACAATGCCAAATCCACCCATAATTGCAACTGAAGTCCAACCTTTTTCAGTACGAATTAACATAGCCCCTACATCTAATCCGGTTATAATTGGAGCATGATTTTTTAAAACTCCCATTTCACCTGTATTAGTAGGTAAAATAATTTCTTCAGATTGACCATTCCAAAAAATACGTTCTGGCGTCATAACACAAACTTGTAAACTCATAAAAAATAAATCTTCAATTTTAACTTAAAAAAACAAACTTTTATAATGTGCGTAAATATTTTATTTTTGTTTTATTTATAAATAGTTATTATTTGTAAACAAATTCTCAACAAGTAAAAAACAAAAAAAAAGTTTTAATTCTTAATTTTATTAAATAAAAATAAAATACATAAAAGAATAAACTAAATCTATTAACTTTATTTAATATTTAGATTTCCTGTTCCAGCAGAAATTAAATTTCCTATAATGACATTCTCTTTTAAACCATTTAAAAAATCAACATTTGTACTGAAAGCAGAACGACTTAATACTTTTTTTGTATGTTGAAAGCTAGCGGCAGATAAAAAACTATTAACTTCTAGAGATGATTTACTAATACCTAATAAAATAGGTTTATAAGCAATTAATTTTAAATTTGTATATCGATTATTCCACGCTTCCACTATGTATAAATCCACTTGCTCTCCACGGAAAAAAGATGAATCACCTCGACTTGTTATTTGAACCTTACTTGTCATTTGTTTAACTATAATTTCTAAATGTTTATCAGAGATATTAACTCCTTGCGATCGATAAATTCTTTGTACTGAATTAACAATTATTAGTTGAATTAATTCAAATGCCTTTCTTACGGCTACTGATAACTTATTTTTCTTCTTATAACATTGAAAAATCAATTTTAATAATTTATGTAAATTATCTTCTTCTTCTTTTCCTTTAAAAGTAGAGCGTGCCTCTAATAATTGTTCAACTTTTGGAATTCCCTGTACAATATCACCTGTTTTTAGTTGTTCATAAGGTAAACTAATAATAAATGAATTTTTTTCAACAAAATCTCCATGTGAATAATGAAAAATACATTTAGGTGATAATAAAAAGGATTCAACTTTTCGTAATGTTATTTTAGATCTATTACAATGTATAACTTTACCAGAGGTGGAACTTACTATAAAGTTTTCTTTTTGTGATTGGAAGATTTCTCCTTTAGACAAAATCTCACCTAAAATAGAGAATTCGGACTTATATAAATTTAGAGTTTGTATTTTTACATTATTATTTAAAGATTCTAAACCTTTTAGTTCTATTTTTTTTTTTAAAGAAAAACTTATCAAATCATTTTTAGTTAATATTAAAAAACGATTGTTTTGTGTATTTCTAGCCCAATAAATTTTACTCGAACCTAATATTTCACCTTTAAAGGGACTTAAAAAATTCATTAATCCAAGTTCGTCAGTTGGTGTATTACAATGTTGTTTTAAATATAATTTATAATTTTTATTGGAAAATAATAAATTATTATTAGAGAACCCGCCAAACCCTAAAGAAACTCTTTGTTTAAAAGAAAAATATAAACATGATTGATTAAAAACACAAGGAGCTAATAGAAAATAACTGTTTATTAAATAAAACAATCTTTTTTTTTCAGTTATAGTCAATAAAGGAAATTTTTTACAAATAAAAAAATAGAAAATTTGTTGAAAAACGAAATAATTCTCATTAAAAGAAAATTTCGAAATTTGTAATTCGTTTTTAACTGACTTATTTCTTAGTGGAGTAAAAACGGGATCAAAAAAAATTTTATTTGCTTCAATTGAAAAGAAATCAAAAGAAAATTTCTGAAAATAGTTGAAATAAAGATGTGATTTTAACTTTGAATAAAAGCTTTTATGCCAGTTAGTTTCATTGATTTGAAATTTATTATAGAACCTATGATGACTTTTTTTAGTAAATTGATTTTTAAATTTTTTATTATTTAAAGGAAGATTAACAAAAAAAGTGTTATATAATTTTTTTACTTGGCCTAATAAATTCTCTTTTATTTCTACGCGTTGCACCGGTTTTAAATAATTCATTGGACTTCCAATTAACAATAATTGTAATAATTGAATTCGAGAATTACGAAAAAAAATCGGAACTAATCTGTTTTTATTTATAATAGGATCTTTTTTTTTTTTTCGAATATTAGCATTTGTTATATCAAATTCCTGTTTTATAGAATTTCTTAAGATTAAATTTTGTTTTTGTAAATCTAATTTAGTTCGTCTAAAATTTGTATATATTCTAATATCAGAATTTTGTTTATTCTTTTTTATCCTTTTACATTTTAATTGAATTATAAAATCAATAGTAGAATAATTTGGTAACAGTTTTAAATTTAATTTTTGTTTATTTAAAAAATCATTATAGTATTTTAAAGTTAAATCTTTATTTAGTATTTTACTATTTAATTGAAACCATTTTTTGTTGTTTTTTTCGAGTTTATATAACTTTTTTTATAAAAATTAGACTGATATACCGGAAATTCAAATACTTTTCGAATAACTAAAACAAAATTATTAGATTTTTTTTTTTTAATTTGACCATAAAAAAAATACTTTAAAATTGAAAAAAAATTCAAATTGAATTTAATTAATTCATTAATTGTACAAAAATCTTTACATTTATTTAATTTACTTTTAAAAAATCGTGTATTTTTATTAAAAAAAACTTTGATTTTTAACACTGACCAATCGGTTAAAAATGTTAGATTATTCTTGATTTTTTTTCTTTTTTCAAATGTATTACTAAATTTAAACAATTTCGTATTTACAAATTCTACAAATATTAAATGATTATCAAAATTCAAATCATTTAATATAGAATGACCTGGAAATATATAACGTTGTTGACAAATCATATTTTTTTTATCTAAATTAATAGGGAAATAAATCCATGAATTTTCATTTTTAATTTTAACATTATTAAAAGTTAAGATATGTTTATTATAAATAAACGCTTGTTTTGTTAATAATTTTCTAGGTTTAAAACAATATTTCTTTAAATTTTTATAACAAATTTGTGATTTTTGTTTATTTTGTAGAAGATTTTTAGAGAAACTTTTTGAATAGATTTTGAACCAAGAAAAATAAGTTTTTCGCATTTTACTAAAAGATAAACCTATTGAAAGTTTGTATTTAACTAATAGTTGACTCGGAGTTAACTTCGTTAAACTATTATTATTAAAAAAACATTTTGTTTTAGATTCAAATTTCGAACAAAAATCATTATTTAAAATTCTAGATGAATCAATTTTAGCAATTTTATAAATCTTAACATGTAAAAATTCAAAATTTATCCAAAAAAAGTTACCAATTAAATTGGATTTAAAACACTCTCTTTTTTGACTAAAATAAGAAAATGGATCTTTTAAAGTCATATATGTTAAAATTCCACCTTTATTTGTTCCATAATTTTTAGGAAACCAATGTGCTAACACACCCGAAATTTTATCAGAATTACGGTTTAATTTATTAAATGTTTTATATGATTGAATATTAGTAGGATTCTCTAATAAATTAGGTAGAAAAAAAATATCTCTTACATTTTCTCTATTTTCCAATTTATTAGAGTTAATCAACCAACTATAAAAACTTTTTGTTTTTAAATCTATTTCTAAAAAACGACTCTTTTTTTTTTCATATTTCGTAATTTTTTTTTTTAAATTTAAATTTTCTAAAAAATGCAGATTTATTTTCATCAAAAAAGGATAATACTGATTTTGATTATAAAGTACTCTTTGTTTTGTTATACAAAATTTAGTATTATCAAAAAAATTTAAACTTTGAGAAAATTTTCTAGGTCCCCAAAAAGCGTTAAATTTTTTTAAAAAAATCATTTTTCTATTTAATTCTTTATTTTCTCGAAATCGAAAAATATGGTGTGAATTCAATGAAGCTATAAGGAACTTCAGATTCGATTGTAGTTTAGGTAAATTTTTCAAATAAATTAAATGACTATTTAAAATAGAATATAAAAGTTTATTTTGAAAACAAAAAAAATAACCAATTTTTCGATAATAAATATTAAAAATAGATAAACAAACTAATGGAATATTAATATTAAAATTGTCTGTATTTAATTTTTTTAAAGCGAAATTCGTTTGATCTTTAGATAATTCAAATTTTTTTTTTAATTGATAATTTTTTATTTCATTTATAACTTTTATTTTAGATTTTCTGTCGTTAACTCTATTTTTTTCAATGATAGTCCCATTTTGAGTGCTTGTTAATTTATTATATCGTATTTTTTTAAATAAAGAAGGAAAATTATTTTTATGTAAATCTTTCCCTAAATGAATTTGTCTATTTAATAATTGTTTAATAACATTATTTATTTTTTGTTTACTATTTGAAATTTTATCAAAATTTGTTTCTAAATTAACGTAAAAAGTTTCAGTAGGAACATATTTAGGAGAGTTATGACTAAAATCTTCTATATTTTTTGATTTTATAAAACTAAAAGAAGTATATAAAGATAAATCTCGAGAAATCTTTTTTTTTTGTTTTAAATTCTTTCTAAATGAAAATAGTGTTGATTTAAAGCTTAAATTTTTATTTTTCCCACAATATTCATAACTAGTTTCTTCTTTTTTTATTTGATTTATTTGTGAATAAAGATTTAATTTTTTTGATTTAAATACTAAATAATTTAATTTTTCTTTTAAATCAAGTAATTGTAAATTTTTTAAACATGATTTTTGTAATTTGTGATGAAAACTGTTGGCAATTAAATACGACGATTTTGCATGTTTATTGTCATAAAATTTAGTTGTATGAAAATAATTTTTTAATAATGTATTTGTATCTAAAAAACTTCTAAAAGGAAATTTCCATTTAATTTGACTTAATGTAGAAAATTTATCAACGAAATCACCTTGTGAAATGAAAAAAGACGAATTCATAGGTAATTCGCAAATTTTTCCTGAAAAGATCCAAATAATACCCCAATCTGTTGATTGAATAATTGTATCTTGAGAATCAGTAGATTTTTCAATAATATTTACTGAACCACTACAAAGCTCACCTTCCATGTTTGATTTAACTATAAATTCAGTGATTTCACCCTTTTTTTTTAAACGAGAAGACAAAAAAGCTAACTGAGCTATTAATTGGTTTTTAAAAACTTTTTCATTATTTTTTAAAAATAAAAGAGTATAAGCAGGAATTTTATAACATTGTTTCTCTTTTGCGCCTAAAAAAGATTTTTTTAGTTCTAATTGACCACTCGTTTTCGTTAAAAAAGCTATTTTACCTTGAGTTGTTCGAACTAATGTACCAGGTATTGAACTTGTAAATTTAATAATACCATCAAAAGGTGCAATTAATTGATCGAACAGTTCACCCGCAAATACCCCACCTGTATGGAATGTTCTCATTGTTAATTGAGTTCCAGGTTCACCTATTGATTGAGCAGCTATTATACCAACTGCTTCGCCAATTCCAACTAGATGTCCTTCGGACAAACTCCATCCATAACAAAGTTGACAAACTAAACGTGGTGTTTCACAAGTCAATGGCGATCGAATAAGTACTTTATTAGTACTTTTAGCAATTTTTGTAGCTAGTTTTTCTGAAATTTCTTGATTTCGAAAAGCAATTATTTTTGGATTCAATATTTTTAAATCTTTAATATCATTATTTTGAGTTTGAATCGTATTATTAATATTTATTTTACTTTCTAGTTGACTTAAGTTATTTTTAACACTCATATTTGAAACATCCATTAAAGAATATATATCAGCAGCTAAGACTCGTCCTAACAAACGTTGAGACAAAGAAAATAATGTTTTATTTAATTGTTTCATTTCTGTTAAATAAAAACCTCTTTTTGTACCACAATCTAGATTTAATACTACAACATGTTGTGCAACATCTACTAATCTTCTTGTTAAATAACCAGCATTTGCAGTACGCAATGCGGTATCAACAACGCCTTTTCTTGCACCATAACAAGAAATTACATATTCAGTTAAAGTTAAACCTTCACGAAAATTACTTCGAATTGGAAAATCTAAAATTTTTCCTTGTGGGTCAGCCATTAAACCTCGCATTGCTACTAATTGTCTAACTTGAGATATATTCCCACGTGCTCCAGAAAAAGCCATCATATATACTGGATTTAATATATTTGTTTGTTTAAAATATTTGATCATTTCATCCTTAAGGTTTTCACTCGTCATATGCCAAGTTTCTATAATTCTTTGAAACCTTTCTAAACCTGTTAGTTTAGCTTTTTTATAATTTAAAAAACCTTCTTGAATAATAGTATCGGCGTCAAATAAAAGTGAATTTTTTTTAGGAGGAATTTTTAAATCATCAATACTTAATGAAATACCTGCTTTTGTAGCAAAATTAAATCCTATTTTTTGTAGTTTTTCCAATATAGAAATAGTTTTGCGTTGTCCATAATTTATAAAGCACCAAAAAACAAAATTTTTCAAGCGCCCTTTATTGAAAGAAACATTCCAAAAGAATTTACTAGTTTCAATCTTAGAAGATTTGACTGAATAAATTTTAGAAAAAATACATTGACTTTTTATAGAAAAACTATTTAAATTAATATTATAAAAAAAATTTTTTCTAGAGACACAAATAAAATGATTTTTCTCTCGTTGTCGCGAACTTAATCGTAAATAATTTTTTTGAGTTATATTTATCCTAATAGTATTCATTTTTTTTTCTAAAAGTAATGTACAGTTTAAAGTCTTGTGAATATAATATTCTATAATAAACTATTATTAAGTCTAAAATTATATAATAATCATATATGTACATAAAATAGAAATAAAGTTTTCATTATAAAATAAGTATAAACAAATCATGTACTCAAAGTGGAAATATATTATTTAATAATTTTTTTTTGAATCAAATTATTCAAAATTATAAATTCAAAAAAATGATATAAAATATTGAAATCGATATATATTAAGAAACTTATTTCTTTTTAATTAATCGAACTAAAAATTAAATTTTAATAGCTATATTAGAAAAATAAATACAAAGTAAATTTATATACTTTTAAAAAACAAATAAATTTTTTTTCCAATTTTATCACTTCTTTTTTTAAAAAAAGGAAATTTACAAAAATTAAAATCGAGTATACTAGAAAATAAAAAATTAAACTTCAAAAATCGTTTTAAAAATTCAAACAAAAGAATTTTTAAATTTATACTTATATAATAAGAAGTTAAAGTCAATAATTTTTTATACTTAATTATTGAATCAATCAAAAAATTGTTTATTATAAAAACAAAAAAATAAATTACTTTAAGAATTGAAATTTTAGTTCTTTTTCATTAATGAAAAAGAACTAAAATTTCAATTCTTAAAGTACATGAAAATAAATTAAATTTAAATACGAGAAATAAATTACAAAAATAAAATGAATCTTTTATTTAAAAAACATATTTAAATTAATTTTACACCTTTTAAAAGACCTAAGTAAATAACTAATGTAAATGTTAAAGCACCAACTAATAATACCAGATAACTAATTATAGTCAACATAATTATTTATAAAATTTTTCACACAAAGATCCCTATAAACTCAAAAATTATAAAAGACAAAAAAGAATTTTTAGAAATTAGAAGTTTTTTTAACTAATGTTCGTTTCAAATTTTTTCTTAAAAAACTATTACATCGTTTTTTATAATATTTATGATGAAGCTAAAAAAGAATTCTTTTATTATTTAAATCAAATTTTAAATAATGCAAATTATTAAGTTTTAATAATTCTAAACTTTTTATATTTACTGAAAATCAGAAAGATTTTATGTCAGGATCAATTTAAAATAATACCAAATAGAATCTATTTATTATTTAATTACAGTAGAGTAATATTTACGAAGTCCATTTATAGTTAAAAATTAGTCATTAAAATTAATTTTTGTAGTTTTGAATATCCAAACTTTCACACCTAATATACCATAAATTGTTTTGGCTGTTTTATAACTATAATCAATATTAGCTCTTAAAGTTTGTAATGGTACTCTTCCATCTCTTAACCATTCGGTACGAGCAATTTCAGCACCATTTAATCTTCCAGATACTTGAATTTTAATTCCTTTTATGTTAGGTGTTGACATTGCTTGTTCTGCAGCTTTTTTCATTGTACTTCGAAATGAAAATCGTTTTTCTAAATTTTCTACTAC
This sequence comes from Ottelia alismoides, assembly GCA_037367405.1. Classification (NCBI taxonomy): domain Eukaryota; kingdom Viridiplantae; phylum Streptophyta; class Magnoliopsida; order Alismatales; family Hydrocharitaceae; genus Ottelia; species Ottelia alismoides. Next base: position 75,309 of record JAZKJV010004978.1, on the reverse strand, counting down.
GAAATTAGCTAAACAAACGGCATATTGTTTTGGTTGTTTAACTGTAACAAATTCAATTAAACTTACTTTAGGTAAAGTTTGAATATTTGTAAAATTTTCACAAAGTTGTGATATTGTTTTTCCTTCATAAAGATTTTTTAATGAAAAAATATGACTATAGTTATTATTTAATGCCATGTCTATTAAAAACTTCTTCATTTTTTTCTTTATTGTTTTTTTTACTATAAATTTTTGTCGATTTGGTGATAAAGCTTTTAATGATTTTCGAGCTAAAATTTTCTGTTGAATAATATCAAGAGAATTAGGACTTATAGTATTTGTATAATTTTTGAAACTTGAAATTTCGCTATCAGTAAATAAATCTTCTTTTTTCGTATCTAAACTTTTTTTTCTTTTTTGATATCCACCGAAACGGTTTATATAAGTATTAAAAATTTTCCGACGAGCCTCCATAACTATAAAATTTTTTTGATAATTTGTTTTTAATAACTTTTGTAATCGAGTTTTTAATGGAATAGTTTGAGAAATTAATGGTTGTTTAATCCCCAATTCTGAGTCCGCCAAAATTTTACTTAAAAGAGTTTGTAATTGAATAATTCTAGTTTTTAATATGGGTAAAAGTTTATTTAATTTTATTAAATTTGTTTGAGAAAAAATATTTTGATTTTTTAAAATAAAACTACTAATAGTAGGATCAGACAAGGTAGAACGTTGAATTTCTAATAATTCATTTATTAATTTTTGTTTTAAAATTGTAAAATTTACATAAATTAAGCTCCTTTCTAATTTTCCTATTACTGTGTTTCTCGTTAATGGGAGAAGTTTATTTAAATAACGATCAATTTTATTTATACGTGAATATAATAAAGTAGAAGTAAAAAAGAAATTATTCAAAGTTTGTCTATCTGACGATTCTACATTTAAAGAAGGATTTGTAGAAATTATGATTTTTAATTTAGTTAACCAATTTTCAAGTTGTTTTATAAATAAATTATTTATTTTTAAATAATGATTATAATTTCTAATATTTTGTAACAAAGTAGTTGACGTTTTTCTATTAGTAAAATTACAATTTAATAGAAATGATTTAATTTTTAATTCAAGAAAATTTTTGAGTTTTTTACGTTGTTGATGTAAAAGTTTACAAAATTTGTAAAATGATTTTAATTTAGAAAATTTTGTAAACGGATAATCTTTTAAAATTGCACTTAATCCTTTTTTCGTATAAATTAAATTTTCATTTTTTAAATTTGCAATTAAAGCTTTTTTAAAAAATAATGCAGAATTTTTATCTGAATTAATATCATTTAAAAACTGAGAATTTTTAAAAGCATTAAAATTTCCAGAATTCGACTTAGAAGTGTTAATTATTTTATAACGAATAATTGAAAATAAATTAGTTATACTATTTTTTAAAAGTTCTATATTAAAACTCGATTTATTTAAATCAATATATTTACGATATAGCTTTGAAATATTTATTAAATTATTCATATCAGATATATCTTCTAACATTAATAATATTTTTGTTTCTAAACTATTTTTTTCGATCTCATGAGAAAATGTTTTAATCTGTTTTGTTTTGATCAATACTAAGTTTTTTATAACCTGCTGATTTTCCTTTAAAATTTTTTCAATGTTTTTTATCTTTAAAATTGATTCTGATAAAGAATTCTTAATTTGTAAAAATTTGAAGTTAGAAAACTTAGAATTTAATTTTAAGAATTTTGAATTTATATAACAAATAGCTAATACAAAAAACTTTGTTTTTATTAATTTATTTGTAAATATTTGATTCGATAGTTTAAAAGTATTTGCCAGTTTACAAATTTTTTCATTTTCTAAAACAAGACCTTGAAGCTCATTATTAGCTTTATCTGTTATTGCGTCTATCTTATTTAAATGAGTTTTATGAGTTTTGATAGAAAATGATTTAATTTTTAAATTAGTTAAAATCTTATTTAAATTACTAACTAAAAAACTATTAGAATTTTGTTTTTCTAAAGTTTTATTTATTAATAAATATTGAACTTTTAAAATATCAATTAAAATTCGTAATTTTACTGAAAACTCTTGATTTTTATCTACATCCGAATATAAATTTTCTAGTTTTAATTTCAGTCGTGAATAAAAACTAAAAAAATTCTTCGTAGCTTGTAGAGAACGACTTTTCCAATTAAAATTAAATTGATTTAATTTTAAAAAACGAGAATCGGTTAAAATTTTTGTTTCCTTTATTCTATCTTGAAAATTATTTGAATTTAATAATTTTTGGTTTTCAAATTGATAATAAATCTCATATTGATTTACTATACTATTACACAATTGTTGTTTCAATCGTATTAATTGAAATTTTAATTTCAATTTTTTTAATGAATTTAAATTTATTTGACTATTAAAATTTGATGTTAATTTAGTATTATTTAAACAAAATTTTAATCCATAAATCAAATTTTTCATACTAGAATAGTAAGATGAAAGATTATTTACAATTATAAAATCATTAATCTCATTTATTTCAGAAGTTTCAGTTAACTTTAAAGTATTTGTAACAGTACATTTAGTTAAAGAAGATTTTTCAAAAGAAATGCTAGGTTGATTTATTCCTATACAATTTTTAAATGTTTCCAGTTTATAAACTGTATTTTGTAATTTTAAAAGATGCAATTTTGTGATTTTTTTTTTTAACGATTTTTTTAAAATGTTAGATAATAAAAGATTCCGATCACTATTTATAAAATCTCTTTTTGACTCTACTTTACTTACTGATGAGCGTTTATCGATCTTTGAATTTAATAATTCTTTTTTAGTTTTATTTAAAGAGTCAACGTCAAATAAATTTGCAATAGCTTCTGGATTAGTAATGTATAATTTTATCTTTATAGTATTACGAATTAATCGTTCAATTTTAATACGAACAAGTTTTATTTCTGAAGTGTCTTCAGATCTTTGACGTGGTAAATTTTCAAAAGGAAGAAATTTAAATAAAGATTGTCTTAATAAAAAATCTTCAAAAACATATTGTGGATATTGATATTTATTCGCAAACCAATGAGCAGAATGAGGTTGTGTTATTCCGACACGATAACCATAAGGATGTATTTTTTGTCCCATAATAAGTATTTGTATAAAAAAAGAGTATTTACAACTTTTAATAATTAACCTAATTAAAGTATTCGATTAGGAACTAAGTGAAGTTTAGTTCTACAAAACAAAGTAAATACTTTCAAAGAATTACTATTATATTTTATCAAATAACTTAAGATTTGTTACCTTTTTAAATTCTAAATATCTTTTTTTAAGAACCTTTAAAATAAATAAATGAAAAAAGACAAAAAACAAAACATTTTTTAGTCAAATTCATTTTGTTCAATAATAGAATTATTATATAATAGGCATTCCTTATTTTTTTTGTTAACCTTTCAAATAAAAAAGTTTGGAATTTTTCTGTCTTTTGCACCAAACGTGCTAATTCTAATTTTATTTAGACAATGCTAAAACTAGAATTCTTTTTTAACCATAAATATTTTTTTATTTTATCGTATACAACTAGTATATAATAAAAACAATAATCGTCAATTAATAATTTTTTTTGTTCTTAGAAATAGACAAAATACTAATATTATTTATTTTATTATGAAAACAATTTAAATTCCATAAAGTTTAAAACTTAAAACAAGTTCTGTTTCAGAAATTTTTTCTTGAGTTATTAATAATTGAGCTAAATAATCCATTAATTCTCGATTCTTGTCAAAATGATTATAAACTTTAAAAAAAGTTTCGTGAATAAACTGTTGATAAAGATTATCATAAAATAATTTATCAAAAGTAAACCAATAACCCCAATAACCATTTGTAATTATCCAACGGCGATGACGAGGATTATAATATTTTTCAACACAAGGAAAATAAGCAATATCTTGAATTTCTTCTAATTGATCTAAAGATTTACGCAAATGCCAGTTTAACCATTGATATGAAGAAAGTTTAAATTTCTGTTTTAATCTTATTTTATTCTGATAATAATAATTCATGGATGTAGGACGTAAACTAATTTCATCCAAAGATCCTAATTCAGTGTATAAAATACGAAATAGCCATGAACGATTATTAATAGCTAAATTAACATATTTACGTAAAGGTCGACCTTGATTGTTTAAACGAAATTTTTGTGATTGTAAAATATTTAATTTTTCTTCGATTGAACAAACATTTTTTTTCAAAAATGTTCTATAATGAAAATTCGAATATTCAAATAAAATACCTGCATTTAAACTTTCAAAAAATTGTTTCTGCCTTGGTTTACTAACGTCTTCTATGCGTAAGAGTTTTGTTATTAGAGGAGTTTTTGAAAATAAACAACTAGTTGTTATAGAACTCATTACGAATGAATGTGCTGGAGACCAATTTTGTTGAATTCCATGTATACTGTTTAAAAAACTCGTTTTATGAAGAGACTCAGAATAATAAAATTCTTTTATAAATTTATTCAAATTATTCCATTCAATAGGATTTGTAAATAAAAATTCGCCCACTTTAGCTGAAAAGAAATAGAAAAAAGAAGCATTTAAAGTTTTACGTCGATTAAAAAAAAGATTTTGTGATTTTATTCCTTTTGATTGAAAAAGAATTGGCCATAATTGTAAATAATTATTTTGATCAGGGTCAAAAAAGATTTGTTTTTTATTTAATTCTGTATGTATTAAAGATGGAAAAACTGTCAAATAAGAAATTAAACTTTGTCCTACTTGTGAATAAGCTAATCTAGCAAATAATGAAAATTTTTCTGTTCGATAAGATGAAAAAAAAGTTGATAAAAAAGAATTGTTTGGAATTCTATTTAATAATTTAGTTTTATCTGTATAAGTTATTTTATTTTTTTTTTTCTCTGGCTGTAAAGAATTTTCAAATTCATCTTTATTCAGATTTGTATCAAAAACCCCCCTTTTTTTTTGTAAATTTATATTTGCAAAAATTATTTGCCAATAATCTTCACTCTTACTTGCTTTGATAATTTCATAACTTGTCATCCTTGGTTTTTTCAATTTTGTAAAAAAATCATTTTCTAAATTAAAGCGATTTAGATTTAAAAATTCTTGGTTAGTATATTCAATACTTTTATTTTTATTTTTGGAAAAAACTGTTTCAGATTTTTCTTTATTAAAATTCACTAAAAATTTCGTTTTATTATTTAATTTATTAGAACTTAAAATCTCTATAGATGCATTTTTTAACTGATAAGCATCTTCTGCTAAATAATTTATAACACTCCATTCTTTTAAATTTAAACGTGATGAAAAAATCGAATTATCAATCAAATTAAATGTAAAAGAAAAACCAGGTAAATCTTTTAAATATGTCTTAAAAGTATCTAATTGACTCTGAAAAGAAGAAGATCGAGATAAAAATAAACTACCAGTTAAAGAAGATAAATGAATAATTTCTTCCAGTCTTCCCGGTCTTCGCAAAGACGGATCCATCGATGCTAATTTATTTGTTGTAGCAAAAACAACAAAATTATTATGATTTTCATAATGAATTTTTTCAAATAATCTAATTAAATCTTTTACTAATCTTAAACGTGTTCCCATTGTAAAAATAGCTAGTAATGTTATTTTAGCAACTTTTACTCTAATTGAATAAGTTAAGGGATGAATGCTACGCATAGCATCTACAGGTATATGAACCCACGGAGATTCTTTTACACGTTTATTTGGAGTTGCAATTTTGGACTTAAAAAGTTTCCAAATAAGAACTGCATTTGTAGAAAAAGCTGGAGATAATTTTTGAGCCATAAAAAACTTAGTAGGAACTCTAGTTACCTGGCTAGCGTTTGATAAAAAGTAATTTGAAAAAGCTCGACGACGAGTTAATTGATAAAAAACCAAACTTTTTGGAATAGGATTTGCTGGTTTCACAGATCGACGACGTTGATTAAACAACCCACCCGTCAATAAATGCTGATCAACAAATGTTTCTCGTAATGATTTATTTTTATGATATTTACGATATATTAATTTCGATAATAAAGAACGCATTAAAATTTCTTCATCTTCTTGTTCTTCGTCTACTTTTATCATTTTAGTTTTTGAACCAATAACATGTATATCTTCTAGAAATACTAAGCATGGAGTATTTGCTTGAGCTATATCGAATAATTTCTCTAATCTTTTTGTAGCTTTATTAATACCTCTACGACCTATTCTTTGTAAACGTTTAGCATCTTCTAAAAACAATTTTACACCAATTTCTCCAGCTAACGCTTGAATAATAAATAACAATGATTCTGTAGTATATGCACCAGAAACTAATAAATAATTTTTTGCAGATTGTTTTAAAAATAATCCAGTATAAATTTTACAAATAAGTGGACCTATTTCTTGATGTGCAGATAACTCCATACGAAAACCACCTACATCTACTAATGCTTTTGAAAAATTAGTAAAAAACCTATAATAACGAAGTTTTGGGTCAAAAGTTTCGAAATTAATAAAACGTAGAGAAGCAGGTTGATTTCTATCAAATGAATGGCTACCCTCTAAAGCAAGTAACTCAGATAGATTTTGAACAAGACTTTTTAACCCTAACACTCTATTAAAAACGGATTTTGAACTACTTTGAAATGCTAATATTTTTTGCCATCTAATAGGAATTTTAATTCCTTGTAACAAAGAAATGAAACTAGCATTTTTTTGTTTATTATTATTATCTATTTTTAATTTATCTAAACTCAGATAAATTCTATTATATTTATTTAATATTTTTTGACAATTAGTTAAAAACTCTTGTTCAAATAATGGAGCAACATAAGGTTTAGATGGATTTAAAACAAAAGAATTATTAGATGATTTATTATAAAATTTATTTTTAAAATTTAAAAATTCAAAATTTTGAATTTTTTGTCGAATATATATATTAATATTGCCTGAATGTTTATTAAAATTATTTATTCCAAAATTTAAAAATCGTTCTTGTAATTTGTTTTCTTTGTCTAACGAAAAATTTAATAAATAGAATTTTAACAATTTAGATTTTAAAGATTGAGAAAAAAGATTATTTGAAAAATTGTTATTGTTATTTATCAGTTTAAATTCATTCAAATTTATTTTTGATTGAAATTTTATAAATTCCTGCTTTTTCAAGTTTTCTTTTTTGTTTCTAGGAAGATAAATATTTTCATCTAATTTATGTAAAACTGAAAAATCGAGTTTATTTGTTGAATCAAAAACCAAAAAAAAACTTTTTATTAAATATGGAAGAAATATTGTTCCAATAGGACCAAAAATAACTAAAGGATTATAAAAAAGCATCATTGATTGTCTAAACCGTTTATTTAATTTTAGATAACGACTGAAAAAATTTAATTTACCTAAAAAAGTTAAAAGAAATTTCCATGTAGAAATTTTTTTAATATTAGTTTGACGTTTTAAAGAATAAAAAGATAGAAATTTTTTAACAAAGTTTTTATTTGATATTCTTTTTAAAATTGAATTAAAAGAATATTTATTATTTTCAATCAAAATGTTTCTTGCTAAAGATTTTTTATCGAATATTTCATTATCTAAATTGCTTGAAATTTCAGATTGATTTCTAACTAAATTGTTATCTGAACTCATTTTCTCACTTTTTTCTATTATTATAGTATTTTTATTCCATTTAGCCATTTTTATACGATTTTTTAAGACCGATTGATTTGTTTTCTCATTAATAAAAGAACGATTTTGCAATTTCGATTCATATTTCCGAGTACGTAAATAAAGAATCATTACCGTTTGACGTATTTTTTGTTTTATTAATCGAATTTTTTCATCAGCTTGATAATCTAACATTCCTATTGAATCTTTCCCTGCAGGAGTTCTTAAAAAAATAGGAAAACGTTTTAGAAAATACCAATGCATTTCTCTATAAGGCTCTAATTCAGCTAAAATTTCCGATTCGCCTATTAATAATGTTAAAAACATATTCCATCGAAGAACGCGAAATTTAAATTTTAAATTTTTCCCTTCGGATTTGATATTATTATTACTCGCAAAAGGTTTTAAAAACTTTAGTTCTACCAATTTTTTGAATCTAAATGCATCCTTAAATTTAGAATTAAGAGATAAAGCTTTCACTGGCAAAGAAGGTAAAAATTTCGAAATTAATTTTTTATTTTCTATAAAACTTTGAGATTTTACAACTTCATGTTTAGTTTGTTGTATTAAATATTGAAAAAAAATAATTGATTCCACATTAGAAGGAAATAAAGGAAATTGGATGCTAGTCATATTATATTTATTTAATTTATTAGAAAGACCATGAAATGTTTTTAAATTATTAGAATATAAAGATTTAATACTTGTTTGTATACTTCTTAATAAAAAATTTAACTTACTGGATTTAGTAAAACGTGAAGTTACTGAAAAAACAGTATTTCTCTGATAAAAGAAAGAAATAAGAGAAGTTAATGTAGAATAAAAAGAAAAAAAATATTTTTCATAGTATCTGTAGTGTAAATGTTCAATAATGGATTGTAAATTATTTTGATAAATATATTTTAATAATCTTTGGATTCGATATTTTGAATAAACAAAATATTTATTTAAAACAAAAAGTGTAGAATACAAAGCTTTTACACAAAAATGAAGCGAAGATCTATAAATCGTTAGTAAGCTAACAATCAAACATAAATGCAAAACAACAGTACATAACCAAAAATTACTTATTTTGATTTGATTAAAAAAAGAATTAAAATTTAATTCTAAAAAACTATTTAAAGATTCGTTTAACTTCAAATTTATTAGATTTCCTGAAGCTGAAAATAATGGAACATCCACAAATTTTAAAGTAGGTAAAAATCTTCCATTATATATTGTTGTTTTTCTATTTAAAATTCTCATTTTAAAAAGCCCTACTTTTCTACGTAATTTAGGTTGTAAAAAATTTAATTTTGTTTTAGATTTAAAAGAATCAGAAAAAACTAAAGAATTTTGCAACTTTTTGGTGTTTAAAAAACTACTATTAAATTTCTGATTTTTCGTCTGGGTTTTTACTTGACTAAAATAGTCTAATTTGGTTTTTGGATATGACATAAAATTAAAACTTGGTTTTAATAATGATTCGTATAAGGTCTGAAATCTTTGTTGTTTTTTCAAAAATAATAGTTTTTTCTTATACATGTTATTTTTATAATCTATATAAATTTTATTTTTAAAAGAACTATCTTTTATCGATATAGATTGATTTTTAAAATCAATATTTAAAATCGGTAAAAAATGAATATCATTTGAAGAAGATTCTATTATAGAACGATAGAAGATCACAGATGGATGAATTTCAATTAAATCAGTAGGAGATTTAGATTTAACATGTATCGATTTAGTTTTATTTCTATTGTTCAATTCTGTTTTTTTAATCTTAACTAAATTTTGGAGATTATATGTATCTTTTTCAGATTTTGACTCCAGACTATTGAATTCACTTATATTTCTATTATATATTTTAGTTTTTAGTTTTGTATTATTCTGTTCAATGATTTTCTGATAAATATCAAAATGTTGTGTTTTTAAATGATTAATAAGGGAATAAGACCAGTTTGGTTTTATAATATTACCTTTATAAATTCGTGAAAATAAATTATATTTTTCATTTGACTTTGGAAAAATTTTTTTGATTTCATCATTTTTTTGAATATTATTAAAATTATTAAATAAAATAAATGGTGAATTTTGAGAATAAAAAAAAGGATTTTGAATTAACAAATAAAAAATATTTTTCAATAAAGAATTCATTATAGCTCCTACATAATCTAAATAAATATATGATAAAAATAAATAATCACGACGTATTTGAAATTTGTTTCGCCAAATCGCAAATGAAGAAGCAAAATTTCTAAATTTAGTAACTAAAGAAGTCATATTAGTTAGTATTTTTGGATCAGTTTTTGATTTTCTTCGATTCGTATTAACTAAATAGCTTTTACCATAATTACTGTAGGTTTTTATATTTATTGAATTTCTATACAATTTTTTTATCCAATTATTTTTCAAATTTGTTTTAAAACAATTCATTACATTATTTTTAAATATATAATAATTTGAAGGTTTTTCAACAACTAAAATTTTATTATTTGTATTCAATTTTAATAGAGATAACAATTTCTTTGAATTTGCAAAAAACTTGTCAGTAGAAGTATCTATATTATAAAAATCACGAGATAACTTTTTTAATTCTTGTTTTGTTTTACTTTTTAAATTAGCTTTTCTTAATAAATCAAGGGTAATTGTTTTATTTGTTATTTTTCTTTGAAATACAGAAAGTTCAACATTTCTTTTTAACTTTTTTATTAAAGTATTTAAATAGTTATTAAAATCTTTTAAAATAAATAAACCTTTATTTCTCAATCGTATTAACAATAAAAAATTTCTATTAAATTGATTTATTTGTAAAAACCTATTATGTGAAAAATTTAAATCTATTTTTTTCAAAATGGGAGAATTTAATCCACCAACCTCATTAAAAATATTTAAATAACTATCATTATTAAGAATTAAAGGTTGATAAACAGAACTTTGGAAATAAAAAGAATTTTGTTTAAAATTTAGTCGTTTTAAAGAATTTTTAAATAATTGATTTTGACTTAATAAAGTAGATGAAACTAAAAAAGAATTTTTCGAAAAATATGTGTCTAAAAACTTCTCAGGTACTGAATTTTGTGAAAAAGTCCCAGACTGAAAAAACTGTTTTTGATTATTTGACGGATTTTTAGAATTTAAGTATAATTCAACTTTTTTTAAAGGCATATATTTCTTTGTAAGTACTAAACTTTTATAATTATAATGTAATTTAGGTATGGTAACAGAAAATTTATTGGATGAATAATTAGGTTTAGTTTTTAAACCATTTTGGATTGGTTTTATTACTTTTTTTTTTAGTAATTTTAAATTTAATTTTTCAAAAGAATTTCTTTGTTTTTTAGATAAATAATTAAAATGACTATTAAAATTAACAAAATTTGATTCATTTAATAATCGAATTTGTTTTGTATTCGAAGAAGAAAATAATTTTGTAAAATAATTCTTTAAATTTGCTTTTTTTTTATCAATACTACTTTTATCTAATTTATTTATAAAAGGCGATAAACGAAATAAATAAGAATCTTTTTTTACAAAAAAAATTTTACGAGACATTTTTCGAAAATATAAAATATCTCTTAACCACGATGACAATACATCAAAACGCATATATTTTCTATAACGTTTACGTTTAATTAATGTTTTTGTTAATAATTGTAAAGTTGTTTTTGAATTATTACTGATTGCATTTTCATTTTGTTCATTATTAGTTTGTTGTGCTTTTTTACTTTGATAATATTTAGATTTTTGATATTGTAAAACTTCTTCTAATTTATATTTCGCTCTAAATCCCCATAATAATTCAACAATGGAATTAGATTCTAACTGAGAAGTTTTAAAACTTGATAATGACGTTTCTGGCATTATTGGTCTTATTTTTTTTAATCTTAATTTATTAATTCGTTTATAAAAAAAACCTTCTTTTTTACGAGGATGCCATTTTTCAAATAAAAAATTTTGTCCTGGAATTAGAGTATTTATTCCAATTTTTTCAAAAGTATTTAAAAAAAAAGAATTAAAATCCATACTATAAAAAACTCCACTAAAAGGTTTTAATAAATAAGAAGAACCATAAAAACTTTTAAAATAATTCCAATAAAAAGACCAATTTCCGACATATTTCCAACGAAAACTAGAAGCTCCTATACGATTTGAAATTGTATTGACTCCTTTTGATGTACAATCTAAGTTTCTTTTTTTTTCATTTTTACGTATCTGAGAATTAGTTTGTAGAGTAAATAATTTATTACTTAACAGATTTGTTTGACTCTTATTTTTATTTAAGAACTTTATTTTCCACGAAGGGTATAAGTAATCTTTCGTTAATAAAATATTATTCGAATTTCTAATTTTATTATAAAATAAATTTGATTTAGCTAATTTAGGCAACCTAGAAAAAAATTTGTAATTGGAGCTATTAATTGAATTTCCTTTTAGATAGATATCATATAAAGAATTCTTTTCTTTGTGAATACCACAATTAGTAAATGATTTTGTTTCTAAACTTCCTCTTTTATGGAAACCAAACTGATTATATAAAAAGTTTGATTTTTCATTGAATAAAAAATTATTTGGTGGAATATTAATTTTTATAAAACAATTACTTCTTTTAATATTTTGAATAGGAAAAACTCCAATAGAAACAGTTCGTTTATTTACAGTATTTTCAAAAAAATCTTTTAGATTATCCAAATTGCTGTAATCTGGGGAAATATACCCTGACATCAAAATTGGAAGCTTTAATTTATGTATCGGTTTTTTAAAAACGTTTCGATTAAAAAAAGGAAAAAAATTATTTGAATTATTAATAATTGATTTAAACATATACGTTTTTGTCGTTGTTTGATTTTTTAAAACTAAATTTTCTGGATAATTAAATAATTTATAAAATAATGTATCATAAATAAATAAAGTTTTTAAATAATTTTCAACTATATAGGAACTGTATGATTTTTCATTTTTAACTGTATCATTTTCTATATTATTATAATTTTTTTTTTGAATTTGTTTTAATAAATCAGAATTTGATATACAAACTTTATTTAAAATTTCCTTTTCTTTTTTTTGAGATTCAAATTTATTTAAAAAACCAAATCGTTTATATAATTCAAAAGTACTATTTCCCGATCTGAGAGAAAAACAGTTTAGATAAAAATCTTGATGGTTCAATTCATTCTTATTGATTCCTGAAGTTTTATTTAAAAAAGATTTTGATAAAGAAGTGGTTTGTTTTATTTGATCCAATATTCTATTTGTAGAATTAATACCAATTAGACTTTGATTAAAATTAACTTTCCTATTTTTTAAAAAAGAATTCAAATAATTCGATTTTTTTGAATAAATAGGCCAAATTGTTTTTTTTACATTAAATTGTACTGGCTTGTTTTTTTTTAAATAATTAATCTGTTGTAAATATTTACATATACTAAAATTTTTTACTTCTAGAATAGTGGAATTCTTAGAACTAAAAGATAAATAATTTAAAGGAATACTAATATTACTAACTAACATTTTTTGGGCAAAGTCATCAAAATTGATACCTAACAACCTAAATTGTTGAAAACTCAAAAAAGGCGGATTTTTTTTTTTTAATCCTTCTTTTCCATAAAAATTATTAGTATTCAATAATTTAATGAAATTTGTCTTATTTAATTTTAATTCATAATTCAAATTACCTACATAATTTTCCCATAAAAAATGCGGTGAAAATCGTGGATTTAAAAATTGATTATATTGAAAAATATTCCCTTGAAATTGATTAATCGATAGTTTATACCAACACCATTTTAATTTCGATTTTTCAAATAAAAAACTATTCCATACATATTGATGTTTTTTTAACTTAAAAAACTTAAGAGTACTCGTTTTTAAAGTCTTAGTCTGTATTTGTTTCAATAAAGTTGATCGTTGTAAAAAATTTATTGGTTTGATTTTTTCTTTTTTATCTAAAGCTTTAGTATTTATAACAGTAGATGCAAATTGCTGTATAGAATTACTAAAACCTTCTTGTTTCCACCAAAATTTTAAATTTTTAAATTTTGACGATTTTGTTTGAAAGTTATTATTAATTTCAAATTTATTTTTTTTCATTTTTATAGATAAGTTCTGTCTATTTTTTTGAGTATTTTGATCTAATAAAATATTATAATTTTGTTTAATATTAGAAAATCCACGTTTTGGGTAGAACCCTATATATTGCTCTTGTAAATAATGAAACCAACTAGGTGATACTTCATAAATAATAGAATCATGATAACAATTTAATTTTTTTATAAATTTAAAAGACAAATCTAATAATTTTTTTTTATAACTCAAATAATTTAAAGTTTCCCACGAAACTAAATTAATTTTTGGAGCATTTAAATTATTTGATTGAGAATTTCGATAGTTTTTATATAAAGAATATTGAGAAAAACGGTTTTTATTTGATCCTATTGTTTCTAGAATTGGACTATTTTCTTTTGCTAAAGAAATAGAAATTAAATTCAAACATCCAAAAAATGGAAGAATACAGTACATATACAGAGGTTTTTCAGAAAACCAATTCAAAGATTGAAACTTTTGATTATTTATTTGATTTACTAAAATGTTTCTAGAAGCATTGGATTGCGATAAAGTTTCCCAACGTAATCGAAATAATAAATTCTGCGAAGGTAGCAAAATCCACCAATATTTTCTAGTAGAAAAAGGTTGAAAACAATAAGAAAACCATAAACCTAAATGATTTTTTGTCATTAATTCTTTTGAATGCCAATCAATTCTTGACTTTTTAAAACTTTCTAAAATCAAGGGAAATTCTGTTTTTGTCGTTGCAAATAAATAATTCAAATTTTTTAATTTTTTTTTTATTATTAAATAACGAAGATCAATTTTTCGTTGTGAATAATCTAGAGGTAAATTATATTTATTACTATATGAATAATTAATAAAATTTGGGTTTGTTAATACCAATGACGATAATCCAATTTTTGTTTTTTTAAAAAACAATGTTTTCTTATACATATTATAACAATGATAAAAATAAATGAAAATTTTTTCTACATCTCCACAACCCTTACAATTAAAAACATAATATATAATTTTACTTGAGTTAAAAATTTAACTATTAAAAATTATATTTTTTTTATTAACAGGGCAGGGGGGAATGAAAATTAAGTTATTATTACTAAATATATATATATATCTAGATATAAAGAACTCTTTTATTAAAGAACAAAAAAATACACTAAATGAATTCTTTTATAAAAAAATTCTTTTATAAAGATTTTTTATTTAGATAAAAACTTCGCAATTCGACACTTAAAAAACATAAAACTCTAGTCTTAATATAATAGAAGTCTTTTTCTTAAGATTTAAAAAATGTATAAAAATTAGACCATAATATACACTTTTATAAATCTTTTAAACTTATTTCTATAATTTCCAATAATTCTCGATTTTTTATAAATACAAAAAATACAGTTATTTGTATTTATAAAGTTTTTCCATATATATTTCTAGATTAGAATCTCTATTTAAATGAGTTTAAAAACTATCCGTATTTTTTCGGGATGACAGGATTCGAACCTGCGACCTCCTGTTCCCAAAACAGGAGCGCTACCAAACTGCGCTACATCCCGTAAATACTGTAAAAATTATAATATTTTTTATGAATTTTGCAAATATAAAACTAAGTTTTTTGTTTGAAACTTGTTAATTTTGAACATGAAATGGACAATATAAAGTAAAATAAAGGAAAAACGAGTATTTTCTTTATATATACTTATTTGCCGAGAACCAGGATTGAACTGGTGACACAAGGATTTTCAGTCCTCTGCTCTACCACTGAGCTATCCCGGCAAAATTTCTATTTAAGACATAAAAATAAATTATAAAATTTAAAATATTAGAAACAATTTTGTATTTTTTTATAAAGAGAATTAAGAAAAACTGACAAATATTTAGTAATAATTTTAAAATATTATAACAAAACTTTAAAGTTAAAGCAATTATTTTTTATTTAAGTTAAAATAGAACTTTTTTCTTTATTTTTTAAATAATAAAAGAATATCTTGTCTACAAAACCTTATAAAATTAAAAAAAATTCATTAAAAATTAAAGGTATTTTCATTTTTTTTTAAGACAACCTTTAACTATCAGATTATATAGAAATTTAGATTAACCTTAATTTTACTAATTAAAATACATATAAATTAAAATTGTTTGCATTTATTATTTAATAATTTTTAGATAGGAAAATATTTCAAAATTTAAGAACTAAAGCACCCTAAAACCAATTAGGATGCTTTAGTTCTAATTAAATTGAGTATAACTTCAGAAAAGAAAAAAGTTTTTTAATTATGGCAAATTTTCTTTAATTTATAATAGAATTTACTATAAAAATTTCATAAACTATGCAAAACATTTAATCTTTTTTAGTTAAAAATCTTTAAATATTAATTCTCTAAGTTTATTTTGTATTTTAAACTAAAAAACATTAAATGGAAAAAACTAAAGAAAATTTTAATTAATTCTAAGTCTAATAATTTATAAACAAATCTTTACAAAAAAGATACAATTTTAGTTATAAATTTTTATTAGTTAAATTTTTAATTAAAAGAGGCTGTAAAGTTTGATATAAAACTTGAAATGTTTTCGGATCACATAAAGTGATTTGAGATAATATTTTACGATTTAATTGAATATTGCAAGTTTTTAAAGCAAAAATTAATTGATTATAATTTAGACCTGTTTTACGAGCAGCCGCATTTACTCTAGAAATCCATAAACTACGAAAATCTCGTTTTTTTTTGCGACGATTAATAAATGAAAGTTTAAATGCTCTCATATATCTTTGATTAGCTGTTCTAAATAATTTAGACGCAGCACCACGAAAACCTTTAGTAAAAGTTAGTATTTTTTTTCTTCTTTTACGTGCAACAATACCTCTTTTAACTCGAGTCATTTTTTTTTACTGTTAGTATATTAAAAACCATATATACTATATATATTTATTTATTATAATATATGCAAAATCAACCCTATTATAAAATTAAGTTAAAAACAGTTGGAAACTTTCTTTCAAAAAAAATTGTCTTTACAATTATATATATATCTATTTGACAATTTTTTTATTATTGATTTTTTAATAGTATTCTTAAATTTCTTTTAAACCTTAGAAATCGGTAATTGTTAATTTTTGTTTTTTATACTAAAAAGATATTTAGTTATTAAAAAAATTGAGAAATAATTTTCTTTAAATTATCTAATTAAAATAGATAAAGGGCATATGACTTACCCATTTAAACTCGTAATTAATAGTTATTATTAACTTATTAATCAATCTTTTATGTATACCGGGATTGACGGGGCTCGAACCCGCAACTTCCGCCGTGACAGGGCGGTGCTCTAACCAATTGAACTACAATCCCTTATTTATTCTAAAATATATAATATATCCTAAATATTATTTTGTCAAACTAAAAATAAAATAGAAACACTCGAATTCATTAGTAGAAATTTTTATTAATAATTTTTTTTAGAAAGAAAATTAGTATTTTAGATTTTATTGTTTTCATTCTCAAAAGTTTTTATTCTAAAAATGAGACTAACATTGAGTTTAAATATTACTGAATTTTAATTGTTTTTAAAAGATATTAAATAAAAATATTTTTTCTAAAATAGAACATTAAATAATTAAAAAATTAGTTTAATAGATAAAAATTTAGTATCTAAACTAAATAGAAATCGATTTAGAACTATACATTTGTACATTTATAGTTCTAAATCGAAATCGAAAAAAAATTCTAAAATTTTAGATATTGTAAACAAATTAATATTACAAGACTAAATTTTTATACTTAAAAGACAAAAGAACTAATAAGCTAACCCCATACTTCTAGTACTTTCAGAACTTGTATATACACGAATACTTAAAAAATCGGTTGGACATGCAGATTCACAGCGTTTACAACCAACACAATCTTCAGTACGAGGAGCTGACGCCATTTGATCGGCTTTACAACCTGTCCAAGGTACCATTTCTAAAACATCTAAAGGACAAGCACGAACACATTGTGTACAACCAATACAAGTATGTTAGGTAGGTATAAATTATTAAACAATTTCTTATAAAATTTGTTAAATGAAAATTATTTTAATAATAATGAGCTCCCATTATTTAATTTTCAAATTATTTAATACTTTTTCCTCCTTTAAAAACTAGATATGTTAGTCGCCTAACATCTAGCTTAAATTAATTTTTTTAATTAATTTACTCGTGTTTGCTTTTATAGAAAAAACATTTTCTTATTAGTATTAATTTTTATCAAATATTAATCAATATAAAATATACAACGAAAATTTATTATTAATGAAGTCTTCTTTTCAAAACTTTAATAGTTTATTAAACATTATGAATATTCTAAACGTCATCAATAATAAATTTGTTAAAATTTTTAATTGAATGCATTTTTTTAAAATCAAAACTAAAAAATCAAAAATTTTACAAAATAAATTTTAAATTTAAATATACTATAAAAGTAATGGAATTTAACCACTATCTATTCAAATAAGAAACCGTTATTAAAAATTGTAAAGTAACAAAAATTAAAACTTACTTAACCATCAGAATTTATTATTTTAATTCTAGTAATAAAAAATTAAAAATTCTTTATAGTTTTCTACTAAATGAATTCAGTTTTAAAACTTGAATTACTGGAAATAATTTATTAACTTCTATTCAGTAGGTTCTAAATAAGTTTTTAAAAGTTATTTTTAAAATTGTGAATTAATAGCCTTCGCATCACGAGTATCCTTGTTCTAAAAAATTCAACTATTCGTTTAAAAATTATTTATATATATATATATATATATATTAATAAGAAAATAATGTGAAAAAATCTCATTTTTTAGTTTTTATAATTCTTAATTACTAAAACTAAAGAAAAAATTAATTTCCTTATACATTTTTCTTCAAATCGAATCTATTTCTGTATTATAAATGCAAAAACTTAAACGATATAAATTATCCATTATTTCTAGTCTACATTTTTTAGAATTTGTTTGTTTATAGAATTAAAATTTTTATTTACCTAAGGAAGTCTGTTATGCTTAACAATGGTATTTCCTTCTAAAGAATTTTATGATATCTTTAGAAATCATTGAATAAATCCACTTAAGTTAAATAAAATCAAAGCTTTCTTACAGATTAATATACATTCTTCCATAATATTTAAATTTTAGAATTTTATTTTACTGAGTTTTTATTAATAAATATAAAATTAAAACTCATAATTCTTTTAAAAATTGATCTTAGATCTTTTTAATTTATAAAAAAATTTAATCAAGATTTTTAAAACATAAAAATTCAAATTTTTTTGATGAAAAAATAACTATACACAATGTTTTAGATAGTTTTCTCATTAAGCTATTTTACAGATTTGTTTCCAAATAAGCTCATGTGAATAATAAACCAGGAAATTGGTCAAGAATTTCAAACGAATACTATTTTTCAATTCTATACTTGTTAACCTAAATTCTCTTATAAAAGAATTCGGCTTCAAAACCGTACTCGAATAATTGATATTCATACGGCTTCTTTCAATTTTTTCAAATACTATATAATAATTTTTTATTATTAATTACAATTGTGTTTTTGAATAAAAACTAAAAAAAATGTTTTGTTTGATAAGAACTGACTAAGTTTACTTTTCTAGTTTTAAATTTTTTAAAAGATTCTATTTTCTAATTGAAAAATAGAATCTTAATACCAAAATAAAAAATCTGGGAGATCAAAAAATGACTTCCATTTATCTATAAAAATGAATAACTTTATTTTTTAATCAGATATAATTAAATTCTATAAGATTAGTAAGCTTTTGTACGGCCCCAATAAATTCAAGGGGCGCCAACTATTTTTAGAAAACAAAAATTTGTTTAATCTTCATGTTCTTCAAAAGGATCTCGTAAACGTTTTGAAGGGGGACCGAAACCAATATAAATAGAATAAGCTGTAATACTTAACAAAAAAAACCATAAAAAAATAGTAAAAAAAAATGCTGGACTTTCCATAAAATTTGAGGCAATATTTTCTTTTAAAAATCATTCTCAATACAATCTAATAACATGAAAAAAATCTAGAATACTAAAGCAAAAACGACAAAAAAAAAAGAAAAATTAATTTATAAAATAGAAATAATAAGCTTGCTTAGAAAAATTCTATGAATAAAATTAAACTTAACACTTGTTTATATCATTTATTATTATAATTAAAATATCAAATCAATCTTCCACTATAAAAAGTAAAAAAAAAATTTTAAATACTTATTTTTAAATTTTTTCGTTAGAGAATAACTCTTATTATCGATTTTTTCTATTTAAAAAAATAAAAATTAATAAATTGACATTTGATATTAAAACTTTAAATAAATAAAAAATGAAGAGTTTTTTTTATATGAAGAAAAAAAATTATGAAATAGCAAGAACTTCAATAGATAAAAATTCTATTATATATAATTTGTTTATATAATAATTTTCATATTATTTATCAAAAACTTAGAAAAATAATAGTATTGAAAAAATTTATATTTAATTCTTAAAAAATAAATTTAATATCTTAAAAAATCCACAAATTCAGAACTAAAATTTTAAGAAAAAAATAAAATTAATGTAAATATTATTTTTCATTAAAAAGTATTCTGAAAATTTTTACCTGTATTAAGAAACTCCGGAAAAACGAAAAAAACTGTACTAAATATTTTTCTTAAAAAAAAAAATATTGATCATTAGAAACTTTAATATTAAAAATCGTTCGTTTTAAACAATAAATTTCTTTTTTTTATCGCTATAATTTACAAATTCATTCTTGTAATTATCCAATACATAATTATATATATAATTATGTTATAAAATTTAGCTATTATTCTTTTTAATAGTTTTAATTAATATTTTTTCTAAAAACTTTTTTAAGGGATTAAACCCAAAAGTTTCTTAATTTAATAAAATTAAGTAATAAATTTTTTATATATAAGTGAAAATTAACTTATCTTTTAATAAAAGAAATGATTTACTAAAGAGAAATAAATGCTAATTGTACACTTTAAATTAATTTACACTTTTAGATATTTCTTTCTTTTAAGCTTTTAAACATCTTTTTCAAAAGAACAGGTCGCACACAAATCGCACCATAAATTTTAACAATATGAGACATAATTATTTAATTTAAAAATTATTATTTAAAATAAGATTGAGAATTAAATACATTTTAAAGTTAATACCTTTTTGGTAAAAACTGTAAATTCAACTAAAAAAATGTCGTCAAAAATTCATAATTTGAATAATTAAACAAAATAAAAGAATAACAATCAAAATATTCTAAATTCTTTCAGAAAATTATAGTATTATTATTTATCTAGCATTCTATTAAAAATTTAGAAATAAAAATGTTACTCCCTAAATAATATTAAAAATAAAATTATTTATTTCTAGTATTTGCTTCAAAATAAACAAGAAATAATTTTATTTAATCAAATTAAGTTTTTTTTAACTTAATTTGATTAAATAAAATTATTATTTAGCTAAAGATTCCCAACTCATTGTCACATTGTCAAGAATAATAGAACTATTATAAATTTCTAATAGAATAACTAAAAAAACAGCAAAAAGAGTCATAAAAACACCCATAAGAACAGTAGTTCCCCAACCAGGAAGTACTTTACCAGCTTCAGAATTTAAAGGCTTTAATAATCGACCTAATGGAGTACTAATACCAGGTTGAAATTCAATATCTGAAGCCGTATTTGATTTAGCTGTTGCCATAATTTTGAAAAAATTTTAGAATTTTTTACTTTATGTAAATAAGTAATGCTTAACAATTTTTAAATGGACAAAAAATTTTTAATTTTTTAATTGTAGAGTAAAAAAACAAGTTTTTTCTTTTCTAAATATAAAACAATAGATTTCTTTTAAAGTTTCAAAAAAACTATCTTATACTTAGGTAAAAACAAATATTTTATTAACTTTAGACTATACAAAATCTAAAGTTTTATTTGTTTATTTGTTACCTATTAAATAATTAATATCCTTTTATACAAAAAATTAGAATTAAATGTTTAAATTCAAGATTGATTAGCATTACATCTAACCACGACGCTGTATATTTAATGAACAACGACGTCTAATAGGTTTCTTCTGTTTTTAAATCTAACTATTAAAAACTTAAGACAATTTATACACCATCTTTTGAGAGTGTTTTATTTCATTTCTCTTAGTTCTTTACTTTAAATTAATTATTTAAAGTCAATACTGTAATGTTTTGAAAATTTAAACATCTACAGTTTACCATATATGGTAAACTGTAGATGTTTAAATTTTCAAAACATTATACAATAAAACTTTAACATCTTTAATTTTTAGATTCAGGCAATATAATATAGAAAAATTTTTCCCATACTTAATGACTAAAAATAAGACAAGTTATAGAAAGAATGTTATCTTACAATACGAGGCGGTTCTCTGAAAAAAATAGCAAAAAAGATAATCCCTAAAGTACCGATCAATAAGAAAGTATATACTAAAGCTTCCATAAGATTT
The DNA here is from genome assembly GCA_037367405.1 of Ottelia alismoides. Taxonomy (NCBI): domain Eukaryota; kingdom Viridiplantae; phylum Streptophyta; class Magnoliopsida; order Alismatales; family Hydrocharitaceae; genus Ottelia; species Ottelia alismoides. The sequence continues at coordinate 53,125 of JAZKJV010004978.1, read as the reverse complement.
TAGTGTATTTTTATAATTATAATAGAATTAAAATTCGAATTTTTTAAATGAAATTTCAGTTATAACTACATATAAAAAATCCTATATAGTAAAGAAATAGAATAATATTAAATAAAGATATAAACAATTAAGATAATTAACTAAATAGTATATTTCTAATAACCTAGAAAATGTTAAGTAGAATTAAATTTAAAAATATTTTATAAAAATCTCAACTGAAAATTTTCAATGATACTAATACTATTATCTATACTACATTTCGAAATTTTTGTAGTCAAAAAGCTAAAACCTAAAATTCTTTTGCTCGAAACAATATCAAGCCCAGCTAAAACAATATTAAAAACAATAAAAAAAATAGAAACAAAATTAAATAGTATTTGAATTTCTTCTCACTTCAGTCTAAAAATTTTTTTTTAATCATTGTAATTACGATTTATATCAAGTTTTTTACTCAATATTGATTTTTCTGAAACAATAATAAAAAAATTCAAATAATTTACTAAAAATTTGTATTAAGTTTATTATTCATTATAAATCTATTGAATTAGTTTAATAAAAAAATATTTAATTGTATCTATTTTCCTAACTTTCAAAAAATAAAAAATCCATTTGGTCAATTTAATTTTAATAGTTTGTTAAATTAATTTAGCATTTTTTGATTTAGTCAACAACAAAACAAATATCTCACAAATTAATAAAATTAAATACTATAAGAGATTCTCTTAACCGATCTTCTAAATCAATTTTCTTTAAAAAATTTAAAAATAAAATTTATGATTTAACTACTTATAAAAAAATTTTCAAAAATCCAATCGAATATTAAAAATCGCATTGAATAGAGAAGAAAAGTAACAAAACTACCTCTCCCCTATTCAATCAAATCTTATACTTTATTTATCTATCTCAATTTTATCTTATAGAAATTTCTTATCGAAATAAAACTAATTGTAAAAGAAATTGTTCTAAATTAAACAGCTTGACGTAAAGAACTTGGATCACCAATTTTTTGGAATTTACCGAATTCAACTTGATCATTTAAATCTTCATCAATACCTGCAAATCTATCACGAGCTAATGTTCTAGCACCATGCCAAATATGACCAAAGAAAAAGATTAATGCAAAACATAAGTGACCAAAAGTAAACCAACCACGAGGACTACTACGGAAAACCCCATCTGATTGTAAAGTAGCACGATCAAATTCAAAAATTTCACCTAACTGTGCACGGCGAGCATATTTTTTAACTGTAGCTGGGTCGCTAAATGTTACACCATCTAGTTCACCACCATAAAAACTTACCGAAACACCTACTTGCTCGATACTATATTTTGATTCAGCACGACGGAAAGGTACGTCTGCACGTACAACACCATCTTTATCTAATAAAACTACAGGGAAAGTTTCAAAGAATGTAGGCATACGACGAACAGATAACTCACGACCTTGGCTGTCTTTAAACACAGCATGGCCTAACCAACCTACTGCAATACCGTCACCACTGTTCATAGCACCTGCACGGAATAAACCACCTTTTGCTGGGTTATTACCAATATAATCGTAGAAAGCTAATTTTTCAGGAATTTGAGACCATGCATCAGAAACACTAGCTCCGTTCACAAGACTACTTGCTACTCGTTTTTCAATTTCTTGTTGGAAGAAACCTTGATCCCATTGATAACGTGTTGGACCGAATAATTCAACAGGAGTAGCTGCCGAACCATACCACATAGTTCCAGCTACTACAAAAGCAGCCCAGAAAACAGCAGCGATACTACTAGAAAGAACACTTTCGATACTACCCATAGATAATCCTAAATATAAACGTAAAGAAGGACGAACACATAAATGGAACAAACCAGCTAATACGCCTAAAATACCTGCAGCAACGTGATGACTGGCAATTCCACCTGGGTTATATGGATCAAAGCCATCAGCACCCCAAGAAGGCGCTACTGGTTGAACACTACCGGTTAAACCATAAGGATCTGAAACCCAAATACCTGGACCGTATAAACCAGTAACATGGAAAGCCCCAAAACCAAAACATAATAATCCAGCTAAAAATAAATGAATACCAAAAATTTTTGGAAGATCTAAAGCTGGTTTACCCTCTCGAGGGTCACGGAATAAATCTAAATCCCAGTAAATCCAGTGCCAAATAGCTGCTAAGAATAGAGCACCTGACAAAATAATATGAGAAGCAGCCACAGCTTCATATGTCCACTCAAAACCTGTAGTTACTGTTTCACCACTAATTGTCCAACCACCCCAAGATTTTGTCACACCTAAACGTGTCATAAAAGGAAGAACAAACATTCCTTGACGCCACATTGGATTTAAAACAGGATCAGATGGATCGAAAACAGCAAGTTCATATAACGCCATTGAACCAGCCCAACCAGAAACTAATGCAGTATGCATTAAATGAACTGCAATTAATCGACCAGGATCATTTAATACTACAGTATGTACACGGTACCAAGGTAAACCCATAAAATATATATATATAATTTTTTTACTTTATAAAGCATGTCTTTACTCACTAATTTTTAAAAATTAAAATTGATTTAATCATTAAAAAAACCTGTACAAGTTTTTAAAGTTTTAATTTTTTTATCAAATTTTATAAAAATAAATTTTAATTGAAATTTTTAATTAAATTAAAAGTTTTGTAAAGATTAAGATTCATCAATTAGTATATCAATAAGTTTTTCTTTCAATTCTATTTGATTTATAAAATACCCAAATTCTATTAAAATAAAAAACAAGAAAAACTTTTAAATTATTACTTCTTTTTTCTCCTTTTTTTGGTCGATACACAAAACTAAAAAGTTTATTCGTATTAATAACTAATAAAAAAATTGAGGTTTAAATAGACTAAGAAGTTTTTTAATTTGTAAAATGAATATTATTATACCTTTTTCTAATTTATAAGTCAAAAATCCGAAAAATTTAATAACATAAATCAAAAAAACTTTAAATCCAGTACTAAAACCGTAGACAAAAAAAACCACTAATTCTGGTATAAAAAACAATTGGAATTCAATTTTATTAAAGGGGGGTTTTTTAAAAACTATTTTTTAAAACCCCCCTTTAATAAAATTGAATTCTTATTAAAATTCTAGTTAGTACAATTAAAAAATTATTTCGAAAATATTGTTCTAATTAATTAAATTTTTTTAATTTTTTAACCAAATTTACCAGATGTAGAAGCAATTAAGAAAGCTGCATATGTAAATACATAACCAACAGAAAAATGGGCTAACCCTACTAAACGAGCTTGCACAATAGAAAGCGCCACTGGCTTATCTGTCCATTGTACAAGATTCGCAATTGGAGTTTTTTCGTGAGCCCATGTTAAAGTTTCAATTAGCTCTTGCCAGTAACCACGCCATGAAATTAAAAACATGAAACCAGTTGCATAAATCAAATGACCAAATAAGAAAATCCAACTCCAAACAGAAATACTATTCATTCCAAATGGATTATAACCATTAATTAATTGAGAAGAATTTAACCATAAATAATCACGTAACCATCCCATTAAATATGTTGATGATTCATCAAATTGTGCTACATTACCCTGCCATAATGTTAAATGTTTCCAATGCCAATAAAATGTTCAATAAGACCTAATCCAATATTAGATCTGTGGACTATATCATTACCTTTAAAAGTCAAATAGTAACTTTAGTTTTTTTAAAACCAAAATGTCAAATTCATTTTTTATATAAAGGCACCGAGTACTTAAACAATTTTTAAAATTACTAGTCTCTGAACGTTCCAATAAATAAAATAACTTTTTTAATATTGGCTTCGCTGCAGATTACTCTATGATAAAGTTTCCTGCATTTCACCCGGTTTTTTGTTTTTCTTTGTTATTAAAGCTGCAAATCGTTAAATAGAGTTATATTCTGATTTATTTTCTTAAAATTTGATTTAATACTAGGTTTTTACTACTAAAATTTAAACTCATTTATTCTAGAATGTTTTATCATCAAAAAAAATATTTTTCTTTTTTCGACTTATTGAATTTTATAAACTTTTCTTTTAAATAGCATCGATATACTAATATCTTTCTATAGAATTGTTTTCATCCTAACATTTAATAGTAGTATTAAATCACATTTAACCCGATTGCAATTCAAAGAAAAATATCAAATAAATTCATATTTATTTGGGGCAACCATTTACCCAACCAATTGTATTTAAACTCCAAAAAATACTTAAATAAAAAGCATCATACGCAGAAATATCACAAGTACCCCCACGCCCTGGACCATCACAAGGGAAAGAATAACCAAAATCTTTTTTATCTGGCATTAATTTAGAACCACGAGCGTCTAAAGCACCTTTAACTAAAATTAATGTAGTAGTATGTAAACCTAAAGCAATTGCATGGTGTACTAAAAAATCACCTGGACCAATATTTAAAAACAATGAATTACTATTGTTATTAATAGCATCTAACCAGCCAGGAAGCCATAAAGTTTGACTTGCTGAAAAAGCAACACTTTGAGATGACGATAGAAGCAGATCAAATCCGTATAAAGCTTTACCGTGTGAAGCTTGGATCCATTGTGCAAAAACAGGCTCAATTAGAATTTGTTTTTCTGGTGTACCAAAAGCTTGTACAACATCATTATGCACATATAATCCTAAAGTATGGAATCCTAAAAAAAGAGAAACCCAACTTAAATGAGAAATAATAGCTTCTTTATGATCTAAAATACGTGCTAAAACATTTCCTTTATTTTGCTCTGGATCATAATCTCTAATAAAGAAAATTGCACCATGAGCAAATCCACCACAAATAATGAAACTTGCAATATATTGGTGATGAGTATATAAAGCTGCTTGAGTTGTAAAGTCATTTGCTAAATAAGCATATGGCGGTAAAGAATACATGTGCTGAGCTACTAAAGAACATATTGTACCTAACGCAGCAAGAGCTAAACCTAATTGGAAATGTAAAGAATTATTAACAGTTTCAAATAAACCACGGTGTCCATCTCCTAAACCCATTACGTTAAAGACAATCGCTAATTGTCTCTCTAAATTTAAACAAATTGATCAATTTGTTTAAATTTAAACTTTATATTACTATAAAGATCAGACTATATCTTTAGCTTGTTTTTGACAAGCCAGCTGCCGTTTCGAGTGCGCTTACACCCTACTCCCTCCCGGGATAGTCGTTAGACCTTTTTATTATTAATAGAAATATTTCAGAAAAATTATAAAACAAAAAAATTTAATTCGCTTTTTAAAGGTAAAAGGGACTGCCCTAAATGAAAAAATTCACCTATTCTGAAGCTGCATAAAGAGAATAAGAATAATGCTTTGGATCATTTAAAATTAAATGATTCATTAATCAATATTTTTTATGCCGAAACTTTTCAAATACTGAAAAAATGTTTCCCAACATCGCTAACCCCTCCGGCCAAGCACTAGGCCAACCATATCGATAGGCTCGGTTTAATTAACAACAAAAAAACAATCCGTTTTTCTATTCATCTGCTCAAAAACTGCTGATTGTTGTTTCAGCAAGTCTGGTTGCGTGTGAAACCGCAGCAATAAAAGTCAAACAATTTTTTTTATACTAAAGGTTTTTCTATATACTCTCCCTAGACTAGATTGAAAAGTTTTTCCAGTCATGTTGTCATTCTTTACAAGAATGGACCCCCTTTATCAAAATTCTTATAATGTCTCCCTTATCTTAATAAAACATTATCAGATTGAACTAAATCTCTTTTCTTGTTTTTTCACATTAAATCTAGTACAACCCCTCACCAGAAAATAATTTCTCAAATTTTTTTCGAAATCATATAAATTAATACTATTTTGTCAATTTTGAGTGTTTTGAGTTTTTTCGTTAAAAGAAATAAGTTCTCCTGAATACTAAATAAAGTTTGTTTTACATTATAACGATATTTAAGATAAAAAAAAACAAGTAAATTGTATTTTTCGTTTTATAAAAATTTCTAAGAATAATAAACTTGGTATGGAATTGTCTGCTAAAAAAGCCCATAAAAAAAAAGAACACAGATTTTTTCCATTTAGACAGCATTGTCATTTCAAATTTGTTTGAAAAGTGGCAGTATTTTAGTGTATACACTAAAAAAGTTTACCAGATGGAGGAACATGTGAATCTAAAATATCACTTAAACGATGTCCAATACCAAAGCTAGTTCTATACATATGACCTGCTAAAATAAAAATAACAGCAATAGCTAAATGATGATGAGCCATATCAGTTAACCATAAACTTTGAGTTTGAGGGTGAAAACCGCCTAAAAAGGTTAAAATAGCTTGGCCAGAACCTTGTGCTGTCCCAAAAACATGGCTTGCTGTATCTGGATTTTGTGCATAAGCTGCCCAATTTCCTGTCCAAAGAGGCGTTAATCCTTGAGGATGTGGTAATGTTGTTAAAAAATTATCCCAGCCTACATGTTGCCCACGAGATTCAGGAATAGCTACATGAACTAAATGACCTGTCCAGGCAAAAGAACTAACACCGAATAAACCTGAAAGATGGTGATTTAATCGAGATTCTGCATCCTTAAACCAAGATAAAGATGGTCTGAAATTCTTTTGTAAATGTAACCAACCTGCTAATAAAAATAAAGCCGCTAAGATTGATAAAAATACAGAACCATTATATAAATCTTGATTCGTACGTAAACCTATTGTATACCACCATTGGTATACACCTGAAGTTGAAATATTTACTGGACCAGTAGCACCTCCACGAGTAAATGCTTCTACAGCTGGTTGACCAAAATGTGGATCCCAGATAGCATGTGCTATCGGACGAACATGTAAAGGATCTTGAACCCATTGTTCAAAATTACCTTGCCACGCTACATGAAATAAATTACCAGAAGTCCATAAAAAAATTATCGCTAATTGACCGAAATGAGAAGCAAAAATCTTTTGATAGACTAACTCTTCTGTCATACCATCATGACTTTCAAAATCATGAGCAGTTGCAATACCAAACCAAATACGACGAGTTGTAGGGTCTTGAGCTAATCCTTTACTAAAACTAGGAAATACCTTTGTTGCCATAAAGTTTTAAATTCCTCCTTTTTAATTTTTAATTAATAGATTGGAATAAAAATATTTTTATTAAATGTTGTGTCTTTGAATTAGTTTATTAAAAAAATCTTTAATTTTTAAATAGCCTTTTTTCTCTATGTAAAATTCAATTACACTTACGAAAAATAATATTAACTTAAAAAGAAATAAAGAAAGAAATAATAAATAGTATTCACATTTTCTTTTAAATAATAAGTCAAAAAAAATTGAGAATCTAATTTAATAAACATTCAAAATAACACAACAACAAAAAAACTAAGTTCCTTTTTTTAAAACGAAGATTTTACTAGTTAAAAAAAAAACTAGCTTTGAAGTTAAAGATAATCGTTTAAATTTATTTGTTTTTTATCTTTATCTTATTTAACTTAAATTGATTTTCTTGATTATTAAATAGAAAAAAACAAGAGCGCTTTTTTTTTACATAAAATTCAGAAAAAAATATTACTCTAATTTTTTCGATTAAATTTGATTTATATTGATTAAATTAAATAATATAAACTAATAACTGCCTGATTCTGCGTAAAAACCATATTTGACAAGTACTATAGCACTTACCTAACTAAAAATTAAACTAAATAAAATTGTAGTTTCATAGAGTATTTTTTTTAATATCTTTTTTATTGTTTAAAGTAGTTCTTTTTTTTTTTTTATTTTTAAATTAAAAACAATTTTTTATCAGAAAAAGAATAATAAAATCAAAGTTAATTAACACTAATTTCTCAAATTCAAAATGTTGAATCAAATAGAACTATTTAAAAAGATTTAATAATATAATAACATAAAAAAAAAAAAACACAATTTTTTTTTCAGTTTGTAAGAAATCATTAAATTTCATTAAAATTCTTTAAATATTAATAAAAAAAAAATTTTTTAAAAACTAAAACTTAATTTTCATAAAACATCTGAAACTAAACTAATGAAAAAATTCGTATTTTCTACAATAGACAACTTTAAAACCAAAACTTTTTATTCTCAAGTATTCTATAAATTTTCAAATTAGTTAAGTAGTTTTAATAAACGTATAAACTACAATTTTTTCTCCACTTACATAACCAACAAAACCGCCGGTTTTTGCTCTAAGAATATGCCCCGAATCACTGATAATTCGAGCTTCGGTACCTGTTCCTACTATCGCTTGTTCCGACCTTAATAATGGAACCGCTTGACGTTGCATATTAGCTCCCATTAAAGCTCGATTTGCATCATCATGTTCTAAAAAAGGAACTAAAGAAGTTGCTATAGAAATCATTTGAATAGGAGAAACAGACATAAAATTTACCGAATTACGGAACAATTTGGTGAATTCATCAGCTTTACGGACTGGTATAAAACCTTTTTGTAAAAATTCTGTCTTAAATATATTTAAATCCCCTGCAGCTATTATTGCTAGCTCTTCTTGCTCAGCAGTTAAATAATGAAAACCAGCCTGTTTTTGAATTTGACCTTTATAAACTTTATAAAACGGAGTTTGGATAAGTCCATCTGAATTTACTCTTGCAAAGGTTGTTAAGGAACTAACTAAACCAGCATTTTTACCTTCAGGTGTTTCTACTGGGCAAATACGACCATAATGAGTGGGATGAATACCACGAATTGCCATAGTTGCTGTATCTCTAGATACACCACCAGGACCTAAGGAAGTTAAACGACGTTTATGGGTTATTTCCGCTAAAGGATTTATCTGATCCATAAATTGAGATAATGGATTAGTACCAAAAAACTCTCTTAAAGCACCATTTAAAGGTTTTGTAGTGAAAAAATATTGAATGTTTGGAAATAAAGATTTTTTTCTATGGGAATCAGTTATAGTTTTATTTAAACTACTTTGAAAAAAACTCAATTCATTAAGTGAATCAAACTGGTTAGATGTCATTGTATTTGATGTGAGTGAAATATTAAATTTCGTGTTAAAACCTTTTTCTTCAATTAACTTTTTAGTATTTCTAAAAACTTTTGCTTCGGACGATTTTAACTTTAATTTTGAAATATTATTAGCTACTTGAATTTTAGAAAAATGAGAATTTTTACCCATTTCAAAAGTTAAATTCTTAAATTTATCACGAATATTCTTTTCTAGACGAAGTAATCCAATTCCTATTTGCATTTGAATCAAATCACTGGATGTGCGTACTCTTCGATTTTTTAAATGATCAATATCATCAATATTTAACAAACCCTCTTCTACTTTTATTAATTGTTCCGTTGCTAATAAAACATCATACATTGTTAAAGTTCTTTGAGAAAGAGGTAAAGATAAACCCAATTTTTTATTTAATGACACACGACCATGTAAACCTAAATCATAAGTACGAGGATTCATAAATTTTTTAAAAATCCATTTTCGACCCTGTTTTGTTAATAATTTAGAATCTTTATTCGCTTTTTTGTTATTAGTTATAGTCACATATATCAATTCTAAAGCCGTAGTTGAGGAATCTACATATGTTAAAACATCATCTTGATCTAGACTACTAAAAATGTTTGAATCTAGATTAGAAGAAAAAGTCTGAGAATCCAATTTACTGCATTTAAAATCTAGTTCATTTTCTCGATTTTTTAAAAATACTGAATTTCGAGAATTTAAACTTAAATCAGAACCTTTATTATTTAACTTAAATGAACTAGCCGAATAATTGTTTAATAAACGACTTGGATTTGTTAAAGAATTAAACAACATTTTTTCATTTAGTCCCATTGCTAATAAAAACCATAAAAGAGGTATTTTTGGTGTTTTTTTTAATTCTGCCCACATCTTTTTTTTTTTATCAACTGAAAAACGTAACCAAGTACCTCTCATAGATATAAATTCAGCAGCATACCTACGAATTAAAGTATTTTTAGAATTATTTGAATAATTTATATTATATTGAAGTTCAGATAAATAAAGACCTGGTCCTCGCACAATTTGATTAATAATAACACGAGCAGCTCCATTTATAACAAAATGTCCTCTTCTTGACATCAAAGGAATATCTCCTAAAAGAACCCATTTGAACTGAATTTTTCTACTTTTACGATTATTCAATTGTGCTGGTACATATAAACGACAAGCATACGTTTTTGACTGTAAAATTGCTTCTCTACTATTAAAACGTGGAGGTAATAATTTATAATACTCGGGATATAAAATTAATTCTAAATCTTTTGATTTACTACTCGTTATAGGATTTCTTTTATTTAATTCTTCTATTAAACCTTTTTTTAAAAAACGTTGAAAACTTTTTGCCTGAAGTTCGATAAAATCAGGAATAAAATATTTTTCAATAGTCATTTTATATATTAAAAATATTAGATCTTAAAATAGAGATTTATTTATGAGCCTTTGCCCTTTTTTTATGTATTATCTAAAATAACTTTATTTCTCATTTTATTTATAAAAATCAGAAATAAAAATGTGAGAATATAATAAATATAACAGAAAAAAGTTTGCCTGCTACTAGATTTGAACTAGTGACATCCCGCGTATGAAACGGATGCTCTGACCAACTGAGCTAAGCAGGCCTATTTCTAAAATTATAACATAATTTTAACTTTTATCAAAATAGATCTAAACTTATATAAATATTAAAAAAATTTCTAAGTATAGTCTAGTTTTTCTTTGTTTAGGTTACTAAAACGTAACCTAAACAAAGAAAAACTAGACTATACTTTTATGCTTGACTTGACGCTGTTTTTACGTATAAAATAAGTAAAAAAGAAGTCGGGATAATAATAAATAATGCTGTAGCTGTTAAACCTAAGATATTAACTTCCATAAGTGAAATATTTATATGGTAATTTTTATAATTAATGAATACATTTTTGGCTTTGTTAGTTTAATTTCTTAAAGAAAAGAAATTTCATTTAAAATTTTATTAAAATTAACATTTATAAAAATTAAATAACTGAAACGATATAAGAATAGAACTTCTTCAATAAAATCAAATAAAAAAACAATAAAAATCAAGAAAAAATTTTATTTATATAAAAATAAATTTATCATTTAACTTTAAAATAACTCGAAAAAAAACAAAAATCATTATGCTCCTACTGATTCTTTAGCCGCATACATTACCTCAACAGAAATGTGTGTAATACTATTCTGACGAGCAAATTTTTCTGTGTTACGTTTTATTTTTCCTCGTACAAAACCTGGGATTTTATTTAATTCAGAGATAGCTTCCATTGTCCAATTTAATTCAGATTGTGTTGATAAAGATTTAGTAATGACTTCTTTACTATCATGTCCTCCAAAAATTTCAAGTAAATGATCTTCCATACCTAATGTAAAGGAATTATAAACTAAATCTGCAATTTGATTTGTGCCTTCATACCCTAAAAAAGGACGATAGCCTAACGGGAAATTCTGGATATGAACAGGTGCAGAAATTACACCACAAGGGATATCTAAGCGTTTGCCTACATGCCGTTCCATTTGAGTACCAAAAATGGCCGAAGGCTCAATACGAGCAATCATATCGCCTACTTGTGTATGATCATCAGTAATTAATACTTCATCACAAAAACCCCATACTTGCTCTCGAAACCAATCTGCGTCTGACTGACAATATGTACCTGCACAAGCAACACGAATACCCATTTCACGAACTAAAATTTTAGTCATTGCTACAGAATGTGTAGCATCTCCAAAAACAACGGCTTTTTTATCAGTTAAGTTTTGACAATCAATCGAACGAGCAAACCAAGCAGCTTGAGAAACAAATCGTGTTTGTTGATCTATATAGTAATTATAATTATAATCATTGTATTGATCTAACAAATTTAAAACTTCAGCAATTTTTTTAATAAAAGCTTCAGTTTGTATTATTCCCATCGGAGTAATATCAATATAAGGCATTTCAAATTCCTTTTCCAAATAAATGGCAGTCATTAATCCAATTTCACGATAAGGAACAATATTAAACCAAGCTTTAGGCAAATTTTTTAAATTTAAAACCGAACCTCCCTCTGGTATAACTTCATTAACTTCAATACCTAAATCATTTAAAAGAAGCTTTAATTCTCGACAATCGTGTTGATTATGAAAACCTAAAGTAAAAATGCCCAAAATATTTACCGAAGGTTTTATAGTTTTATTTGTTGATAGAATATTTTGTCTTTTTGCTTTTTCAATATAAAAACGCACAATTTGTTCTAATGTACGATCAGCGGCTTGTAATTCATTAACACGATAGTGATTTACGTCCGCTAATAGTACATCTGAATTGGATTCCATAGCCGCTCGATTAACAAAATTTTGCAAATCTTCCTGTAAAATACTTGATGTACAAGTAGGGGTTAATAAAATTAAATCAGGATTTTCTTCTTTATCTTTTCTTGTTATATTTTCAACCACTTTTTCTTGAGAACCTCTAGCTAAAACATGACGATCAACTATACTTGTCGTCACAGGAGTAAAATCACGTTCACGTTCTAACATAGAACGCATTACATTAAAATAATCATCCCCCAATGGTGCATGCATTATTGCATGCACATTTTTAAATGAGCTTGCTACACGTAAAGTCCCTATATGCGCTGGTCCTGCATACATCCAATAAGCTAATTTCATAATCAATTTATAAGATTTTTACTACACCATAATTCAAACTTCCATATTTTAATTCTCTTAGTCAATTACAATACTAAATTTTTCATTTCTTCTAATTTTATAGATCGAGTTATATATAATCCATTTATCTACACGAATTTAATAAAATAAATAAAAACAATTTTTAATAGATTTATAAATTTTTTTCTAATTTTAGTTTTATATAAAAAATATGCCATATTTTTCCTTGAATGAGAACAGCTTCACTTAATTTTTGGAAAAAAAAGATGAAGCTGCTTTTTTTAAAAACTTATTTTTAGCCAAATTTTCTGATTAATGAGGTAAATATATTAACGTTGATATAAAGCATTTCCTAAAAGAAAAGCTAAAAATCCATTGCCTAATGCAATAAAAAGAGCAATAAAAATTTGAGACTCTAAAATTGTCATAATCTATTTAAATACTAAAAAACAATTATTTACTACTTTATTCAATATATAATAGCAGAATAGCACAATATTTAAAGCCTAAAACTGTTTGATCTTTTTTTCTACAAAGAAGAAAAATTTCTCATCTATTGAAAATTTATAAAGTTTAAAAATATCAAATTCCAGAAATAAAAAAGTAGAGAATATTTCTATTAACATAATTTTTTGGAATTTATTTAATTAGTATTTTCTGTGAAAATTTTTGAGCTAAATTACGACGTAATGGTCTAGTTACTAGTTCTAATATATCTTTTGAATTTGAAAATCCATGTATTTGTGCAAATGTGAATTCAACTGACCATTTTGTGTTAATACCACGAGCCTCTAAAGGATTGCTTAATGCCATTCCTGTTATAACTAAATCTGGTTGAAGTTCACGAATACGTTGTACTTGATAATAATTATCAGGTTTTTCTACAATTCTAGGCATAGGCACATTCATTTCCAAACAAGTTTTTTCTAATAACTTAAGCTCTGCTGCTTGATAACGTTTATCTAAATACGGAACCCCACATTCATAAACTATCATACCGCAACGTGTTAAAAACCGAGCAAGTGATATTTCTAAAAGATTATCCCCCATAAAAAAAACAGATTTTCCTCGAACTAATGATTGATATTCTTCTAAACTTTGCCAAATCTTTTTTTCCCGTTCTTCTAACCCTTTTGGAATAATTCCAAAAACTTGACAAATTTTTTCCACCCAGGCACGAGTACCATCAGGACCTATAGGAAATGGTGCGTTTATTAATTTACATTTTTTTCGACGCATAAGTGTCATTGCTGTTCGACTCAAATAAGGATTCACTCCACAAACATAAACATCTTCCCCTAAAGCAGGTAAATCTGTATAGCGTTGTGACGGAAGCCAACCTGCTACATTTATTCCTTGTTTATTAAGTTCTAACGTCAATACACTGACAACCGTACTCGGTAAAGAACCAAATAAAACAAGAGAAGGATGCTTTTCTGACCCCAATTTTTGCATTGTGCTTAATGAAATATTGTTTTCTTCATTTAACTGAAAAGTTTGAATTTTTTGATTCTTTTCTATCTTCATTTCATTACTAATTGAGTTATTGAAATCATATCCTTTATCTGGGCAGCGATTTGCCATAGCAGCTAAAACAGTGTCTTCTCCTTGAGTAAATGCATAATCTAAACCATTGGCTCTTGCTACAACTATTGGAATTCCAATTTCTGCCTCTAATCTTGGTGCCATTCCTTCTAAATCCATTTTAATAATTTCAGTAGTACATGTACCAATCCAGACGATTACACTAGGGTTACGGTCTTGTTTAATTTGTAAACATAATCTTTTTAATTCTTTATAGTCATTTAATTGAGCCGAAATATCTGCTTCTTCTAGTTCTGCCATAGCATAACGAGGTTCAGCAAAAATCATAACACCTAAAGCATTTTGTAAAAAATAACCACAAGTTTTTGTCCCTATGACCAAGAAAAAACTATCTTCAATTTTTTGATATAACCAAGAAACACAACTAATTGGACAAAAAGTATGATAATTGCCAGTTTCACATTCAAATTTAAGAGTTTCATTTTTAATTGTAGACATTTTTTTTATAAAATTGCAGTTTATTTTTAAATCTAAAATTTTTAAAATACCAATTATTTATAAAAACTGTCCTAAATCGAACAAATACTTCTTTTTTTCGATTCTAAAAAAGCGTTTTTATTTAAATTGTTCTTTTTTAAAATTAAAAATCCCGTTCAGTAATTAAACTTTAATATCTAGGAAAAAAAAAAGAATATTTAATTGTTTTATATTATTCAGTAAAAATGATTGAATTAGATTTAAAAGAAAATAATTTTTAATTTAATAGGCCAGTAAATATGTAAAGATACCAAAAAACAATAACCGTAGTAAAATTTAGATTTGTTAGATTACAAAAGCAATCAAAGAATCTTTCCTAAAACAAAAAATAAAAAACATTAAAATTATACCTATGAAAATTAGAAAAACATATTACTAAAAAACTTTTTCTAAAATCTATTTTATTTTATAGATTGAATTCCTACATTTTTAATCATTTATTTTAACTGAAATACCAATCATTTTAATTTTAAATAGACTTGACTATAACTAAATATTTCTTTTTAGTTTTTATCTTATACTTTTTTACAAAACAAAATTCTATTGAAAACATCCACTCTATTTAATAAAATTAAATATTAATAAAATTAATAAAAAACCTCGTTCTCTAAAAAAAATATGGTTTCAAATATCAAAAATTCTTGTTTAAAAAATTCACTCTTATTTTATTTCAATTCTATTAATAATAACAAATTTTTAGTAATTTTTTAAAAATATTTTTGAATTAATATTCCATGAGAATTGATTAAATTTCAAAGTTAGTCGATTAATTTACCAATTTACCAACCTTTATAAGAACTAAAGAATGTTAAAAATCAACTCTTTTTTTTTATTATTGAAAAAAAAAACGTGTATACATGTGAAAGTTCTTAAAGAATTTTAATAGTATTTAACAATTTTAAAAAATTTTAAATTCGGTCAATAGAGCGAGATAAATCCCGCATAAAGCGGGATTTATTGGGAATCAAAATATTAGTCATCTCTTTTACCTGGATTACGGCCAGGATCGTTTGATAAAAAGCCAAAAACAAATAAACATATAAAGAAAGTGACTACAGTGTACACAAAAATTTTTAATGTTAACATATGTTTAAAATAAATTAATTTTTATAGTTTATGAATTAAACCGGTCAAATTTGTTATTCACTTTGCTCCTCTAAATTAGAACGAAATCAAAAAATTTGTTACAAAATTATTTAATTAAAATTTGCTTTTAATTTTAATTAAATATTGATTTTTTTAATTTTTAACACGACTTTTAGTAAATAAAAAAAAACCAAAATTTAAATATTTTTACAAATATTTAAATTTTATCTAAAAACTTACAAAAAGTAAAGACTATAATAGAAAAAAAAAATTCAATCCTAACTAAAAATGTTAGGAATAAAATAAAAAATCAAAAAGTTCTTTTTTGTTATAAAATAATATAGGCTGAGAAAGATAATAAAGATCTAATACTAGAACTTTTAGAATTTTAAAGACTTTATCACACAATAAAAACTCATACAGATCATGCATTTATATAAACAGCTCTTTTGCAATTCGATTCATTTTTTTTTGCTAAATCTTTATCTGGGTGAAAACCTATCTTATAAATTAAATATCGTAACCTAATCCAGTTGAAATTAATCTTGAATAATCTTGATATCTCATAGAAATTAAGAACTTCGGTTAAAACTCTAAAAAAAAAAATGCTTGAAAAACTTTATAAACAGGGTTGCATTTAATGCAACCCCTTTCTTAAAGAATATGTCGCATTTTATACAATAGCTGTTCGATGAACAATCCCTATAAAATATTATGGATCTAATTATATATATCTTTTTTTTTATTTTGCAACTTAATTTTTGTTTTCAAAAAAGTATTAGCATTTTTATTAGTTATAAAAGTAACTAAACTAATTAAAAAGGATCTTTTACAATTATAAAGGGCCTGAAATACCTTGTTTACGAATCATTAAAAAATGCATCAGCATAAACACTGCAGTTAATAATGGTAATACAAATGTATGTAAACTATAAAAACGAGTTAATGTCGCTTGTCCTACACCTACACCACCACGTAATAATTCAACAATAGAAGGACCTATCACTGGAATTGCGTCTGGTACCCCTGTTACAATTTTTACAGCCCAATAACCTACTTGATCCCATGGTAAAGAATATCCGGTTACCCCGAAAGATACTGTACATACAGCCATTATAACACCAGTCGTCCATGTAAGCTCTCTTGGTTTTTTAAAACCACCTGTTAACCAAACTCTAAATACATGTAAAATCATCATTAACACCATCATACTAGCAGACCAACGATGAATGGAACGAATTAACCAACCAAAATTTACTTCAGTCATTATATATTGAACTGACGCAAAAGCTTCTGCAACAGTAGGACGATAATAAAAAGTCATCGCAAAACCAGTAGCCACTTGAACTAAAAAACAAGTAAAAGTTATGCCACCTAAGCAATAAAAAATATTTACATGTGGTGGGACATATTTACTGCTAATATCATCTGCGATAGCTTGGATTTCTAAGCGTTCATCAAACCAATCATATATTTTACTCATATTGAAACAATTCTGTTTTTTGTATCACTATTAATTTGAAAGATTTATTACATATTTTTATTTGTACTAAATTCGAATAGAAAACTTCTAAACTAGAATAATAATATAGTATTTTAATTAAAAATTAAAAAAAACACAATTAATCTAAAATTAATGGTTTTAGTTACATTTATGGAATTAAAAAAAAGAAAATTTATTTAATATCTGTATTAAGATATCTTATTAATAAATGCTTACTCTAAATTAGTAAAATCTTCCTAACGCATATTGGGGATAGAGGGACTTGAACCCTCACGATTGAAATAATCAACGGATTTTCATTCTTATATAATGAAGAATGGACTCTATCTTTCTCCATATCCAAAAAAGAAATTCACTAGATCAAAAATAGATCTATGAATTTTTAATAAATGGAGAGCTCTTTAAAAGTCTCTGCACCTATCGAAATAGTTACGATTTGGCTCAGGATTTAGAATCATTTCTATTTTTTTCTAATCGAAATTTTAAACTATTCCCTGAATTAAAAAGCTATCACTTTCTAAATTTTATTTAAAAAGGCTCAAAAAATTTAAGTCCGTAGCGTCTACCGATTCCGCCATATCCCCCGCAAAAATTTAATATATATATATATATATATATATTATCGTATATTTAAAACGGTTTTGAACTATAGTAAATCACGTATTAATTTTATTAAGATATTACAAATTTTTTCTCTTATAAATTCAAAAACACAAAAAGACATTACTATAATACAAGTTATTTAATCCTTTATTAAGGATAATATTTACTAAATAATATCTATAGCTATACATATATTGAACTTAATAAACATTTTAATCATTGTTATTCTGAAATTAGATTTATTGACTATTTTAAAAATTTTTAAATTTTTAAAATAGTCAATGAGATTTTTTAAAACTATGTTATTTTTAACCATAAAAAAACTCTTAAATTCTTGTTATTCTTTTGAAACAGATTTTTTTAGTTATTCTTCATTTCTCATAAAATTCAGTTTTAAGAAATTAATAAAATAAATTTGGACAAAAAATTCTATACATTCAAAAGTGTTAACTCAATAAATAAACAGATTCAGATAGTTTATGTAGATAGTTTGATTTGTAATAATCTTTTTTTTAATATCAAACTAATTTATGTTTAATAACTATAGATTTTTTTTATAATCTAAAAGCAGTCTAACATTCAAAAAATGCCTTTAATCGGATTCGAACCGATACATCACGAAGATGTCGACTTTTGAAGTCGATATGTCTACCATTCCATCACAAAAGCATTCAACTATTTATTTAAATGTGGTCTCCTAATTTTTAGTGAGAGACCACATTTAAAGCCTGACGGTAAAAATTAAAAAACTAACCTATCAAAAATTTCTCAATTTATTATTTATATAACTTAATTTTATAAATTTTCACAAATTTTAAGAATAAATTTATCCAACAGCAATAATACGAGCTAAGAAGAAACTCCAAGTCGTTGCAATACCTCCTAATAGATAATGAGCAACACCCACAGCACGTCCTTGTGTAATGGATAATGCACGCGGTTGAATGGTCGGAGCTACTTTTAATTTAGCATGGCTCCAAAGAATTGATTCAATTAATTCTTGCCAATAACCACGACCTGAAAATAAAAACATTAAAGAAAAAGCCCAAACAAAATGAGCACCTAAGAAAATAAGACCATAAGCAGAAAGAGCTGAACCATATGACTGGATAACTTGTGAAGATTGTGACCAAAGGAAATCTCGTAACCAACCATTTATAGTGTTTGCACTTTGTGCAAAGTTACCTGCAGTAATATGAGAAACAGTATTATTAACTACTGTACCCCAAACATCTGATTGCATTTTCCAAGAAAAATGAAAAATAACAATTGAAAGAGAATTATACATCCAGAATAAACCAAGGAAAACATGATCCCACGCAGATACTTGACAAGTACCCCCACGACCTGGACCATCACAAGGGAAACGGAAACCTAATGCAGCTTTATCAGGTATTAAACGTGAACTACGAGCAAATAATACACCTTTTAATAATATTAAAACTGTAACATGAATTGTAAAAGCATGTATATGATGAACTAGGAAATCCGCTGTTCCTAATGGAATAGGCATCATTGCCACTTTACCTCCTACAGCTACTAAATCACCACCCCAAGTTGCACTTGTTGCAGATAAGGCATTAGGAGCCGTTAATTGAGGCGCCAAGAAATGAGTATTTTGAATCCATTGTGCAAATACTGGTTGTAATTGAATTGCAGTATCTGAAAACATATCCTGTGGACGACCTAAAGCACTCATAGTATCATTATGAATATATAATCCAAATGAATGGAAACCTAAAAAAATCGAAACCCAATTTAAATGAGAAATGATAGCATCACGATGACGTAATACACGATCTAATAAATTATTATAATTATTAGTCGGATCATAATCACGTACCATAAAAATCGCTGCATGAGCGCCAGCCCCTACTATACAGAAACCACCAATCCAAGTATGATGAGTGAATAATGATAATTGTGTACCATAATCTGTAGCTAAATATGGGTATGGAGGCATTGAATACATATGGTGAGCCACAATAATAGAAAGAGAACCAAATAACGCTAAGTTAATAGCTAATTGAGCATGCCATGAAGTTGTTAAGATTTCATATAAACCTTTATGGCCTTCTCCTGTTAAAGGACCACGATGAGCTTCTAAAATTTCTTTAATACTATGTCCAATCCTGATGTTAAAGAAAGTTCGCAACGCTTTCTCTTAATAAATTTAAAACACTTCAATAAACTAAATCGAGACTAGGATGTATTTTATTATTTTAAATTTATTAAACTCTGACTTCGTCCAAATGACTTATACAGAGAGCAGACTATATCTTAAACCGAAAAATTATAAATTTATATTGATAATCGTCGGTTTCCGCCCGTTTCGAGTACGCTTGTACCCTACGCCGTAAAGGCTAGTCGTTACACATTCACAAATTCTTAAAACATTCTATTATCATTAAATGATAATCATGATCTTTTTGTTGCTGAATTAAGATAAAATCTAAATTTATTTACAAAAATTTAAAATTCTCTTAAAAAATAGAAAAACTTAAACTACACTATAATTGACCCATTAACGAACCGAGAATTTTTTGATAAAAAAATTATATCGAACTATTTTTCTTAAACGATTAAAAACCTCTATCGCGCCGTTTATTAACGCGAAAAAATTGTCCGTGAAGATTCTTTTTATTAACATATTTCCAATCTGAGAAAGTTAAAGATTTAATTCTTGTTCTAACCGAACCAGGGTGTATTTAAAAAACCGTCCCGCTTTACTAATACTTGTAAAAACTAAAGCTTTTACTTGTAATGTTCTAAAATTAAAAGTCACTTCCAGCTCTTTGTTCAACGACTATAACTTGATTAACAAAAGTCCAATTATTATAGTTTGTATTAAGCCATTGATGAGCTTTCCGCCCATATCTGTTGTCAGCTTTCGCGGCTTGATCTCTAGTAGGGAAAATTACTCCATTTATATTCACAACCATTCCTCTAGAAGTTTTAAAAAACTTTTGGACATTTTGCGAAACATTGTAAGTAAACTTTTCATACTGAGAAATAGACTATCATTCTCTTTGTAAGCATGCCTTTGATTCTTGCCACTGCTCTCGTATTTAAATAATATTCTAAGTAAAAATTTACCAACCAAAAACTCTCCAGTCTTTGTGTAAAGATTTGGTTTCATTCACATTTACTCTTAAATCTTTATAGTCTTGTGGAAATTGCAAAGCAATATTATTACTTTGTCCCTAATAGCTTTTACCGTTTATTTCGTTTTAACTAAAAAAATTCGTGGCTGACAATAATTGAACGTTTTGTAATTGCATTTTTCTTGTTTAAGAGTTTTTCTAAAAATTTGATGAATAATTGATAAAATTATTTAATTCAGAACAACTTTTTTTATTTAAAAAGAATCAGGATTTATTTTCTGTTTTAATAATTTGCTTAGCTCGGGGTTGTCTGCAAATACTCGACAAAATTTTTATTTCCGCCGAAATTACAGATTTTCACCGAATTAGAGCGGTTTTTCATTCTAAATTACTTTAGAAGGGAGCCTTAATTAACCCCAGTTTGTTCTATACATATGACCTGCAATTAAAAAAATAACAGCAATAGCTAAATGATGATGTGCTGTATCTGATAAGTGTAAACCACCAGTTACTTCATTTAAGCCTCCTTTAAATGTTAAAAAGTCTGCGTATTCAGACCATTGTAATGTAAAGAATGGAGCTAATCCTTTTGCAAAACTTGGGTATAAGTCTACCATTAATTGTTTATTAAAAATAAACTCGTGAGGTAAAGGAATTTCTTTTGGATCAACACCTGCATCTAATAATTTATTAATAGGTAATGATACGTGAATTTGATGACCTGCCCAACCTAATGAACCTAAACCTAAAAGACCGCCTAAGTGATGATTTAACATAGATTCTACACTTTGGAACCATTCTAATTTAGGAGCGGCTTTGTGATAATGGAACCATCCCGCAAAAAACATTGCTCCAGCTAAAACCAAACCAACTACAGCCGTTGTATATAATTGAAGTTCACTTGTAATTCCACCAGCTCTCCATAATTGGAAGAAACCTGAAGTGATTTGTACACCTTGGAAACCGCCACCTACATCACCATTTAAAATTTCTTGACCTACGATTGGCCAAACAATTTGAGCACTTGGTTTAATATGTGTTGGATCACTTAACCAAGCTTCATAGTTAGAAAAACGTGCACCATGGAAATACATACCACTTAACCAAATTAATATAATACCTAATTGTCCAAAATGTGCACTAAAAACTTTACGTGAAATGTCTTGAAGATCACTAGTGTGACTATCAAAATCATGTGCATCAGCATGTAAATTCCAAATCCAAGTTGTCGTATTTGGTCCTTTTGCTAATGTACGAGAAAAGTGGCCAGGTTTAGCCCATTTTTGAAAACTTGTTTCTACCGGATTTCTATCCACCGCAATTTTAACTTTCTTTGCTTCTTTTTCAGGCAAATCAATTGTCATAGAATTTTTATTCTCCTTTAAAAAATATTTCATCAAAATTAACTTGTTGAAGGAACTAGACAAGCTGAAACCTTAATTAAAAAATTAATAAACCACAATTCAAAAAAAACAATGTAAAATGATATAAATACCAGTTAAACATTTCTTGACTTATTTGAATTTCAGATTTTTAATTTTTAGTTCGTATCAAATTTTAACAAGAAATCTATTCTTTAGCAAAGATTTAGATAAACAAATTTTTTATATTTCAATGAAAAAGTGAGTTATTCACGTATAACTTCAAAGTAAGTTAAAAAAATATTAAAATTTTCTTTTTTTATTGGATATAATTAATAAAAGTTTATTACCTTTATAAATGAAAACGAACAAGTTAAAATTATAAAAATTCAACACGTATTTATAAAATATTAATTAATATACTATTTACTCGCCTAAGAATTCTAAAATTTAAGAGTAATTTAAACTTAAAAGTTTTATTTTAATAAACTTTGAAAAAGCTAAATTTCCTCTTTAAATCTTCCATAATAAAAGAAAAATAAAATCTTTTTGCTAAGCTGAAAAAAGAATAAAATAAAGCTTTTATTTAGTAAGATTTTTTTATAATAAAAAATTCAAAAAAATAGAACAAGTTTTAATAAGTTATTTTCGAATAAATTCTTTTTTTTTATTATTATAATTAAAATATTATTCTAGAACAAATTTTTTATAAATCGAATTATTAGATTACCAACTTGACTTTATAACACCAGGTAATAAGCCTTGATGCGCCATTTCACGTAATGTATTACGTGATAAACCAAAATCACGATAATAACCTCTAGATCGACCTGTAATCATACAACGATTATGTAATCGAACAACAGAACTATTACGTGGAAGTTTTTGTAATTGACGATGCAATATTAATTTCTCTCGTAAAGTTGATGCTAATTTAATTTGTTTTTTTAATAACTGACGTCGTTTTTCGTATTTTAAAACAGATTTCTGACGTTTTAGCTCTCTTTGAATCATATTTTTTTTTGCCATAAAATAAATAAAATATTGTAAAAGTTTTATATTGAACTGAAATAAAAAAAAAATAAAGAGAAAAAATAAAAAAATTTCTCTTACAATCAAATATAGTGGTATTCCATTGAATTATTTAAATTGGTTTTTAAAATTTTTTATAAATTGTGGGATTCTAGTAAAAAACAACATAAAATTTATTTAAAACTTTTTATAATAGAAGACTCATTTTTTGTTTTTCTCTCTCTATCATAAAAAACTTAAAAAAAATTTTTAAATGAAACAATCTATTTATAAACGTAAAACTAACTTTTATGCATTTTTTGATAAAAAATTATCATGTAATTTTATGGAAATTTATTAAAAAAGAAATCAATATACAAATTGTCATTTTTTAAGAAAAAAAAAACAAAATAGTACTTTACTTAATAAAAAATTCCGTATTTTTCAAATATTCATTACTTTCTCTGCTAAAAAAGAGAAAAATACAACTTCAAAACTAGCGACTTTCGCCTAAAAGACTTTTTTGCCAAACAATTGTTAATTAAAAGATACAACAAATTCGACTTAAAAATGATCGACCGAGTAAATCTCGGATCGATCAATGAAAAATTAAACATTATAGTTTGTCAATAGTTTCGAACTCGAACTTAATTTCTTTCCAAACCTCACAAGCCGCCGCTAATTCAGGGCTCCATTTACAAGCTGCACGGATAACATCACCACCTTTACGAGCTAAGTCGACACCGGCGTTACGAGCTTGAGTACAAGCCTCTAAAGCTACACGGTTAGCAGCAGCACCAGGAGCGTTCCCCCAAGGGTGACCTAGAGTACCACCACCAAATTGTAAACATGCATCATCACCGAAAATTTCAACTAAAGCTGGCATATGCCATACGTGAATACCACCAGACGCAACTGGCATTACACCTGGAAGTGATACCCAGTCTTGAGTAAAATAAATACCACGACTACGATCTTTCTCAATGTAGTCATCACGCATTAAATCTACGAAACCTAAAGTAACTTCACGTTCACCTTCTAATTTACCTACTACAGTACCAGAATGTAAATGGTCACCACCACTCATTCTTAATGCTTTCGCAAGTACACGGAAATGAATACCATGATTACGTTGACGATCGATTACAGCATGCATTGCACGGTGAATATGTAATAAAAGACCATTATCACGACAATAATGAGCTAAAGTTGTATTTGATGTAAAACCAGCAGTTAAGTAGTCATGCATAACAATAGGTACACCTAATTCTTTAGCACACTCTGCACGTTTTAACATTTCGTCACAAGTACCAGCTGTAGCGTTTAAATAGTGACCTTTAATTTCACCAGTTTCTGCTTGTGATTTGTAAATAGCTTCTGCTACGAAACTAAAACGATCTCTCCAACGCATAAATGGTTGTGAGTTTACGTTTTCGTCATCTTTAGTAAAATCAAGACCACCACGTAAACATTCATAAACAGCACGTCCGTAGTTTTTAGCAGATAAACCTAATTTAGGTTTAATTGTACAACCTAAAAGACCACGACCATATTTGTTTAATTTGTCACGTTCAACCTGAATACCATGTGGAGGTCCTTGGAATGTTTTAGCATAAGCTGGAGGAATACGAAGATCCTCTAAACGTAAGGCTCTTAAAGCTTTAAACCCAAAAACGTTACCTACAATAGAAGTAAATAGGTTAGTTACTGAACCCTCTTCGAATAAATCAAGAGGATATGCTACATAAGCAATATATTGATTATCTTCACCAGCTACTGGTTCGATATCATAACAACGACCTTTATAGCGGTCTAAACTTGTAAGACCATCAGTCCATACAGTTGTCCAAGTACCAGTTGAAGATTCAGCAGCAACCGCAGCACCACACTCTTCTGGAGGAACACCAGGTTGAGGAGTCATACGATGAAAGTAGGTATCTAAGAAAAATTTAATACCTCTTCGCAAACCGACCATGAACCCTTATGTTCAATCGGCTTTTTATTGATTTTTTATTAGTTCATAAAAAATATAACAACTTATATAATTAAAATTTTATAAGTTAATTTTAATGATTTTCTACTTTAAAGAAAATCAAATAATGTACACCAGATTATTAAAGTAGCAATTAATTCTGTAGTTAAAACTAAAACAGTCTTTATCTTGAACTACATGTTTTAGTTTTTTTGATTCGAATTTTTTAAAATAAATACAAAAAACTTTTCTCTAAGAATTTTTCTATTATTTAAGATTCAGGAAATAAAAACTAGTAACTAGTTAAAAAAAAACTAGAATATAGTATTATAACAAAAAAGTTTAAAAAAAGAAAAAATACAAACTATTTTATTTTCTTTTGTCTATAAAAATTTTCTAATAATCTAAACGAAATTTTAAAAAATCATAAAATTTTTTCTATTGGAATAATCTTGTAAACTGCATTATTCAACCATTGCTTGAAAAGTAGCTACAGTTGCAGGAGAATGACGATTTAAATGACGAAAAATCCAATATTTAAAAAGTGCATCTAATAAAACAGGAAATGTACCTACTAATAGAAATATAATATTATGATTTTCAGGAAGACCAAAATGTTCGAATAAAAAATGAAAAATAACCTCCCAACCTCGGGGAGAATGAAACCCTACTAATAAATCAGTAAATAATAGCATTAAAAATGCTTTTTTACTATCTTTTAAACTAAAAAAAGATTCAGATAAAAAAGCTGTTGTATTCATTAATGACATTTTCATATTTATCAATAAAAATAAAAGAATAATTAAACCCATGAAATCGGAAAATAAATTTGTAATTGCTTCAATACTTTCATGGTTATAATGTTCAGCTAATTCTCGTGTTTTTTGTCGAAAAATCAATTCAGCTTGTTCATTTGAACTTAATTTGGAAAAATTTTGAATTTGTTTATTTTCAAGTAAATTTATGTTACTTAGAGAATTCTCAAAAGAAAAGGAGTTAACGAAATTTGAATCTATAAAAAATGAAGTGAAAAAAGGATTAGGACTTAAATTAATATTTAAAGAACTATTACCCAAAAACTTATTTATATACAAAGATATTGGTACCAATTTTTCCTCTGTACTATTGTTTATAGGGAAAAAATCAGATATATTATAAAAATCTGTTTCCCACGACCACATCTGATTAAATGAATTAAAAGAGAATAAAGAAGTATCTTTAAAAAATTCTAAATAATCTTTACGATCAACGTAAGACAAATTATTCGATTTTTGAAAGAATTCAAACTTTATTAAGTTTAAAGTCTTATGTTTTTCAATTTTTCCTTGTTTGTTTGAAAAAAAAGAATTGTCTGTTTTAATTAAAAAATCAAAATAGATTTTTTCTTCAAAGTTTTTTATTTCCGAAAAAGCCTTTTCTTGTAATTCATAATTTAGAAAAATTTCGGTTTGTTTTCTATCCCAGAAATATTCAACTAATGGACGAAAAACATAAATTTTTGTGAAAATATTAATAAAAAAGGGTATAAATAAAACAACTAATAAAGATTTCACACTTGTTAACAATAAATATTTAGAAAATCTAAATTGTTTTACTAAAGGCTCTGCTGTGCCTAAATACAATTGATAATAAAACCTATCTAACATTCGAACAATTGAACGTGGTATTAATCCTATTTTTTCTAATTCAGTCATTATTTTTATAAATTGTTTTTTTTTTCTCAACAAATTAGTTTATATTTTAACGATATAATATAAAAAAAAAAAGAAATAAAAAAATTTTTTCAAAATAAATAAACAAAGTTTCATAATAACTCTTTTAACACATGCTAAATCGGAAAAAATTAACTAAAAGATTTAAAATGGTCGTGCTTCTGTAACCAAAAAAAAATTACCGTACTAAGTAATTTTTTATTTAAAAAAACGAATAAACAAAGCCATCGAAACTAATTCGATGGCTTTAGTATTTTAATCTTAAAATTTAAATTAAATATATATTTAATAAAAAAATTTAGTAATTCTTTTTAAATATCTATTTTACTTTAAGATTCTAATAATCTGCAATATTTCTTTATAAAAAAGAAGAGAAAAAAAAGAATTAAATCAAATTTTGTTAAATGTTTTTATGTGTTATTTAAATTTATGACATTTGTATTAAAAATATCAATCTACTTAATAGCCAATTAATAAAAAAATAAAAAAATTTAAAAACAAAACTTCAATTTATTAAACTCTTCGACGTTTTGGTGGACGACATCCATTATGAGGTACACCTGTTTTTTCGCGCAAAATTGTTAATTTAATACCAGCTTTATAAATTTCGTGAATAGCGGTATCACGCGCAGCACCAGGCCCCGTTATTAATACTTTAGCCTCTTTCAGTAAAAAATCTCTACGTGCTTTTCTCGCCGCACTCGCTGCTGCTAGTTTAGCAGCATAAGCCGTTGCTTTACGTCGTCCTTTTAAATCACATGAACCTGCTGAACTCCAACAAACAGTATCTCCTTTTATATTTGTAATTGTTACTATAGTATTATTTTGTGTTGTTTGAATATAAACAACACCACGATAAATTTTTTTTCTTGCTTTTTTGATATTTTTACGTATTTGTTTTGACATTATTTCTATTTAAATCATTCAATAGAAGAAACTTAAAAAAATCTAAAATGTATAATTTTAAATTTTTTATAAAAAATTTAAAAGTTTTTATAATAGTTCTTCTATATAATCTGTCTTTGCTTTTTATGATACATAACTGCCAAAGCAGACCCTTAAAAGGGCAGAATAACATAAAGAAATCGAGATAAATTCATCTAAAATTATTTAAATAAATCTTAAAATTAGTATATATAATTTAATGTATTTTTCAAAATTAAAAATATTTACCTTGTTAAATATTTTATTTTTAGTTCATAAATAAATTAGTTTTAGTTAAAATTCATTCTGAAATTAAAAGTTAGATATCTAACTTTTAATTTTTATACTAATACACTAATAATGTGTTTTTATAAAAACTACTATAATGATGTCTGCATTAGATCTCTATAGATTTAAATCTATAGAGATCTAATGCAGACATCATTATAGTAGTTTTTAATATCTTAAAGTGAAGACCCTAACCCTACATATGAACCATAAAAAAAAATCGCAAGTAAACCAATAGCTACTGTACCTACTACTGTACCAATAAGCCATAATGGAATACGTCCCGTTACTCCAGTATTTGCCATAAAATTTTTTCAGAAATTTTAAAAAAGCATCAAAATATCTTAAACCAATACTTAACAAATTCACTTAAATTAAATTGCAAAAAAAATTATTACGATAAATTAAACAAAAAATAGAAATAAAAATAGATTTTCTACTTTTTCTTTTTATTTACTTTAAATAGATTTATACCGTTTATCTACTTTTTACATTATTTAAGTCTTTTTATTGCTTTTTCCTTTTTTTTATTTAGAAATCTAAATAGATTTTGTTTTTATTTTTTTAAATATTCCTTTTGACAAGGTTTTTTACCACAAAATCACATCAACTATTTTATAAAATTATTTATATAATGTCTATATTCAAAACATTAATTAAATATATAACTTGAAAATAATACTGCTAAAACAAAAATTAGTAATAATCCCCAATACAGACTTGTACGATTTAATTCTACAACTTGTTTATTTGGGTTTGGTCTTGAAACAACTTCAGATAAGCTTATTTTATTAATATCAACTTCGTTTTGACTCATAATAATATTTATGTTTGTATAGAAATAAGTCGAGTAGATAACAATTTTATTAAAAAATACTAAATAAAAAATCAAAATTTAACTAAAACAGAAACCTATTTATTAAAAAAAGTTTTAATAAACCTTAAAACTTTTTTTAAAATTTAGTTGAAAGAATTTTTTAAAAAAATAAATTATTAATGTTTTATATTTTTTTTATTCTTTTAGTATAAAATTTGATTAAATTAAATATGTATTACCACAAATTTAAATACTAAGTATTATAATATATTTTTTCTAAGAAGAAATAAAATGAATTTGTTTATATAGTTAATCACTATAAAACTTAGAAAAAATCAAATTATAAAATACCTACTCGCTAATCCGTGAATGCTTCTTTTAAAGCATGTCCCAGTAGAAGGGACCTTAAGAGGCGGATCCTATTCTGTATTCCAATAATATATATATATAGATATATTCCAAAAAACTCTAAAACTTTAATTTTTCTATATTTCCATTAAAAAAATAGATACCTAATAAAAAACTCAAATTATTTAATACATAAATATTGTTAATGAAAAAATTTGAGAATTTAGAAGAATTAAAGAATACTCTACAAGACTCTTGAAACTAGTATTCTAATAATTAATTTAACAATTACATAAAATTGCGAATAAAATTAAATTAAAAAACTATTAAATTTGTTTTAAGCTAATCGCCAACTACAGTTTTAAAAAACTAAAAAATATTTTGGCGATTAACTCTATTTATGACAAACTTTAGTGAAAGCACATTTAAATATGGCTTTCATTTATTAAATTATCTAAAACTAACAGCTGCCTGCCATACAAAAGCTAAAAGTAAAAAAAGTACAGGGATTACTGGTAAAACATCCACAATAGGATCAAAAGGCGCATAAGCCTCAGGTAATTTAGCAAAAATCATTAAAATAGATTCCATGAATTTCCTTCGTTTTATGAAAATTATAACTATAATGCAATTAATAAATAAAAAACACAACTAAAATTTTTTCCACAATGTTTTAGTTTAATCAGAACTATTTGTTAAAATAGTATATTTATAAGTTAAAAATATCTGTTTTTATCTATCAAAAAGCAAACTCATCAAAGAGTGAGATTTAAAACAGCTTGTCACACTAAAATAGAAATAAAAAAAAGAAAGATTTGTTATTTCTAATTAATTTGTTAATTTATATTATTGTAAAAATAAATTTTCACTAATCCAATATAGCCGAGATTTATAGCTATTTTCAAAATTATGAAAAACCGTTATTTTCAAACACTACAAAAAAACAATAATGAATCTCTTACATTTTTTTTGCATATATTATCGAAAAAACAAAATAAAGTCAACTTAATTAAGTAAAAAAACCAAAAATTATTTAATCGATAATCTATCCTAATAATAGACTAAATCGAATTAATTAAATAGAACTAAAATAGAAAATAACAAAAAAATCAGAATAAAATTGTCTAGTTTATATATTTATAGACAAAAAGTTTACCTAATCACCTCGAGTTTTTGGTCTATATTCTATTTGAAAATCATCTACTAACTATTCTACACTTTCTCCGGAAAGGTGCGAATAGCGTTGACTCTCAATCAACGCTATTCGCACCTTTTTTTTAGCCTTTTTGTTAGATACAGAGTCATTTTCTTTCTTTTTTATTAAAAGAAAGATTATAATATGAAGAGAAAATTCATTTAAAATCTATTACGTTGAGTTAAGCGGAGCATATAAATTAATAAAAAAGAATAGACTAATTTATTTACTATATCCTGTTTTTATTCTAAATGTTTAATGCTATAATACAAACTATAATACTTAAACTCGTAGTGCTTAATTTGGATAAATTCACGATTTTCCGCGACTAGGAAAATTCTTAGATAACATATTAGCTGTTGAAGAGTAAACATTTCTTCCAAATTTTATTGTTTCTTGAACAGATTCTCACAGAATCAGAAAAGTTTTCGATCTCTTATATTACAATTGTTTTGGAACTCTAGTAGTACTAAATAATAAAAAATAGAATTAAACTCAAAAACTTTCGTAACATATGGTTCCAAATGTGTTAAATTTTTCGTTTTATTATAGCACTGCAAAAAAGAACGTGCATTTTTTTTGTAGAATTAGCTTTTTTTATAAAAACCAATTTTATGTCGTATGATAGTGTTTATTTTATAATAATAGATATACTGATATTTTTTATCTTATGCTATAATCGATTTATAGTATAAAACAATGTTTTTCTATAGTCTGTTCCAAACATAACATTTTTTATTACAAGCGAGTTTTGAAAAAATGAATATTTGGTGACCAGCCAAAAATAGAAGATGACATTTCTTTTTTGGTGTGTTTTAGATTCACTTAATTTTTATAAATTAATTCCAAAATGTCATAAAATATTTTTTATCTGATTTTTTATTAAATTGAGTTTTTAATTTTTTTCTATTTCTTTGAGCCTAGATAAGTCGTTAAACTGTCTACGATTTTTTTATAAATGGTTTTATCTTGATTTTTCAATATCTATGATTTTAAATTTGTATTTATATTAATAATAAATTGATTTAAAAATTTAAGTGCATATTAGATCCTATTATATTATACAATACATATAATATAATCTTTTTTTCACTGTGATGTTAGAAAAATAAATTTCTATTTAAATTTTAATTGAATTTATTAATTACAAAACTAATAAACCATTAATTTAAAACATTTTTTTATGAAAAAAATTAAGTTCTAAGTTAAATTCTAAATTAAGTTAGATAGCTCCTAATTTATTAGTGTCTCGTTTTGAGCACATATAAATAAAGTATGGACATTAGATACCATCAATATTTATATTAAATCGATAAATCAATCTATTAGAATTTTACATATCATCAATTTATGTTCCCGAAAAGTTATAGGGTTTTTAGTTATAATGAAAGATTTGAATTTACATAAGATTGTTCATAAATTATAAAAATTGCTAATAAAACAAAATGTTCAAGATTTTGCGACTGAAAATTTAAGATTAATTATTCATACTAATAAAGATACACATTTTACTTCCAAGATAGGATGGGAGTTTTTTAAAAAACACTCTAAAAAAGATGTGTTTCAATGAGTCCTGTTTCTACACAAACGTCTAACGCCGTTTCTAAAAGTATCCACAAAAATGTAAAACATCTGTTTTTTTATTACTAAAACAGAACTAGAAGAAGAGTTAATATTAACATTACCGCAAAAAATAAATGAATTTATCAAAAATAATCTCAATGAATCTTTTTAGGTTAGAAAATTAATTGCACCTGTTAAATAATTCTCTGATTTGTAAAATGATAATCATACACATCGTACGTTAAAACGGACTCCTTCTAATATACATAATATACATCAATACATAGAACCCGTTCTAGGTAATTCATTGATTATTGCTGTTAGAACAAACAATTATTCTACTATGGAAGAAATTGCTATTGTTGAAAATTACAAAAAGAAACTTTACTCTGTTTATAACACAATTAATCAACTTCAAAATAATGAAATTTCAATTGAAGATAACTATCATCTTAATCCTATTTAAAAAAGAATTCACTCATAATTAACTAAATTAGCTGCACTTTCACAAGTTCAATTTCAACACCTAATTTTACATATAGAGTCAGTCAAACAAACTATTGACCGAATTGAACAACGTTTACTAAAACAAACTAAATTAAATCATGTTACTATGCCCCTTCGAGATGCTTTTGTCGTTGATCTTTTTGAAAAAATCTTACTGTATGCTCGCACAAAAAGCAAGAAACAGTCTTTAATTTATTTTGCTCAGTTTCGTATTGCTTCAGTTCTTCTTTATGTCACTGATTGACGATTAAATAAAATTCGAGAATTCAAGATTTAATTAAAGCAACTACGCAAAATTAAATTAACACTAGACACACTAAAACTAATTAACCCCGTGTTTTCCTTTTCGATAATCTCATAGTTTTAGAATTGGTTTTGTTACACGTGTTTTAAAAAAGTCAGATATACAAAAAGCTTCTGATTTAGGCCATAAAAGTCTTAATACTACAAGACGAAATAATCGTTATTTATTAAATAACGAAGAAAATCGAAATTTATTAGATCAAGCCTTTTAAACAAATCTTGAATAAATTTTTATTTATTTTATTATTTAAAATTTGTTGTATAAATTTATTCTTAAAAGTAGGTCTTGTATTGAATTTTAAAAGAAAAGTGACTAAAACTTGTGTATTCTATGCAACACCTCTTGTTTTCTTCAGAAAATACTAGATAGAAACTACGATATTTTTTATAAACATAAATTTCTGTTCTGATTTTATTAAGAATTTTTTGCTACATAATAATAATTCAATATTGATATTACCTAAAGTAGGGACTTGAATAAAATTTGTGTCTTTTATGAATTTTTTAGAATGAAAGTATTACAATAATAAATAAAAAAAATTAATTTATTAAAATGATTTTTTTAAGATACTTTACTAAAAATTATTCTCGAAATAAATTCATATAGAAACATTTTTTTATTTAATGAAAATTTAGGAGATCGATTCTATAAGAATTTACTGCTTTTGCATCCTAATCATTATAATTCTTTATTCTATAATAGATTAATCTATTATAGAATAAAACCTCTTTAAACAAAATAAAAGAAACATTTTGATAAAAAATAAAAAAAATTTTATATATATATATATATATATATACCTATCGAAGATTCTTGTTAACTATAATTTAAATAATGATTATTCTTATTAAGAATAACAATTTTATTTCAGGCATTCTTTTAAAGGACATTTCCCGGCATCAAGAATGAAAATCCACAAGGCCCCCCTTACAGCTTTTCATTCTCATTAATAGTTTCACTATCAAGTTCGGGATGGATTGATGTGGGACCTATTAATCTTGGACACCGAAAAACAACGAAGCAAAGCTTCGGTAAAAAAGAAAAGTCACTTTTTGAAGATATATAAGTAACAATGAGTCAATGTCTATTGGTCGTTAGTATATCTCAGCTAAAACCATCACTGATCTTACACCTGATACCTATCAAACGACTAGTCTAGTCGTGACCTCAGGGAGTACTCATCTTGAGGTGGGCTTCCTACTTAGATGCTGTCAGCAGTTATCCACTCCACACGTAGCTACCCAGCGTTTCCTGTTGGAACAAGAACTGGTATACCATTGGTGTGTCCCCCATAGGTCCTCTCGTACTATAGGGAGATCCTCTCAATACTCCAACGCTTATACCGGATATGGACCGAACTGTCTCCAATAACCTTCATGCTTAATTGGGCAAATAACTATCAATTAAGTTTAGAAAGTACCGTTATTATTTGAAATCAATAATAAACAGTAAATTCCCTAATTACTTAGGGCATAGACTATACCTTCATCTTTCCTCAAGTTTTTATAAAGTTTTTATAAAAAAATTAAAGGAAAGAGTTGCCGTGTTATAACAAAACTTACATCTTTATAAAGTATTCCAAAAGTTTACTTTAGGTAATGGTAGAAATGTTATCCTGCCGTTTCCGCCGCCTAATTTCGTGTTAAGATATTAGACGTACTAGCTTTGATTTAAGCTAGAACAGAGTCGTTACGGGGTCAAGGAAAAAATTAACATAAAAAACTTACACTTTTTTATGTAATTTGTAAGGAAATAGTGTAGGAATTAAATTTTCTTTTGTAATTAAATTTCGAAATTTTGGATATTCTTCTGCGGAAATTTTCAGCGCCCATTGAGGATTTCCTTTACTTGAAATACCTGATGAGAGAATGATAGTTTTAATGCCAAACTTACTGAAAAAAAGACTTTGAAGTTTCAGTCTTTCTTCTGTAGTAAAAGCAGTTACTTCAAACTTCGCGCCTACGGAACCGACAATTTTAGTGCCATCTCCTGCGAACCATAAAGAAATAAAAGTCTCATTAAAAAAGCAGTCTATACTTTTTGGAAGTCTTTTTTTATATTTAATAATACCGTTTTTTCCTATTACGGGCTTATACCATAAATAGTGAAAACCTTCTAAGACAGCTCGAGTGTCAAATCGATAAGAACGACTTTGCTTTTTAGTTTTTGGGTGAGTTTTTATTACTTTTTTGATTGGTTTAAGTGTTCGAATTAATTCAAACTGATCATACAACCAATTAACAAAGTTTTTTTGTTTTCCACCTTGGTCTATAGTGAGAATTCCATTTCGAATATAGCCATCTGACATCATATAGCCATGGATTTGATCTCTTAGTCTTTTTGAAATCTTAATTCCTGACTTTTTCCATCTTTTATTAATTTTTAATTGAGATGAATTTAATAGTTTTTGTGTTGTCATAAAAAGTAAACAGTAACCAGTTTTACAATACTAGTGTTAAGTTAATTTTTGATAAATTTAATTTCTTTTATTTCCTGTAGGGAAAAGCCTTTGATAAAAGAGCTTTTCAACCAATTTCCTGACTTCCCTCGGGGTTACCCTTTCAACATGTTCGAATTTACTTTGATAGGGGTTCACCGAAATGAGGCAAATTTTTCATGCAAATTACTTTGCAAGGTCGCAAGCAGTTTACGACGTTCTGAACCCAGCTCACGTACCACTTTAATGGGCGAACAGCCCAACCCTTGGAACGTACTACCGCTCCAGGATGTGATGAGCCGACATCGAGGTGCCAAACCTTCCCGTCGATGTGAACTCTTGGGGAAGATCAGCCTGTTCACTTAATGTTAACACAAAAGTGTTTATCTTTTGTTTCTCAAAGTTTCCTTTGAGGTCAGACTATGTTATCAACTTCCGCTTTCGCGCATTTTTCTAGGAGATAAATTAAAAATAGAATTAAAATTATTATAGTCAATAGAAAAACATTAAAGTTGCTGGGCACTCGTGGAGAGATTATTGGTTAACACATCCTCACTCTCTAGTCGTTGAACGTTCTCATTTACTATATATGATTTTTTAAAAAATCATATGTGTTTTCAACAAGCTTCGCTGCAAGTTAGCATAGCAAAAATCACCTTAGCTGTTCTTGCAATTCACCCAGTTTATTGCCTTCGTGTTCCCACGGAGCGGGACAACATAACTCATCCCTAGAGTAACTTTTATCCGTTGAGCGACGGCCCTTCCACTCGGAACCGTCGGATCACTAAGGCCGGCTTTCGCCCCTGCTCGACTTGTAGGTCTTGCAGTCAAGCCCCCTTATGCCTTTGCACTCAAAGCCTGATTTCCGTCCAGGTTGAGGGGACCATTGCGCTCCTCCGTTACCTTTTTGGAGGATTCCGCCCCAGAAAAACTGCCCATCTGAAACTGTCAAGCGTCCTGATTCAAGGAACGCTATTAGGATTCTAGCTCTCCCAGAGTGGTCTCTCAATGATGGCTCCCATTTCTCCGAAAAGAAATTATCAACGCCTCCCACCTAGGCTGCGCAAGAAAAGCCCGAACCCTGTTCCAAACTACAGTCAAGCTTCATAGGGTCTTTCTGTCCTGGTATAAGTAGTCCGCATCTTCACGGACAAGTCTATTTCACCGAGCCTCTCTTTGAGACAGCGCCCAAATCGTTACGCCTTTCGTGCAGGTCGAAACTTACTCGACAAAGAATTTCGCTACCTTAGGCAAGGTAATTCTTACATTCTCATGTAAGGTTGGACTATATCTTCAATTTAAAAGCTTGATACTCTCAAGATAATATCTTTTTTGCTACGTTCTCAGAAAAAAAAATATTTCAAAAAAATCGGATGACGTATAGTCTCTGAGGATCCTACTTAGTTTTTGTTTTCACAAAATCCTGAACATATTGTCGCGCCTCTTCTAAACTCGCAAAAGATTGATTTGATTGATCTTTTTGCATTCTCATATTCTCCCATAAAGGAAGAATTTTTACTAAAAATAATTCTAAATCTAGATGAATCTTATTTTTATAGAGATTTAATAGTTCTTGAAATTGACACATTTTTATTTTTTTTATGGGTGAACCGAAAGTATTCACATATTTTTCATAAAATGGCAAAATCTTATCTAATAATGTTTTACGGTTATCCACGGTATAAACTAGAGTTGCGTTGCTCCCTGATTTATATCGAATGCGCCCTGTTTGAAAAACATATAAAGCTAAATAAAGATTATGAACTCCATTTATATGCTGAGTTATGCTAAATTCAGGATCAATTATTAAACCATACATTGTATTATTTTGCTTTTTAGCGCTAACATTTAACGAACCTTCTCCTTCGATAAAACCGCCTAAATAATACTGCAATTCTGTAGTTTTATGTTTTGGAGGAATTATATTAAAAATTTGTTCGATTTGACGTAAATATTCTGGAAATTTTTTATTCTTTGAATATTTATAATTAGCATCTTTTAGTTTTGCTAAAATTTCTTGTGGCATTTTTTCACCTGGCTTTAGAAGAATTAAATCTTTCTCTGTATTTCCATTACCCATATTTTAATTTTATTTTTACAGTTTAAGTAGTTTCCTGCTGATTGCCCTATAACTTTTAACGTTTCACCTACTCGGTCTTAAATGTCTTCAGGGTGTTCCAGCAAATAGTCATCTTTATAGACAGCCCTAAGTTGACCGTCATAGTTACGGCCGCCGTTCACCGGGGCTTCGGTTGCCAGCTTCTTCCAAAGGAATAACCGACTTCCTTGACCTTCCGGCACTGGGCAGGCGTCAGCCCCTATATATCGTCTTACGACTTTGCAGAGACCTGTGTTTTTGGTAAACAGTCGCTTGGGCCTGGACACTGCGACCCTCTGTAAAGAGGGTACCCCTTCTTCCGAAGTTACGGGGCCAGTTTGCCGAGTTCCTTAAAGAGAGTTCTCTCGCGCCCTTAGGTATTCTCTACCCACCTACCTGTGTCGGTTTAAGGTACAGGTAATTTAAACAAAAATCGAACGAGCTTTTCTTGGAAGTTTGACATCACTAGCGTCCAAACAAATCCGAAAATTTGTTCGAACGGGTTCACTTCTCTGCTCAAGAATTGTTTTTTTTCAATCTTTCAACGCCTAGAATGTTT
>JAZKJV010004978.1:0-10000 GCA_037367405.1 Ottelia alismoides | reverse complement strand
TTCTATTTTAGATCTAAAAAAAATGTTTACTAAAAGCTGGAGTGCTCAAGTTCTTTCTCGTTGGATTAGTTATAAGTTAAATTCAAAAAAAAGAAATTTATATTGGAAAAATGTTTTAAAATATAGAAAAAAACAATATCAAATTTCTG
The DNA here is from genome assembly GCA_037367405.1 of Ottelia alismoides. NCBI lineage: Eukaryota > Viridiplantae > Streptophyta > Magnoliopsida > Alismatales > Hydrocharitaceae > Ottelia > Ottelia alismoides. The sequence continues at coordinate 9,851 of JAZKJV010004978.1, read as the reverse complement.
ACCCTTTATTACCTGAACATTTTTTAACAATATTAGTTTTAGAGCCACAATGGGAAGCTCGATTTGAGGAGTATTCTTTTTGTTATCGTCCAGGTTTAACGACTTATCACGCACTTTCAGTTATTTGTGAAAATCTAGAAAAACAAACCCTTTATGTTTTAAAATTTGAATTAAATGTAAAAAAGAAAACTAAAATGATTATTCCCTTAGCGGATAATAGTTGTTATTCTAAAACAACGTTCATCGTAAAAAATAAAATCAATAAAAATTTTGTCTATTTTTCGCTGAAACCTAAACAGATTTTAGATATAAAATTAGAAAATAAAAACTTACTCAGTTATTTTAGAACACAGTCTATTGATTCTAATATAATTCTTTTTTATTATTTAAATAACATAAGTTCGTATTTTTTTGTTTATTTTAATTTTTTTTTTAATGACAAATCATTAAAGAATTCTAATACATTATTAAGTAAAAAAAAAATTAAAATTTATAATTCAAAAAATCCAAAATATTCGTTAACAATAGAAAAACTAAAATACACAAAAAATAAAGAAATTCGGACAATTAATTTTTATCTTAATTCGAAGGATTTTGAAACATCAGGAGACTATAATTTAACAATTAATCACTTTAAAATAAATAGTCTTAAAACATTTTTAAAAAATTGTATACCATTCCTTAATTTTTTTTCATTAATCTTAAAAAACTCTTATTGGCAAATATATTCACAAATTTATTTTGAAAAGAATTTTATTAAAATGAAAAAATTAATCTATTATAATAATGCTTATTTATCTTTAAATTTCAATCAAATTTATTTAATTAATAATTTAAATTCTTTTTCAAATAAAATTAATTGTGGTTCTGTAATTGAAATACCGAACTTTTCTTTACATATTTGTGTAAATAATGTTGAACCAAAATTAGTTTTTCATGAATTTTTAACATATTGGTTTAACAATTTTAAAAAATGTTTTTTTTTAGAGAAAGATTCTTTTTTCCTTAATTGGTTAAAAAATGTTCAACACAATAATTCAAGATTCAGTTTATCTGAACTTCCATTAGAATTAAAATTTATAAAAAATTGGAATGCAATTTTTTATAATAAAATTATAGAACAAAAATTTTCTTTTTTCTATGTAAGTGAAATAAAACAAGAATTAAAAATTTTAAGAGAAAAGAAAAGAATACATCTTTTTTATTGGTTTGTGTTCAGAAATCTAAAAGTTTATTATGCAGATTTTAAGAAATTTTTATCTGATAATGTTTTTAGTTTTCCAAAATTCTTTTTTACTACTAAATTAAAAAAAAAGTTATCACCTATTCTAAATAGAAAAAAACCAACTTTAAAAAAAAATAGAAATTTGAATACAAAATTCTTAAATATTCTTTTATTTTATTCTTTAGCTACAAAATTAGAATTACTGATAGGACAACGCTATAATTTTAAAAAAATGTTAAGACTATCAGGGTATAAATTATCAATATTAAAATATTTAAAAAAAAAATTAAATTCTTTTTATTTAAATCACTTTAAATTTCGTCAATTATGTGGTTTTTTTGAAAATATATTATTTCATGGTATTGAAACTCATTTTTCTTCTTGGGGGGGTAGGGAACAAGGAAATGTTTTAAAACGTGGATATTTTTTAAGATATGGGAATTTGATTATAGTAATGGACAAAAATCTCGATTTTTTAAAAAAATCAGAGCAATTTTTTAAAACTTGGTCTAGTTCTAAGAATATAAAATTTAATATGGAAAATATACAAATAACGAATAGTTTTTTTAAATTTAAAGTTGTAAATTCAAAAAGTAGCGTACTTGATAAGAAAATTTATAATAACTTAATTAAACAAGGTTTTAATTTCTTAGGATTTTATATTTATCAATCTAAATTAGATCGCAAAATTTGGAAAAGGATAAATTCACCTAAACTTTTTGTAAAAACTAAAATATATCCAGCAAAATTATCTATAAAAGTTCATTTACAACAATTAAAATTAATAATAAGAAAAAATCAGACTAAATCGCAAAAATTTTTAATTAAAAAATTATCACCGTATATTCGTATGTGGTCTAATTATTATAATATAGTTTCTAATAAAAAAATGCATGCCTATTGTGACTTTATTACTTTTAAAATGCTTTGGGATTGGGCTTGTAAAAGACATTCTAAAAAAAGTAAAAAATGGATAAAAGCCAAATATTTTCATTGTTTAAATGGAAAAAATTGGGTTTTTGGTAGTTATCAAAAAGCTAAAAATTCTTATTATTGTTTACCTAATCATACAGATTTTATATTATTGAAAATTCATTTTTTTAAAAAACTATTATCTCCTTTTAATTTTCAAATTCCTTTAGGATATTATAAAAAAATTTCAAATGATTCCTAAATTTAAATTTGTGTTTTTTTTATTCTGGTTTAAATTAAATATTATTTTTGTAAATTTGTAAAAATATCTGGATAATTATTAAATGACGTTTTCGATTAAAAATGTTTATAAATATAATAGATTTTATTTTAATTATGCAAATTTTAATTTTTTTTTTAGAAAATTTTAAAATTTGCATAATTAAAATTAATTTAATATAATTAATATTAAGCTCATGAACATGTTTATTTTATTTTTTGAATCATGTCAGGTTTTAAAAAGCAGCATAAAGAAAAATTTAAATAAGCCAGAGTTCATGAGCCTCAAGTTTTTCTTTTTTTAACGTTTTAGTACTATAACAACGTTAATTTATAAAGCTCTCCTGTTTTATTGTATTTTTAATTTTTTAAATAATTGTTTGAACAATTGAACAGAAATCGAAGTAAATCTAAAAATTCAAATTATTTTTAGTTTCCGATATTTTTATTTTTTAATTCATTAAAAATTAATCCAATTATAGAAACCTTTTTTCTTAATCTGAGAATTAAAAAGAAAAAAGTTTTGTATTTTTTTAATAAAAGGGTTATTTATTTTATAATTAATCTTTTTTTTATTGCCGAAAAGGTCCGTTAAATAACGGAAATAGAAAAAAATTCTATACAAATCCATAGGATGATCAATTTGAAATTACTAAAATTTTAATACCTACATTTGAATTGTAGGCAATTATTATATTTAAAAAGTTTATTTAGTTTTTTACTTAGTATAAAATTAATATTAATTTTATATTATTTTCAATTTTGAATAATTCAAAATAAACTTTTATTTTTTAATATTAGTTTTTTTCTTAGATTGATTTATAATTTGATCGATTCCTTGACTAAATTTGAATTTTTTTCTATCCAAAAATATGACTACTGCTAATTCTGAAGAAAAAACATATCCGATTTTTACAGTTAGATGGCTTGCGGTACATGCATTAGCTATTCCTACTATCTTTTTTTTAGGTTCTATTACTGCAATGCAATTCATTCAACGTTAATCTTTTAATTTGTTATAAATCTATAAATCTATAAATAGATTTATAGATTTATAATAATTCAGTTACTCTGTTTTGTAAAATATATTCGTTTGACTACAAAAAAAACGAAAAAACTTAATATGTTTTACAAAATTCCGTCAAAAATTTAGTTTTCTTCTTTTATAGATAATAAGGAATAAAAAATTAAAATTCCTTTTTAGGTTCCATTTAGTAAGGATATGCTTTAAATGATGCATATAAGTTTTAGAAAAATGGACTTTGGCTTGAAACAAAGTAAATTTTGATACACTAAAATATTAGACAAAATTTTCCATTTTTTTTCTTTTTGGATTTAAATTCTATTTAAAAATTTTTAAAATTTATGACTTCTATTTTCCAATTAACGTTATTTGCTTTAGTGGCTTTTTCTTTTGTTTTAGTAGTAGGTGTTCCAGTTGTATTTGCTTCACCTAATGGCTGGACAGAAAATAAAGGTATAGTTTTATCAGGTCTGGGTTTATGGATGCTATTAGTTTTTGTGGTGGGTATTTTAAATTCTTTTGTAGTGTAATATAAAAATATGATTTATTTAAAATCGATAGATATATCAAAAAATATCTATCGATTTTAAATAATAGAAGAGTCGAATAACTTATAAGGATATAAAGCTTTGGTTTAGGAGGTTTCATTTAGAAAAACTTGAGTATTATTTCTTTTTAATAGAATATAATATAATTGCATTAAATAATTGCATTAATCGTTGGCCGCCTTCTTTTTTTTCGTTGACACCATAAAATATTGTTTAGAAGGATTTTATATGAAATTAGCCGTTTATGGTAAAGGTGGTATAGGTAAATCTACTACAAGTTGCAATATATCTATCGCATTAGCTCGTCGAGGGAAAAAGGTTTTACAAATTGGATGTGATCCTAAACATGACAGTACATTTACATTAACAGGATTTCTGATTCCTACAATTATTGATACTTTACAAGCTAAAGATTATCATTATGAAAATGTATGGCCCGAAGACGTTATATATCAAGGCTACGGAGGTGTTGATTGTGTAGAAGCCGGGGGCCCTCCCGCAGGTGCTGGTTGTGGTGGCTATGTTGTTGGGGAAACTGTGAAATTACTAAAAGAATTAAATGCTTTTTATGAATATGATATTATTTTATTTGATGTTTTAGGCGATGTTGTTTGTGGTGGTTTTGCAGCTCCTTTAAATTATGCAGATTATTGTTTAATTGTAACTGATAATGGTTTTGATGGTCTATTTGCGGCTAATCGAATAGCGGCATCTGTAAGAGAAAAAGCTCGTACTCATCCTTTAAGACTTGCAGGATTAATTGCAAACCGTACTACAAAAAGAGATTTAATAGATAAATATGTACAAAGTTGTCCGATTCCTGTATTAGAAGTTTTACCTTTACTTGAAAATATAAGAGTTTCTAGAGTTAAAGGTAAAACACTCTTTGAAATGGCTGAATCTGATTCATCATTAAATTATGTTTGTGATTATTATTTAAATATTGCGGATCAGTTATTAACTGAACCTGAAGGTGTCGTGCCAAGAGAAATAGCTGATCGTGAATTATTTAGTTTATTATCAGATTTTTATTTAAATATAGAAAATCAGAATATTGTAGATTCGAAAGAAAAATTCGATTTTTTCTTGGTTTAAAACCTCAAAGATTATTAAAATAAAGACTTTCTTTTAAAGTTTTATTTTATTTTAAAAAGTTAATTGCTGATATTTTTTTATTTAAATGTGAATTTTAGTTAAAAATTTTTTTTGCCTTGATTGTTTATGCTGTCAATTTATGAATTAAAACAATTTTTAGAATTCAAATTTTTTTTATTGGTATTGTAAAGTTTAGAGATGAGACAGGATTTTTTAATTTTACTTAAAGAAGTAATTGATGCATTGAAACAATCTATATAAAAAGAAGTAAAGTAGTTATTATAAAATACAACTAGTGAGATTTTTATAGGATTTCTTTAAATGAAAAAACGTACGCTAATACAAAGAGAGAGGTTGTATATATGAAAGCGTGTTTATATATTTTTGTAATTTTTATTTCAAATAATTTTTTAGACTATGAATAATTTAGAAGTACTTTTTCAACTTATATCATTATTTTTTGTGGTTGTAGCAGGTCCTGCTGTTGTTGTGTTAGTAGCAGCTCGTAAAGGAAATTTATAGTATAATATCAAACACCCTACTTAAAGTAGGGTGTTTCAGTTCTATTTAAACTGATTTTGTTAAAAACTTAGAATTCTTTTTAAATCAAAATAAATTTTAGAAAAATCGTTATCTATAAACTAAAAAACACAGTTAATTTTTTTAGAATTTATGAAATAAAAGGATATAGAGTATTTTGTTAGTTTAACTCTATAAATTAAACTAACAAAAATTCTATTTTTTATTTAAAACTAAACTAACAAAAATAGTTTACTATACGAGTTATTAATTTAATGGACAAAATAGCTACTCCGGATGCGTATAAAGAGGTTCGATTCCTCTATAACTCGTGATGATAATGATTAATTCTTTTTTAAGAAATTGTTAATTTATTTAAACAATGCTTTTATTACTTTTTTAAAACAATTTTTTATCTAGAAAATAGAAAAATTTCTTTGTTTTTTCTAATCTTAAATTTTTAATCAGTATAGTAATAATTTTTTTTACTCTTTATAGAATAAATCAATTAAAGAAGTAAAATAAATAGAACATTAAAGAGTAAAATTGCTTGTTTTTTGCATAAACTGAAAACTAGAACTAGTATTAAAACAAGATGTAGAGACCTAATAACGTATTAAAAAACGAAATTATAAATATCAGAAAGACTTAAATAGACTTTCTCAAATAAATAAAAATTTCTAAGAATTAAAAAATATTTGAAAAGTGAGTTTATTTCTATTTGAATCCCTTCGTAGAGACGTTGTGTTGTACATTTCTTATGAAAACAGTGAATACGAAAAGAGTAGTCTTTTATTGTTAAAGTTGTCACCCTAAGATCAGGGTCCTCATCTTTAAAAATGCATCTTGAAGAAATTCTATAAAATTTTGTCCCATCTTTCTTATATTCTACAAACTTGTCATGAGATTCTAGAAAGTTGGATGGAAATGTAAAATTGTGTTTCGCATTCGCTGCCTTTAAAATTTCATAACAATGTAAATAATTATTTTTTGCTTCATTATTGGAAATCTCCTAAATGTCATAGGAATTTTGTGAGTTCTTTGAGATATCAGATTCTTTTAAAAAGAAAAATTCTTTATAATCAAGATCGGCTTCAAAATTAAGGTTTAAAAAAGGCAGGGCCTTTTTTCCATGTCTTCTATTGAAACGCTTGATGTTGTTTTCTTTTTAAAAGGAATTGAGGAAGAATCTTTAACTGTTTATTTTGGTTTAACCTTATTAATTTTATGAAAAGGAAGAGTTTCCAAATTCACAAATTCGTTGTCAGTTAATTCGTTAAACACAGTTTTTGCTAAAGAACTTTCTAAATCGTCATTTTTTAAGAGTTCTTTATACTTTTTAGTAGAATTTGTTAACCCTTGAAAACTTAAATTCAGCTTTTGATGTTCTAAAAAAGCTGAATATTTAAAAAGAGAGAGAATAAGATCGATTTCATTCAAGTTTTTGAAATTTTCCATAAATGCGTGAATTTCTTTTAAATTTGAATACCAAGAGTTGTCCTTTTCCACTATGAACGTTAGTTGTTCTTTTGTAAAAATTGTCCATTTTGTTGAATTTGTGTCCCCTTGAAGGTTCATTTCATCAAAATGACTACCATAAATGCTAGTGCTCTTTTCAATACAAAATCCGAAAATAATTCCATATGGTTCCATGAAATTTTTAAACTGTTTGAATGTATAAAAACCTGAAACCTTAAAGAAAAGTTTAAATCGATTTATCGAACCATACACTGGAGAGGAAATAACTAAACATTTCTTTTGTTTTAAGTAAGCTATTAAGAATAAGAATTGCTCATTTGTTCGATTGTTTTTATAAAAACATTTTGTTTCATCAAAGTCTAAACAAACCTTTGGAAAAGATTCTTAAATTTTCATTGAAATCGAAGAAGCTTGAAGCCAAAAGTCGAAATTTTGTTCAAAGTTTGTTTGCCAAAACTCCTGCGGGAAGGTTGTTAACATTAACTGTTTGTTTTCTTTAAAACCTGGAATTTATTTTTTATTAGCAAATTTAGGGATTAAATATAACCCAATGTTCTTTGATAATTGTCCATCTTTCTTTAAAACTAGTGAATTCTTAAAAAACTCCTCTTTTGAAAAAATTTTCAGAAAATTAGAAGCTTTTAAGTTTAACTTTAAGAGATCTTCTTTGTCAATTAGTCTTAAACTAACCAGTTTATTTAAAAGAAATCTCGCATAATTGACTAGATCGAAGTTTCGACAAATAAAGTCGACAATGTTTTGATTCGCAAAAGTTAGATCAGCACAGTTTTAAATCGTTACAGAAAAATCCCTACAGTTTATAATTCCACCTATAATTACTCCACTGAAAAAAGTGGGATTTTTTGAAAAGAAATAAAGAACACGATCAGTATTTTTTTTTCTTATATCCTAGAAAATCTAGCACATTTTCAGAAATTACATAGACTATTACAAAATAAAAAAATAAAACATCCAAAAATTCTTTTTTAAATTCAATTCTTATTCATAAAACGAGTCAGAAAATAAAAGAAAGAAATGATTGAAAACAAAATCAACTCATTTCTTTCTTTTATTGAATTGAGATTGATTTTCTCAAATTTCTTTCTGAACGTCTTTAATCATTGATTTAGAAAAGGATTTCGTGAATGAAAGAAATTCTTTCTTTTCTTTTTTCATTCTAAAAGAAGAAAAAATTTAATTTCTTTTAATGATTTATTTAAATCCTTTTTTTTAATGGTTTATTGAATTCTTTTATGAAATTTCTTTTATTAAAGAAATTCTTTTATTTTATTCAATCAATGAAATTCTTTTATTTCATTGATTGAATTCTCTTATGAAAGAAATTTCTTTTTTTTTTATTAAATAAAAGATTTTATTTAATCTCTTTTATGAAAGAAATTGTTTTATTTAATTTATTAAATTCTTTTATTTCTTTTATTAAATTTTTTTATTTCTTTTATTAAATAAAGATTTATTTTATTAAATAAATTCTTTTATGGAATCCATTTTATTAAAGAAATTTTATTCTTTTATTGAATTTCTGAAATTCTTTTCTGAAAGAAATTCTTTTATGAAAGAAATTTCTTTCTTTGATTTTATACAAGATTCATAAAAAAGAAAAAATCAATGATTGAAAAAAACATCAAAGAAATTCTTTTCTACTTGTACGATTGATCTTTTTATTTCTGAAAGAATTCAATTTCTTTTTGATTTGTTCATAAAAAACTTTGAAATTTTAAATCAAAGAATTTCAATCAAAAATTCAAAGAATTTCTTTAAACCATTTCAGAAATCAAAGAAATGAAGAAATCTCATCAAAGAATTCAATCAATGAAATTCTCCGTTTCCTCAAGAAATCGTTTCTTTAATTTTCTTGTTTTTAATGACAAATCAATGATTCATAAAATTCTTTTTTTATAAAAAAAGAGTCAACGATTTTTATAAAAAAGAGTAAACTATTAAAAAGAAAAAGTTTGAAATCCTGTTTCTTAAAATTCATTCAAATACAACCCTTAACTTAATGGATAAAGTCTCGCATTCCGAATGCGATGGATATGAGTTCGAATCTCATAGGGTTGATTCAAGGAAAAAGGGTTGATTGAGGCTTTTCGTCGTCAATAAGCCTTGTTCACAAGGTTGAAAATAGGTATGTACCACTTTCGGAAAGATCTTCTCTCAGATCGTCTCGAATGAGCCTTTTGAACAAGGTTTAACCTGGGTGGTCTCCACCTTTCTAAGTACAAATAAAGAAACTCTTTTTTTGTATACGACGTTCGAACTAAAAAAAGAATCGTCTACGAGGTCTTTAAGAAATCTTGTCAATAAGGTTTTTTGTTTCAAGGTGGGGACCACCTTGTTAAGTACAAAGTCAGAAACATTCTTTTTTTTATAGAACATCGTGTCGGTTCTTTTTACAAAGGGGACCACCTTTAAAATCTTTCTTTCGTTGTGTACAAGGTGGAACCCACCTTGATATGTACAAATTTAGAAAAGAAATTCTTTTTTTACGACGATTGAACAACACCTTGGTAGTTATATAAAGGATTGCACCGCAAGGGTGCATCTGCAAAGCCTTATGGCATGTGGCTTTAGGCCACTTTTTGCAAAGGTGTTGCACCGCAAGGGTTTACAAGATTCCCTAAAAATTCTCTGTTAAAGTGTCGGCTGCGAAGCCTTACGGCACGTGGCTTTAGGCTACTTTTTGCAAAGGTGCTGCACCGCAAGGGTTTACGAGAATTTCAAAAAAGACGTCGTTCACGCGTCGCTCATA
>JAZKJV010004975.1:0-215740 GCA_037367405.1 Ottelia alismoides | reverse complement strand
TCTGAAGATATAGATCACTTTTACACTGTCATCTTCATGGTCTGATCACTAAGTTTCTCAATCTTGGTCCTTGGGATATGGTACAGATCATATGCTTTCACAAAGCATATATCTTACCTTCAAATTCATGTCATGCTTCTAAAGCATGACGACCATGCATGGAATTTGATAAGTCCCAATACCTCATGAGTGAGCTCATGTCTCCCGGTTCAACAAGTGAACCTGTATGATCCCTTTGAGAGATTGTATTACTCATATGCCCTTATATGCACACCAGCTCGCCGGTGTATAGACCTTGGTTAGGTCATCAACCTATTGGTCTGCCAAATGTACACACTCAGACATATAGCAATACATCTGTCTCTGGTCAGAGGATGTTTGCCTGTGATGTGACAGTATTCATCATAGGTCTTTGGTTATCTCGATCTCATTAAGTCAACCCATTGACTCAACTAATCTGATACCTCCGAATCACTATTCCCATGCAGAGGACCTGCATCAAGAGGTCGATCAGATATCAGCCTAATGAGAAAAGGATTGCCATCTCCTTCTCAGGCTGGAGATCATCACTTGTCAATCATTTGATGATGCTTGATGAGTCCTCTATCTAACTCCTTAGATATTCATCCAAGCATCAACCTCTATGATTAAATCAATGAATCAACAGCTGTATGATTATCAAGTTGGCCATGGTACATAACCCATATTGTACAGAGGGACCTTATAGTGCATTCATTCAATCAATTTCAGAAAGGGAGTGAAACATAATCAATAACTTTTATTGATAAATCATTTATTACAATAACATTTATTGTAGGAATGGTTCGCCTTGGGCTCACATTGCTAACAAACATTTGTGGTGATACCAGGATAACAGAAACATTTAAAAAAACAATAGTCTGTTGCAATAGTCGGCCGAATATTCGACTGAATACATGAATATATGGGCTGAATATTCATGAATATCCGGGTTGAACCGAATATTAACCAAATAACATTACGTAACTCACATTGACTTGGTGGCTACTTCAGCTGGAGTGCTTTCTGGGAGTCTATTGGTAGACTGGGTAGTCCTACCAAGATTCGGGATGCGACTATTCCGTGGTCCCTTTGGCTGGCTCAGAATGGAGTTATTTTTCTTGCGGCGAGGATGTATATGGATAATGTTTTAGGCATGACAAGAAGCTTCAGGCTTCTTGGTCCTTGTACACTTATGAATTTATTAATATCGAATTTTGTGGGTGGATGGCTCCTCGGTGTTACACCCCTTTCCTTTAAAAAAATGCTATTACACCTCAAATCCATCACTTTGCTAGATGGTTACTTGAAAAATACTTAACAACTGTCTGGTTCTATTACATCTCCGCAATAGTATGGACAATCGTCGTGTGTTTGCTCTCTTCACTAGAGCAAGAGATCCCTGTTTGTTTCTTGCTCCTCTAGGTAACCAAATTACCTTCTAAGTATGTACATAAGTTAGATGTAGACGTTTGATCTATCAGGCATCCTATATAGTTGATATTGCAATATTTAGTAATGATCATAATGAACCTATATAGCAAAGAAGAGCCTCTTCTAGAAGCTGCATTAATGTACCTTGGTACCATTATGGTGGCATTGTCCCTTCCGTGCTCTAAATGATGTACAAATGCTATACATCCAAAAACTCGAGTCAATACATCGAAAATTAGATGATCAATTTTGGAGGTGCAAAAATCTTGAGGTGGAGAATTTCGGTACGCTTGAAGGTTTTATATGGTTGTTTAGGAGGGGAGATTGTTGACAGGGGTTAAAGCTGCACATTTTGTTCAGACAACTGATTCGACTTGCGGTCGCTGCCGGGGGGATGTGGAGAACGCGGATCACTTTTACTTCAGGTGTGGAAGCTCCGTGGACGCATGGGAGTTTTTTTGGAAATACTATGATTTCAACTAATGGGGTCTCGACATTATGGGAATCCATTGGTGCAGATTGACACGGTACTGAGAAGGAGCGTGCAAGTGGTGTGTCAATGGTTTGTGTAGAGAATATTATGTAGTCAGTGTATCTTTTTCTCTATTTTTATTTTCCCGATAACCTCTTATGTAATTCACCCATGGGTCCTCTATATATAAGAGAGCCTAGGATTCTATGGAATAAACAGATTGCTCATTTCCACCAACATGGTATCAGAGCCAAAACCCTAACCCTAACTCTAAAGCCCTACCACCGCCGCCCCTCTCTCTCTCTCCCTCCATCTCTCGATGCCGCCGCCGGCCCCTCCTCGCCGACTCCCTCCACCGCCGCCGCCCCCCTCCTCGTCGCCGGCCTTCAGCGTCGCCGGCTTCCATCGCCGCCGGCCTCCAACGTAGGGGACCTCCACCGCCGGGGCCCCCTTTCCTTCAACGCCGACCCTCCTTCCGTCGGTCTCTCTCTCCATGGATTTGAGTGCGTAAAGTCTACATATGCACTCAAATCCTATCAAGTTTATGTAGACACTTATTTCTCGTCTACAATCCCTAGTTCTCCGTCTTCGGCGACATGTCAGAAAACAAAGTCAATATGCCCTCCATAGGCGCATTCAAAGGTCCAGCACCAATAGTCAAGATGGATGGGACGAACTATGAGCTCTGGGCGATGCAGTTCATGAGTCTCATGAAGTCGTACGGTAAGAAGCATATACTTACCGAGGAAGAGCCGACAGAGAAGACTGGGATCTATGCCTCCTGGGAGGCTGATGATTCATATGCCAAGGTTTGGCTATCAGGCACGTTGTTGATGGAGATTGCCAAGGATGTCCTCCATCAGCCCACCGCTAAGGCGATGTGGGATATACTGGCCGCTACATATTCACAAGTGCGGAACGAGACCAAGATGTTACAACTCCAGCATGACATTTTCACGATGAAGCAGAATGGGCGGCCGCTTCACTCTTTGTATACATCCCTGCGGGGGATGTTTGAGAAACTATGTAGCACTATACCCCTCACGGCAACCCATGAGCAACAGAAGACCTTCTGGAATGCTACCATGGTAGGGGTACTACTAGCAGCTCTTGATCCCGAGTATGAGGCAGCCCGATCTCAGATACTTGCCGATGCTACCATTCCTCCTATTGAGGAAGTTTACCGGAGGCTTAACCACATCTCTGTTTCTTCCAACACTTCTACTCCACCACCTTCGCCGATGCCTGTGTCGCGAGGGAGAGGTGGTCAGTCTTCCTTTCGTGGACGTGGACCTCGTGATCGAGGAGGTCGTTTTCGCCAACCATGCACTTTCTGCCATCGCACATGTCACTCCGAGGATACGTGCTATTCTAAGCATGGGTTTCCAGCATCGGCGCGTGTAGCCCGGTTTGAGGAGCTTGTGGCGCGATTGCGTGATATTATGCCTCAACCATCTACAGATTCTCTAGACGGATCTTCATATATTGCTGCTTCATCATCTATCAGTACTTCTGGCGCTGCCAGTACCTCAGGTAGTGCTTCTTCTTTTACATCCTGTCATGATCTCTCAGATTGGATTATGAACTCCGACGCAACCCATCATCTCTGCCGTGGCAGAGATAAACTTGACTCATACACAGGCATCCCACCTGGACGCTCAGTGCTCATAGCCGATGGGACTCATTCCCCCATCGTTGGACAGGGGGAGACCACCTTGTTACCGTCCATGCATTTACAGAATGTTCTACATGCTCATGAGTTTTCCATGAATCTACTGTCTATTAGTCAGATTACGAAGGATTTGCACTGTCGCGCTATATTTGACCCATCTTCTCTTATTTTTCAGGACTTACTAACGGGCAGGGTGATTGGCTGTGGCTCTGAGCAGAATGGTCTCTATCGCCTGGTCTGGAATTCATATGCTGACGTCTCTTCCTACTCATCCGGATCAGTCTCTCCGTACACATGGCATCTACGCTTTGGTCACCTCCCGCTTCAAAAAATGCGTCATCTCTTGCATCAGATCTCTCCAAGTTCGTCGTTTCGATGTGAAGCCTGTCAGTTGGGAAAGCATCATTGTGCTAGCTTCCCTAGTCGTCAGTGTCGGAGCAGTAGCTCCCCTTTTGAGTTATTTCATATTGATATTTGGGGTTCGGCTCGTGTTCCTGATCATCAGGGACACATGTTCTATCTTGTAGCCGTTGATGACTTCTCTCGTGTATCGTGGGTATTTCTTTTAAAGAACAAATATGAAGTAGGGGATGTTATTTGAAATCTTATCATTGAAGTGCAGAATGTTTTTTCCTCTTCTGTCAAATATGTTCGTACGGATAATGCTTTGGAATTCTGCACTCGCTCTCTCTCCCATTTCTTTTCGTCCAAAGGTATTATTCATCAAATCACCTGTGCTTACACATCTCAACAGAATGGAGTGGCAAAGCAAAAACATCGTCATCTTCTTGATATCACTCGAATTCTGCTTATCCAGAGTTGTGTGCCTATCACCTTTTGGGGGGATGCTGTCCTTACGTCATGCTACCTTGTCAATCGCATGCCGTCCTTTGTACTCAGTGAGAAAATTCCTCTTTCTGTTATTTTTTTAGAGAAGGAATTATTTTCTCTTACCCCTCGTGTCTTTGGTGCTGTTGCTTTTGTTCACCACTTGTCTCATGGACTTGACAAACTCTCACCTAGAGCTGTCAAGTGTGTCTTTGTGGGTTACTCTCGGACTCAGAAGGGTTACCGTTATGACCATGCAAACAGGAAATATTTTGTCAGTGCTCATATTACATTTTTTGAGTCCGTTATGTACTTCTCCCCTACAGGTGACAGGTTGGCTTCTTTCACATCTAATGATGACGTCTATGTTCCTCCTCCTCCTAGCCTGAGTCCACCTTTATCCATTCCTGTCTCGGTCGTCGTGCCGACGTCATCTCCATCACCACCACCACCACCACCACAACCACCTATCCTACCATTACCTAAATTCTATACACGTCGGTCAGGTCCTGCTCAGGCGGCACGTCAAGCATCCATCACGCCTCAGGTATGTTCAGATGCTATTACTAATGATGGGTCGTATAGTGTGCCTGTGCAGGATTCTTCTTTGCAGGAGGAGTGTGCACCATCGAGTATATTGGACGATGCTCTTGATGTTCCTATTGCTATTCGGAAGCAGAAACGGACTTGCGCGTCTTATCCCTTTGCTTCCCAGGTTTCCTTTCACCGTCTCACAGGAGACTTCCAGAGATTTGCTGCAGCTTTGTCTTCCGTGGAGATACCACGGAATCATCATGATGCTATGAAAATTGACTGCTAGCACGGTTAGCTTTGGAAGAAGAAATGACTGCTTTACAGTCCCGTGGTACATGAAGCTTGGTTACCGCTCCGTCTGGCGCATCTATTGTTATCTGCAAATGGGTATTCACAATGAAGTACCATGCAGATGGGAGCCTTGAATGGTACAAGGCACAACTATTTGCGAGAGGCTTTACTCAAACATATGGTGTAGACTATTTGGATACATTCTCTCCAGTGGCTCGTT
This sequence comes from Ottelia alismoides, assembly GCA_037367405.1. NCBI lineage: Eukaryota > Viridiplantae > Streptophyta > Magnoliopsida > Alismatales > Hydrocharitaceae > Ottelia > Ottelia alismoides. The sequence continues at coordinate 210,271 of JAZKJV010004975.1, read as the reverse complement.
ACTCTACTCTTCACATTCTTCTATCTGTTGCTGTGGTACGTGACTGGTCCATATTTCAACTTGATGTCAAGAACGCATTCTTGTATGGCGATTTGCAGGAAGAAGTCTACATGCAGCAACCATCGGGGTTTGCTGCTGAGGGGGAGAATCATATGGTGTGTAGACTTCATAAGGCGACATATGGCCTTAAACAGAGCCTAAAGGCGTGGTTCCAGAAGCTTTCCCACCTAATTGAACGACAGGGATTCAAAAGATCAAATGCGGATCACTCGTTGTTCATCCAGAAGACTTCTAGAGGTACGGTTGTCATCATGGTATATGTTGATGATATTCTGGTTACAGGAGATGATGTTCAGGGGGTAGAGATGGCAAAAGTATTTTTGGGTCGTCAGTTTGTCACGAAGGATCTTGGTACCCTAAGATATTTTATGGGGCTGGAGTTTGCCAGGAATGCACAGGGTCTGGCGATGACCCACAGGAAATATATTACAGATTTGCTGGTTGAAACGAGCATGATTGGATGTAGACCATCGAGCACTCCTATGGATCCAAGTATGAAATTATATGACAACAATACTGAAGAGGTGGACATGAAAAGATATAGAGAGATGGTGGGTAAGCTTCTTTACATCACTATAACTCGACCTGATTCTGCTTGCAGTAAGTCGAATGAGTCAATTTATGGAGCAGCCAAGACAGGTACATATGGATGCTATATACATGATACTCATGTATCTAAAGTCTTCTCCAGGCTCAGGATTGCTGTTTAGAAAGAACACAGATTTATCTATTTCGGCTTGTGCAGACGCAGACTATGCAGTGTGTCCTAAGGATCGTAAGTCTACTTCAGGCTTTGCAGTTTTTGTGGGTAGCTCTCTGGTTTCTTGAAAAAGCAAGAAACAAACTGTTGTGGTGAGATTCAGTGCTGAATCTGAATATAGGGCCATGACACAAGCAAGCACGGAGATGATGTGGGTTTGGGCTGTACTAGAAGACTTGCATATAGATGTACCTCTACCCATGCAGCTACATTGTGACAATCAAGCTGCTTTGTTTATTGCCAATAATCTAGCATTTCATGAAAGAACAAAACATATTGAGGTAGACTGCCACTACACTAGAGACATGATCCAGAAGGGCTTGATTTATACTTCACATGTTAGTTCAGAGGAGCAGACTGCCGACATTTTCACCAAGCTGTTGCTCAGAGGACCTTTCCAGAGATGTTCTTCCAAGCTGAGCATGATTGATATCTATGCTCCATCTTGAGGTGGAGTGTAGAGAATATTATGTAGTCAGTGTATCTTTTTCTCTATTTTTATTTTCCCGATAACCTCTTATGTAATTTACCCATGGGTTCTCTCTATATAAGAGAGCCTAGGGTTCTATGGAATAAACAGATTGCTCATTTCCACCAACAGTTTGGGCTATTTGGTTGGCCAGAAATAAGGTGATTTTTTGAAATGATCGTTTTTTACGTTGAAAATGTGGCGGCGCATGCTAAGGCGCTTGTAGAGAGTTGGTCTATGTAATGCGTGTTTTGTCGCTTTTCCTTGTACTCATCTGTATTTTTTAGTGATTAATAGTGAAGTTTTTGGGCATACACCTATACGGTGGAGGCTCTTTTTCTTTTAAAAAAATCGGATGATCAAGGTATATTATCCAATAGGAAGCTTCTCATCAATTGTTGAAAATGGAAGGAGATTGAAAATATAAGGAGTTATAACTTATAAGTACAACATCATCCTAATATGACGACAAGACAATTGCTTGAACAAGAAAGTTGCGACTATAGGAGATGATGGACCTTCCCTTCTTCAAGGCTGTGAACCAATCGTCTTCTCCATCATAATATCCTGGAAACAACGAAGGGACACCATAAAAAATGACCTGACATTGTATAGCTTGGTAAATTTGAGTAATAAAGAGCAAACAATGGGAAAGTCTGGTACAAGGAGCACATCAGATAAATTGAGAGTACCAGTAACTGTGACCTCCCCTCTATCAAACTACAGGGAATAGGTGGATATTGGCCACACGAGCTATCTTCCCTGGAGGGATCTGCTGAACAATGTCAAGCTATCTCCTGCATTCACAGAGGTGATGCGATGCACCGGAATTTACCAACCAATTAGACTCAACAGCTTGAAAAGAAAGATTTTTTATACCTGACAAAGATGTTGAAGAAGATGCGTATATAGTGATCGTTATTGCAGTCTCAGGTGATGTATCGAAATATGTAGCATATGCTGAGCAAAATGCCTAATTATATCATCCATGTTGATGCGAAAGAGAGTTATCGTATCAAACCCACCTCCTTCAATGACAGTTATGCAAGCACTGTGGGGCATTTCCATATTAGGTCCAACACATCTTGTCTGTGTGACCTATCCTGCCACATGAAGTACACTTGATCTTATTTCTCTCGGTAGAGCAAGTGGGGTCAGTCTGTCCAATGTTGGGACAAATCGGTCCAGGGTAATATTCTGCGACCTTTGGTACAATTTCCTCTAGACACCCCTTCTTATTCAAAGGGTGTCAAAAGGCAATAGTGTGGAATTTGGTGCTTCAGCTGCTGGGAGGCACTAAGGCAACTGAGCTTTCTGTATGGCTCCCTCCTCTAGAGAGGGAAGCATAGTACTCGTCATTACCTGATCATGTAATGAGAAGTATACAATCCATTGAAGAATGTCATAAAAACAAGCTTTCTCCAAGTCACATTTTACATCTCACACATGCAAACTTGCCTTAAATAATTGTACTTCTTGCTTAGTGTCTTCAATTGCGAGTGCAAGAGATTTCCTTTTTTGTTTATGATGCACTAACTCATGATAGGTATGTAACACATGGCCCATATTCTTCTCCCGAGAATATTATGATTTCATCATATTGTTAGGAATGCCATATGTGGTTTCATAGCGGATCACGTCATTTGTAATATGAGAAGTGACCTTGCTCTACAGGCAGGTGTATACACTGTGTTGTTGTCTTTATCCCACGTAGCATATTTGTCGGTCCTCAAATGTGACTTGAAAATATGAAGGTTTCTTTTTCCTTCGACATCAATAAGATATGTGACCATTTGGCCTAGTTGATTTTGTCCAGCTTGACGACATGACCATAAAATGGGGTTCGCATGCTACTGAATCAGTTTCCTATTATGTCACCTCACATTCTGGACTTCAGCTCATATTCTCCTATGATATAGAGATAAAAATCACGAGCCAAAGGGATCAAAGAACGTTTGAATCATATGTAGGGGCTGGAGGACGCTAGGTTCGTGAAGGGCCATTTCAAGAACGAGGAGGCTATCATAGGTATGGTGCGAGGCCTAGGATTGCTGGGGACAACTGTGGGGGTGGGGGTGGTGGAGCGGGGCACTGGGGTGTCAAGAGGTCGCTGCTGGTGGGTGGTGAGGCCTTTGGGGGATGGTCCGGCACCTGGGTTTTTTGATAAGGAGAAGAAATGGATAGTGTAAACAGGTAGAGATGCGATGATCGCTCTAGAGATACAACTTTGATGTCATTAGGAATGAAATGATTCAATATAGTGTAAAAAGAACCATAGTTTTCTTTAGATAGAGACGCTAGGATAGGGTGGATACCATTGAAACTTAAAAATACTTGTGTACCCGAAAGGCATATTTTCCATGACTTGATTCCATTTCCATGTGGTTCATTCTAATTGTACGTATTAGTCATAACGACTCAATATTCTATGAACATGTGGCCATCAACATTATACTGATTGTTCTTAATTAGAGATACTATCCGATATTTTTTTGTAAATGCAGTTATGCTGGAAATTGATTCTATTTTTTCTTGATTGTGTTCAGGATAAAAAGTCAATCAAAAGAGTGCTCACTTGTTCTGTAGCTACACAACCTGTGTCAGCCCGAGAAGAAGAATCTAAAATGGAAACTCCAAAAGAGATATTTTTGAAGGATTACAAGTTGCCTGACTTTTATTTTGATAAGGTTTTTTTTATCACTTCCATCCCGACTTCTTAGCTAATATTTCTGTAGTTGATATGTTATCGAGAAACCTGGACCGATTTCTTTTGTAGCATTCCACTGCAGAGACTGCATTATTTTCCTGTTCACGGGAGAATTAGAATATTTTCTTTTTTCATGTTATAAGATATTGCATTTTCACTGCAAGAAAATTTTTCATGGAAATTGTAATTTATTCATTTTGTTCACTGGTTTTGTTAAATTGGTAATGGTAAACCACACTTTCTCTGTTTGCAACTAGTAATGATCGGTTTTAGAATAGAAAACAAAGGAGGGCCTGGAGGATTGTTTAGCACCATTTGATAAAAAGGCAGATGATTTATAAAGTATTGCCTTTAAACTTTCTCAGTGCACTGAGATGAAGTCTAAGTCGTTGTTAAGCTTTCTCAGTACTATTTAATAAAACAAATGCTATAAAGAAACTGTGAAGTCCAAATATAATCAACTATTTCGTAGAAATTCACTTGCTTCAATGTTTGATGCATTTAGCACTGCAATTTTATTAATTTGGTTTGGATGACTAATGCTCTCATGTCATCATCTTTTACTCCACAAATGCAGAAAAATCACATGCCTTAGATGTGCAAACCATTTTTATATTCCAATATTGAGGTGTACAACCTGACCTCAACTCATTTGAAGTTCAGCTCAGGCCATTTGAGCCTGCGCTCATGTCTGGGTATTTTTTGATGCAAAAGAGGGTGTGCACATAGAAAGTGTACCCTCAAAGCTTCCATTAAAAAAATTACGAGTCCACATCTCTAGAAAAAGAGTTGCGCAATGCACTACATTTTCCACGTACAAACGGTCATCACAAAACACCATACCATTTCCGGCGAGTCAGATAAACCAAATCCCAGTCAATGGCTTCAGTTGATAATTAGATGTCCTTGATTGAGCCATAGATTTTCACAAACAATCCATAGATTAGGTGTCCAACGAAGAGAAAGACGTCTCCACCCATAATTTCTTCCGCACATGCTCATAGGTGAATAATAGATGCTCCAGCTCCTCCGGATGATTGGCACAGAAAGGACAAAACACATCGGTACCCGGAGTAATAAAGGCTCTCCGAAGCTGTGTCATTAGGCGACCCCGGCGCAACGACCACAGAAAACCTTCATGATTAGAGGAGCCTTTGAAGACATACTAAATCACAATGGTGCACACATCTCATCGTGGCAGGAGACAGAAGTTTTATCAGGGTCGAATAAGCCTTGTTAACTAAGGGCCATATGTACCCTCCCAGTGGCTTCTGAGACTGAGAGTGGATGGGTACCCTGCCTTATCAAGGGCTTCCAAGATCTGTGGAAACTGCGAAAGACACTAGTCCGAAAGACCCGTGTGGAATGTGAGGAACTAGGCCTTATCAACCAAGCCTCGACCACAATCAAATTTGGGCAATGGCCAAGGCAAAGAGGTAAGGAATCTAGTATAGAAAGTACCACCCCCAACCAGTCGTCCTTTTAAAAGTGGAACACCCATCCCCAAGAACATGGGAGAGCCTAGGCATCACATCCCTGAGAACAAAGTGGCCCCATCCAGAATGGGGTCGATCTGTTAAACATACCAAGTGAATTCATGTTTGGGTTTGAGTTTAACTGCTGAGGTTATGTGGTTGGGTACAAGTGGAACCTTGGACGAACGCATCATATTATTTAAAAGTGATTTTCCTTCAATCCCTTTGTGCATAAAAGATGCATTGGATGGCCTGTAGTTGAAATGCTCTAGTTGTATTATTTTAGTCTACATATGTAGTTTTTGAGGCTAAAAAGGCACGTGCTCCCAGAATGTTGCACACCCAAGATGTAGATTCAGAAAATCAAATCAGGAATTACAAATTCAAGACTTAAAGAAAGCCATTATGCTCAAAATCATTTTCCACATAATCTCATAATAGACTGCCCCATTCCGCGCCAATTAAAGAGCCCAGATGATGGCTAAAAACCTTGTCATATCGCTCTACAAATCGATGCTGGCAGCTCAATGTAATTCCTGAAAAATCATAGACCCAGTCCAATGCAGCCTCATGATATACCTCCTCAGAGATGGCACGCGCAAAGAAAAGGTAGTCCACGTCCTGTTGAAAGTTATAGCACCTCAGTCAGGACACATTGGCACTTCTCAGAATTTTCATCATATCTCGTCCCCTTCTCAGCAGCCATCGGAAAATTCTGACTCTCCAAGGCACCTTCTGCCTCCAAATCATTTTGTAGTCTGTAGCAACATCACCAGGACTGAAAACTCGAGGGGAGAGACAAAGCCTTGTTTTTGACCGGAATGTTTTCATCTCTGCATGCCAACTGGTCACACCCCTTTAAAGGGGCCTCCACCACATTCAGGAGCTCAGTCAGCCTTAGAAAATCATCGACCTTCTGTAAAGAACTTGAACAAAAAAGTAGGAGCTCATGTGTAATGACTGTTCACGTAGTTCTTGGAGCAGTCATACTGAATGACGTGTAGTCCTAAGATGCTCTAGATATATCATATATTAATGCTGCATAGTATGTAGATTGTTTAGGTGGCCGGTTGAGTTTTATGATTTGAACCTAGCTTTAGCTAATGATTTTTTCTTGCTAATGATGCGATATAGCTCCAAGACCTAAGCTTGGAGAGGAGTCTGTGTGATGCAGATAAAATTTATGGAAGAACTGTTGGGGGGTGAGAATAGAAGAAATTAGGGTAAGGGAATAGGGAGGAGCACCCCAAGCTGCATGGGATGAGAGAAAAGGGAGAATTGGATTTAGAGGATTTGAGGAGAAAGAAATTCAAAGGAGAAAGGAGGATAAATCCAATGGCTTATCAACTTTTACTTCATTTCATGTTCCTATTACGAATGAGTATGTTACATTATATAAGGATTTAACCCATTAAAATATGCAACCTTTCACCTAAAAGACATCCAAATCCAAAAGACACATACAAAGGTTGTGACTTTTAATTATTTTACAAAAATAAAAATTTCAATTAAATTGCAACAAAATAAATATTTTGGCCCCTACTTAATATGGGAAAAGGCTTTGTTGTTGTTGAAAAATAAATATTTTGGATTGTATCAATTCACCTTTGCTTTGAAAATCTCATCTCTTGATGAGTTACTTGATCTTCGGGTCCAACGTTGGAGAACTTCATTTGAAACCGTTGGTCCAATCTTCCCAATTTGAGCTATTTTTTCGTAGATTCAGCATTACATTTATAATTTTTTCCACCGAAGGGCGTGGTTGCAAATTTTCTATCCCTTTACTTAAATAAGCCATTCTCTTACCTTTTTCACCAAGTGTAACCTTTATATAAATAACTTTGGGGTGTGAGACTTCTTTACGATTCTTCCAGGAGATATTTGTCTCCCTTTTCTTGGGGGATACTAAACCCATTCTAGAGATCCCCTTCTTTCTTAATGAGACCCTTGATAGGGCTCGCCCTCTCCCAATCCATCAACAATAACAGAAGTTACGGTGGATCCTGCGCGAACATGTCAAGCGACGATGATGAAGCTTGTGCTTGTGGATCCGCATGCGGGGGAAATCTCAGTGGAGTCGGTGATGATGGTTGCTAAAGTGAGGTCGACATCGGGTGTTGTGGTTGACACTGCAGGGGTTGGGGGGTGTGAATAGAGGTGTCGAGACTTGCCTAGGTGGTGATTCTGACGGTGATGGTGGCTTGAGAAAGGGTGACGATTGTGGGTAAGGTGGCATGGGTAGTGGATCTGAAGCAAGGGGTGCCGGTGGCATTTTGGTGGCGGGGGCTCGTGGCGTCGACATTGGGTTTGGGGTGGTATGGCGTGCTGGAGAAGGTTTCAGATGTGGTGGATGTATGTCTGAAATTACCTGTACAACAACATGGAACATGGCTAGAGGGTCGTTGTCGGCGTCTTTTTTATTTCTCTATCTTTGTATCCCATGTAGAACATATATAGAACTTTATACTCTTCATTCATAGGACTTTCGTTGAAAATTGATCTTGTTTCTTCCTTGTCTTCTTGCACAAGAATTGTAGCACAAGAATTGTAACAAAGAATCAACATCTTGAATGAATATGCTTTCACTGAACATGTGGCGTATTGATGTTTTATGGTGCAAATATTCATCTTGATTGAGTGTGTCTTCCAAGGAAGGCCGTATCGATATCGATATCGTTTCGGTCCGCCTGGAAATGGATATATCGGGATATATCGCCGATATATCGACGATATCGGTGGAAATGCCAGAAATGGCTCAAAAAAGCCGTTTTTTGTCATTTTTTCAGAAATTATGATCATCCAAAATATTAAAACAACAAATAACCTACAAATACACACCCATACCTCACGTATCGGTCATTTATAGCCAATATATCACACATATCGGTCATCATATCGAACATATCGCTGTTAATGTTTATTCCCGACCTTTAGATATTGGAAATGGATTCCATTCAAGTTCTTGTAACATTAAATAACTTACAAATATACACTTAGATGACACATGTAGATCATTTGTGAAAACTATGATCCTTATATTGCATATATCGGTCATATCGAACTTATCGCTTACTATTAGTTGTTAACCTATATATATATATTGAAAATGGAGTTCATCCAAGTTCTTAGATCACTAAATAACTTACAAATATACTCTTAGATCTCACATATTGATCAATCTATGAGGCTTATATTGCATATATTGATCATTTTTAACATATTGATATTAATTTTTGATTCTTGACTTTATAGATATTTTGTTTTGAAGAATTGACTTATAGATATTAGAAATGGATTTCATTCGAGTTCTTACAACATGAAATAACTTGTAAACAAAACTCTAAGTTAAAGAACATTATATGCACCCTCCTGTCGCACCATACCCTACCAGTACGGGGGTCTCGCTTGCCTGGTCAGCGAGCCTGGGGGGGCTAGGGGGGGCCCAGGTTCCCCCCCTCCTTGCGGGGGTGCGAGGGCAATGCCCCCGACCCGAAACAAAATATATAAATCATTGTGTGTTTTAATACTAGGTGTAGCAAGATATGTGTTTTAGTACTGGCTGTAGCTAGATAAGTAGTTGAATTAATCTTGCATGAATAATAGCATTGATATATAGAGATATCGGCGAAATATCGTCGATATCGATCGATATCCGGGATTTTTTGTACTGAATCCAGCCATTTTTTACCTATATGAGCCGATATGGCGATATATCGCCGATATATCGTCGATATCCCTGTAAAAGGATATACTAGGTAATATTGAAACCCCTATCCCGTCGAAACCGATATATCGGCGATATATCGCCGATACGGCCTTCTATGGTGTCTTCTTCTAGCCATGAATCCAGCCATAGTTGCACTTTGATGTTTGATAGAATGCGAGTCTTGGATTTCTTCTGTTGGGACCGTGAGCCTTGGCCAAGATAACTCAAGTTGAACATCATTTTCCAATGTTTGTCAGGATCATCGAATCGTAGGAACGACCGAACGATTCATGCTCCATGCTCAGATACCAATTGATGCGGATAAAATTTATGGAAGAATGGTTGGGGGGGTGAGAAGAGAAGAAATTCGGGTAAGGGGATATGGAGGAGTATGCGAAGCTGCATGGGAAGGAAGAAGATAAGGGAGGAAAACTGGATTGGAGGATTTGAGAGGAGAAAGAAATTCAAAGGGGAAATGAGGATAAAGCCAATGACTAATCAACTTTTACATCATTCCATGTTCCTATTGCAAATGAGTAGATTGCTTTATATATGGATTTAATACATTAAAAGATGCAACTTTTCACCTAAAAGACACATCCAAATCCAAAAGGCACGTCTCAAGCTTGTGACTTTTGATTATTTTACAAAAATTAAAAATTACAATTAAATTGCAATAAAAATAAATATTTTGGACTGCATCACTGTAGCTGCTATTATTATGCTTGCGAGCTCATATGAAGGGAATCGAGCTTTTTTTTCCTGAAAAACCAAGGGAGGATGTTCCAAGATGGATAATCATTCATAATGTATTCAAAGAGAACCAACACATTGCATACACCATCTTAGTGCTATGTACCACGGTATGCACGTAATATCTCTCGTGCTTAAACAGCGCTTCATTCCTATGGGACCACGTTGAACATATCACTGCCATTCGTTGAATCCTGTTGTATTGTCTTCGACTCCTTTGAGTGCAAAAGCTGTGAATAGTCCAATAGTCTCTCTAAATACAGGTTGTTGCTAGGCACAGAAAATTAGCATCCACCAGTGAGGAAGGCACACAAAGAAAATATCTTGAAAATATTCTAAAATGTAAAACCACTTAGCGTGCTATGAGTTGCTGGAACGGTGACATAGAAGTCAAAAAAACTTGTAGTACGCCAAGTTTTGGTTCCTACCGGTGGACACATATGTTCTCCAGTTACTGTAATAAACCCAAGGTGCCCAAAGGGTTAAGTACATCGTTCGTGTTCCTCTGACATGATATGTGTATTGTATTGTTTGAGTAATTTATATATCGCGGGTTTTGTGTAATTTTTGTATGCACAAATATAACAACACTGTGTAGCTTGTTAATATAAAATTATTTACAGTGGAACTGCTGTATCCTCAACTGATTCTATTCTCGTGAGCATGTTATTCATCTGCCCAGCATGTTATGGTCTTACTTTCTTACCAAGCTCTGTAATTTTTTTCCCAGGTTGATCTGGACTTCTCCCTGGGGGAGGACAAAACAATTGTCTCATCAAAAATCATTGTCATCCCTAGGGTTCAAGGTAGAGCACTTCTTGTTATCCTTTCTGATTTTCTGGTCCTGCATGAGAGTAACATAAAAAGATGAACTGCAGGTCTTCAAAAAACTAATAGCAACTGCTACTGTTGAAGTTTCTAATTGGCTGCGATATTTGACTTTCATCTTCTTTGTTTAATCGCTGTTTCTGTTTTTGCTCCAGGAGTTTCTCATCCACTAGTCCTTGATGGAAGTGATCTGAAATTATTATCTGTCAAAGTTAATGGAAATGAATTGAAGGTACACTTTTGGCAGATTTATATCATTTCAGCTCTCATACTATTAACTTCAAGTAGTTGATTATTAGTTGGCATCAAGGTTTTAAAGTGTGCAAGGCTTTGGGGGGGGGGGGGGGGGTTCTTCCATGTGGAACGAGGTGCAAACCTTGTATGCCCTTTTTCGTAAGAATTGCAAATCAAATATTATCAATTTATCACATTGACTAGATTGAAAGTTAACGAATATACTGCCCCAGAAGACATAATGGTGACAATAAATTCTTTCTCAAATTAACAAGACAAAAGGCCTACATAAAAAACAACACTGCATTAAAGGCTTTCTCGAATTGACAACACAGCAGAGAAGGATACAGCATGCAACTCCTCTTGGGGGGCAAAAGTCAGATGAATGCTGTGGTTCGGGTTCCTCCTGTAGCCTGAAGGCTGAGAGCACAAACTGCCGGGTATACTTTTCTTTTTTAAATATTTGTGAACAACACATGTGTGGGGCTGGATATTCCTGGTAGATTCCTCTTATAATTTCCATTTGCGAAGGTTTAGGCGGGGATGATTTTGTTCTCTTTACTGCATTTTTTTGGATGAAGGAAAAATGCAATCTAATATTGTTATTGGCTATAGATCTCTAGAATTCTTGAGTGGGGGTGCGGTGATAGAGGGGCGGTGAGGGCTACCACTCTAGAGAGAGGGGTGGCGTTGTAGGCTATAGATCTTTTGAGCTCTTGAATGGGGTTGAGCTGAGAGAGGGGCGATGAGGGCTATTGCTCTGGAGATAGAGGGGCAGTCTAATAGGGTAACATCAGATCATCGTCGGAGATGAGAGAGAGGTGAGTGAGTTGAGGAGAGGGTGAGAGGAGGTGCTTGGGGTCACTGGGCTTCTCCTCCACGGCGTTGGGCTTCCATGGTACGGGTTGGGGCTTGACCTGGTGCTTTTGTGGTTCTGCCATGAGCTGTTGGGGCCTCTTCTGGAGATGTTTTGTGAACCCCCTCGAATCCGGGTATCCGTTTATAACACATTCGCGGTATTTTATTCGTTAAAGATCGCACAAGACACATGAAAATGCGGGAAAATTTTTGAGTTTGATATTTGCATTTGACATTCATAATTAATAATGTAAACAACCACAGATCGAACAACAAGAAGTACCACCAATGCGTTTCATTCATTTCCAGATAGCATTACATGTAACAAAATAATGTTTTAAACATATACATGTAATTCCCAAAATAATATAAGAGAAAGAAAGTGATGCACATAATTTGAAGCAAAAACTAAACAACTGTACCGTCTGGTATATGTACGTAAGCTCGGGATCATCTACTGACTACTGAGTCGTAGGTTGTTTGCCTGCCAAAACATGTTAGGAAGAAAGGACATCAACAAATGTTGGTACATCCAGCATTATAAATGATAACATGAATTTAATGTGTCCAAAAGAAAGCAAGTGGAAAGGTAATGATAGAGCAAGTAGACATGCAATGATATATAAATTTAACAAAACTACTTGCGTGGTAAATTGTTTTCAAGTTGCTTTGTATGTATGCCACATGTTCACCTCGTATCCTATAATTGTCTATATATAACATTTTTATATATAGTTAATGATCCATATTTATAGATATAGTTATTAACTTTTTATCATTTTGGAGGAAAAAGAAGAGATGCTTATTTCTTGTAACCCTAGACTCTCTTATATAGGGGAAAGGCTTATGAGTAAATTACATAAGATAGACATAAAGAAATAAAATAACTGGAAAGATACACGTAATATAGAAATATCTCAACACTCCCCCTCAAGATGGAGCATAGATGTCAATCATGCTCAGCTTGGACGAACACTTCTGAAATGGCCCTTGAGTAATGCCTTGGTAAAGATATCCGCTGTTTGCTCTCCTGAACTAACATGAGAAGTAGAAATCAAACCCTTCTGAATCATATCTCTAGTATAATGGCAGTCTACCTCAATATATTTCGTTCTCTCATGGAATGCAGGGTTGTTGGCAATAAAATGAGTAGTTTGATTGTCACATTGGAGGTGCATGGGAAATGACACCTCTATAGTTAGGTCAGTAAGAACATATCTGACCCACATCATCTCCGTGGCAGCTTATGCCATAGCCCTGTATTCTGACTCAGCACTCGATCTGGCAACCGTATTCTGCTTCTTGCTCTTCCATGAAATTAGGGAATTCCCTATAAACACAACAAAACCCGAGGTAAACTTTCTATCCTTTGGACATCCAGCATAATCTGCATCTGCACATGCTGTAACCGAGAGAGATGTGCCGCTGCTGAAAAGAAGTCCCGTACCAGGTGAAGTCTTCAGGTATCTCGGAATCATATGGACTGCATCCATATGTGCCTGTCTAGGCTGCTCCATAAGCTGACTTATTTTGCTCACATCAAAGGATATGTCGGGCCTGGTGATGGTCACATATAGTAGCTTGCCAACAGGTTCCGTGATGCAGATAAAGTTTTGTGACGGTGAAAAAACAAATCAGCGACGGAAAATAAATTTGAGCGTTGGAATTTTTGGTGGAGAAGAACTGGAGGGGTTGAGAGAAGAAAACTCGTCGGAGAACGAGAGATTTGTGGAAAAAGAAACGCGTAGATCGCGTGGGGAAAGAGAGAGACTAGAGAGAGAGAGATAAATCTCAAATTTTATATCAACTGAACTGACTATAACAATATCCCATCATCCTTTTATATAGGAGGGATGAGATTACAAAAATAGGAATCAAATTCAAATTCAAACTAATTATCCTAATTTGACTCTAACCGATTAACCGACTAATTTGAAATTCAAATCTCTAATTAGTTGAGATCACATGCGATCCCGTTTATTAAAAATACGACGACTCAAATAAACGTAAATAAAATTAGCGGATAAAGATTAAATAAATGCAACCTTATATTTCCATTTTACGCTGCATCAACTCTCCTCCGCTTGAAAAATTCGTCTCCCGACGAATTGCTGGAATTGCAGGCTTGGAGGTTGATAAATTTGAATTAGCGTTTTCAATCATCCCAAGGAAGAACTGGTGCGGCGCGAATGGCGGTATCCATGCGTGTGGAATGCGAGTGTTGGCGACGTGGACTTCTTGACGGAAGAGCAGGTGTGGCGCATATGCGGGCTCCCATCCGGGTTTCATCCTTTTGACATGGTGCTCGAAGAACTGATGGGGCATCTTCATGACGATCCATTTGGCCTTTGGAGAGTACATAACAAAGCAATAGCACAAGGAGAGTAGAGGAGGAGAGGTGTCCAATGAATGAAGCCATGGGGCCTTTAAATAGGTGAAACCCATGGTCCTAATCCTAATAGGATAAGGAGGCCACCCAAATTTCTTCCTTTCAGACCTTCTTCTTAAATATTTCTGCAGCAGGGGGGTGGGTTGCAATTTTCGTACCCCTTCAATTAAACAAATCTCGTGAGAGGAGTTCTTGAATTCTCCCTTCGAATAAAAACTTTTGCATGGGGGAACTTTCTTGCAATTTTCCCAGATTAACTACCAATCCCACATTTCATGGGATTTGACTCCCGTGGATACAGAGCCCTCTGTTAGGGATCTTTTCCTTCGTTTGCTCGGTAACGACGACACCATTTGTATGGGCGCAGGTGGGCTTCGTGTTTGAGGAAGTTGCGGAGCATAGCGATGCTGGCGGCTGCGCGTGCAGCGCCCCCGGTGGCGGTGGTAGTTTCGATTCGCGGCTTGCGGCGCCGGATGCGGAATGTGCGGATGGTATTGGTAGTCCTGTGGGATAGGGTTGGGGTGAAGGCTGCGGCGGCGACAATATGGTCGGAGGAAGCCGGGGAGGGGTGATGGGAGGGTTGCGGGGTGGGCGATGGGTGCTGGAGAGGGGGTTTGCAGGGTGGGCAACGTTGGGGGCTCAGGGGCGGCAAGTGGGTTGGTAGCGGCGGTGAGGGTGGAGCAGGGGGGTCGCTGGAGTTTGGGGAAGGGGCCGATGGGGGTGCAAGGGCTGAGGCGGGAGGAATTATGGGGTGTGTGGGAGTTGCGGAAGGGGACACGGGGGTTGGGGGGGGTATCGTGAGGAGTCCAGGGATGGTGGCAGAGGTTGACGGGCGGGGGTAGGGGGCATTGGTGATGGAGCATAGAGGGCGGGAGGGGGTGCTGGGGTTTCTGGGGAAAATGCGGGGGTGGTGGCGTGTGGGAGTGACGGCGACGGGGCTGGGGTCGCAGAGGGGTTCACGGGTGGTGCCGGGGTTGTTTCCGGAGGGATTTGCAGGTCTGAAAATACCTGGTCAGCGATCAGTTCGCCGTTTTTTTCTTCGGGAACGGCCTGGACAGCGATCGAATCCTCCTCAACGGCGAGGTTTTCTTCGTCAAAACTTTGGACATCGGCCTTGATAGTGGAAGACTTTGATAGGGCGGCGCACATAGCCTCGAAATTAGCCAATATTTCTCGACATTCGGACTGGAGAATTTGGAACTTACGTCGTGCGCCCATGTCCTAGTTGTAAGCTTCTTCGGCTTGTCGTTTCCACTCCAACGCATGATAGTCTTTCGTCGCATGTCGGCGCGAACGCCTGGACGGATCGTTAGATTGTGAGGACGATCTGTAGGCCATGCTCTGATACCAATTGATGCAGATAAAGTTTTGCGATGGTGAAAAAACAAATCAGCGACGGAAAATAAATTTGAGCGGTGGAATTTTTGGTGGAGAAGAACTGGAGGGGTTGAGAGAAGAAAACTCGTCGGAGAACGAGAGATTTGTGGAAGAAGAAACGCGTCGCGTGGGGAAAGAGAGACTAGAGAAAGAGATAAATCTCAAATTTTATATCAACTGAACTGACTATAACAATAGCCCATCATCCCTTTATATAGGAGGGATGAGATTACAAAAATAGAAATCAAATTCAAATTCAAACTAATTATCCTAATTTGACTCTAACCGACTAATTTGAAATTCAAATCTCTAACTAATTGAGATCACATGCGATCCCGTTTATTAAAAATACGACGACTCAAATAAACGTAAATAAAATTAACGGATAAAGATTAAATAAATGCAGCCCTATATTTCTATTTTACGCTGCATCACCCGTCTAGCCTCTCTAACCTCCTTAAAAGAGCAGAGGCGTATGCGTAAAGAGACCAACTTCTGAGCCAAACACGATGCAGTGGATCCCGAAGCCGATGGATAGTTGATGTGGGAACTTCAGTTGGACTAAACTTCTATCCTTAATTTCGAAAAACATGGCTTTACTTGTTTTTTGTCTAGTTTGTTGTCTGGAACAAATTTACATAATATTGTTAGAGCTTATGATTATCTTGACATTGCAATTTTGAGAAGAATGACATGGTCAGGACACTTTGAGTTCAATCTCTGTTAATAAGTATATTTGATTTCAAAATAAAGATTCTAGGAGATTAACCAGAAACAACATATTTTTTTCTTCATGCAAAGCTTATGAACTCTTTTCTAACATCTCATAGAATCATCATGATTAATGACTATTACTTCTGCATATCCTTCCAGTACTTAACAATTTCACACGTAGAGGGCCAACTCTAGGTTTCCTTTCACATGCATTTCCAAAAAAAAAACTCTAGGTTCAAACCTACATTGATTTACAATTTATTACACGATCATGCTTTAAAGTTTTTGTTCCGATCGATTTCAGAAAGGCAAGGTTGATCCGCATGTTCGATTACATAGACCAAGTTTAATTTTTAATCAATATGTCCTGGGTTCTATTTTGGATTTTGCTGCTGTTTCTAACATCCCCATCCTTTTTTCAATAATGATGCAGAAAGAAGATTATCACCGGGACACACGGCATTTGACACTGTTGTCAGCACCCAGCACTCAATTTGTTCTTGAGATTGTGACGGAAATCTATCCTCAAAATAACACATCTCTGGAGGTAAATTGGTTTGGATTAGTGGAAACAATGGACTAATAGTCATTTAAGTGACGCCTTTCTTCTTTGAAGGGCCTTTACAAATCGTCTGGGAATTTTTGTACCCAATGTGAAGCAGAGGGATTTCGGAAGATTACTTTTTACCAGGTACATGATTAAATATACACGAGTTTAAGGATATATTTGTCATCTACATTTGATTGATTATTTTATCTCAACTAATATCAAATCCTGAATTACCTCCGAGGATCTATTGGTAGTTGCTGAGTGAATTCAGTTACTTGTCGGTTTACATCCACAGGTTATGATACACCTCAAGACTGTAGGTACTTGCTTTTAAAAAATATGAATGCATATACTTTGGGGGCCCTTGAACTCATTTCCAATGTGAAGACATATGGTTTTGCTAAATAGTGAGTATGGATGATCTATCTAGAGAAAAGGAATTTATGATGATGATAGCATACTTTTCTGAATAGACAGATGAGAAAGGCAAATGAGAGAATGGTGGGTTAGGGAATGACAATCATCTGCAAAACAAGGGACCTAAATAGTGAACGATCTGCCAATGTAGCATGAATGTGAGAATTAGAGCAAAATTAAGCTTTCAATTAAATTTAGGATTAGGGTTAGTCATCATTTCCACCCAATTCGAATCCTTTGCAATTCATTTTTTATTTAATAAATGAGATTGCATGTGATCTCTAATTAGTTTTGTATTGAGTAATTTTAGGGGTTAAAATATGAGTTTTAGGGTTTCCTTTTATTTTAATATGTACTTTTATAATCCCATCTCTTCTATATTAAGATGCTAATGAGTGGATTGTAAAATATTTCAAGTTATACTACGACAACAAAAACAACAACAACAAAGCCTTTTCCCACCTTAAGTAGGGTCAGCTACACGGATTTTTTCCTCCATTCAGATCTATCTTGGGTCATTCTCGGCCTTAGATCCAAAAAATTAAGATCCCTTCATATACTCTCATTCCAACACTTCTTGGGCTGCTGTCGCTCTACTTTCATCCTCTCTTCCTCGTCATCCTCTCTCTTGCGTATATCTGTGCTTCTTCCCCCAAAACATGTGTGGCCAGTATGTTGTTTTCCTCCTCGCTTAAATATGAATCAATCGGTTTGAAAGCATGGCGTACAAATTGTTTTCATGATTTTACGATCCTTCAAGGCATTCAAGGAAGCACAAGGCGAGCGATTTTTATTCAATTTGTTATCATGCGTCCATGAAGATCGAGGCATTAATTACTGATATATGTAGACTCTTGGATTTGATAATAAAGGAAATAAATGCCCAACAACAACCAAGGGAAGTGTGGAGCACAAGAGACACTTCAAATGTCGATGAACTTGAAGCACTTAATAAAGAAAAGGAAACAACAAAATAAAAGATGATAATGTTTTTGAGCCCATAACCACCATCATATCACGAATTGTCTCCACGAATGCTGTTGTATCCACTTCTCTCACGAAGTTGCCACCATCGTCTCTACCAATTTTTGATCCTCCAACTCTAGTACCATCACCAATGGATCACATAAGTAAATGTTATGGACAAAAATACTCATCACATATAATAATCGCCACAACAATTTAAATCAATCCACGCAACAAAAATCACACGAGAATGATTTTAACATGGCAACTCTAACAGGTGAAAACCACGATCCATATCCTTTGACTTCAGTTTTTTGTTTGATCAATCAATAAACAAGCCCATTATGTGAGTTATTTTCCAATGAATAATTCAACCGCTTACAAGTGCTTTGATCACTCATCGAAGTTCTTTCCACACGTTGGATTGCACACCAAGTGTCATAAATAAAATAATGTAAATAAAGATTGTTCATAAAGCCTCGTAAATATATACGAGTAATGAGGTTAGAAAATGCACTCTATAATTGAATATAGAAATTGCAAATCGAGTGTACAAACAATTGGTTCTCCAGATGGAATCAAGACTTTAAAAAACTCGAGGCAGATTGAGGCAGTTTTTCATTATTGAGGTGAGACGTAAGCCTCTGGAAGTTGAGGCTTAAGCCTTAGTTTATGGAGAAAATACATGTAAAAACTATTACTAAACATAATTATATTATCATTAAATCCTAAACTTCAAATAATAACAAAATATATTATCATAAATCCTACATTTGATTATTTCTAAATTGAATAGTTGTACACAATATACCATATTTACCATATAACTAGTTTGAATTCGTGATTATGTAATATTAATATGGTAACATGTGAAAATTCCTAATATTCTTACAAAGATATACATTCTCTTTAACATGTGAAAATTCCTAATATTCTTACAAAGATATACATTCTCTTGAACGTACACCATGCTCATTGATGTGATACAAGAAATTGAATATCATTTTTTGATATAAATATATTCATACTAATACGAAACAATCACTATACACTTGCATGATTTCTTTGATTCAATGATGATTGTAATATAAATGTATAATATATATATTTGTGAAATAATATATTTCAGGACTTACATATAATGATACTATAATACTTTTTTGAGTCTTGTGGCTAATATATATATATATATATATATATATATATATGGGTTGGGGAGTATGCACCAAGGTGTAAATAGGTTTACATGCATCGGTGCCATAAATGTCCATTTTTTTGAAATGAAACCTTGGGAAATTTAGATCACTATATATTACCATGGTGCCATTCCAAAATCAACTTAAATTGAGACTTCTATCTCATTTATCAAGACCATTAAACTCTAATGGTCTTAGAATTGATGAAATGGACTCCTTCTAGAAGAACATGTTAGGGATGTTTGTTTTAAATGAAATTTGAAATACGTATTCCATTTGTTATTCTAAGTAAATACCCCAAAGTTTCAGTTCAAAAAGGAAAAATGGACTTTTGTGACACTGGTGCATGTAAACTTACATGCACTTTGATGCATACTCCCTAGTGCTGGGAGCCGGGAGCCTGCACCCGAGGGTGTAGGTAACTCCCTGCACCCGACCTTTTTTCTCATTATTTTTTATTTTTTTCGAAAAAAATCTTTGGGTGATTTACTTAATATATTAAGGGGAATATGTGTTTCAATTTTAATGCAAAACAAGCATTCCTAACATGTTCATCTAGAATGTGTCATTTTCCGCAATTCCAGACCGTTAAAATTTGATGATCTTGATAGAGATGATAGAAGTCTCAAATTAACTTGAAATTGGAATGACACCATGGTGATATATAGTGATCTAATTACCCCATGTTTTTATTTCAAAAAAAATCATGAAAAAATGGCCTGGGTGTAGGATCCCTTTTCTCTCTCTCTCTCTCTCTCTATATATATATATATATATATATATATATGGGAGCTGGGAGCCTGCACCCGGGGGTGTAGGTAACTCCCTGCACCCATCCTTTTACTTCATTGTTTTTGTTTTTTTTGAAGGAAACGTGTGAGGGGGATGATTTACTTAATATACGGGGCGAATATGTGTTTCATGTTTCATGCAAAATAAAATTCCTAACATGTTTATTCTTAAGGGATCAATTTCAGCAATTCTAAGACCTCTAAAATTTGAGTCTTGATGGAGATGATAGAAGTCCCCAATTAAATTGAATTTGGAATGGTGCCATGGTGATCTAATTCCCTCAAGTTTTCATTTCAAATAAAATAAAAAAGTTATAGAGAAAGGGCTGGGTGTAGGGAGTTACCTGCATCGTCAGGTGTACGCTCCCTTTTTTCTTATATATATGAGGAATTGTAACTAACACGCACACATATGCACTACTTGAGACATGTTTCGTTCAATATATGCTGTTTGTTACTAAAGATGTGGCTTATCATATTATATATTGTGATTATGACTTTTATGTTCGTGACCAATTTAATCTTTGTAGCTTTAATATTTTTAAAGTATAATTTTATAACTATATTATTTAGTTGCCCAAAAAAATGCGTAACAGACTGAGGCATCGCCTCCGTTCTGCCTCACCGTCTCAAGCGCCTCGGTACCGCCTCGGGCCTGTGAGGCTTAGCCTTGGATTTCTAGACTGAGGCTATATCCTCAATGTGGTTTTCATGGAAAATCGCCTTGAGGCTTACACCTCGGTGGTTTTTTAAAGCCATGGATGGAATCGGTGAGTTGAGGGAGAGAGAGAGATGTCCTTTATTGTTGCTTTGCGAGAGGCTGGAAGGAACTCTCTTGTGTATGGAATGCATATATATTATGTCTTTCTCAGGAGGTAGCTTCCTGTAGTTATAGATAGGCCATCAAGTTCAACAAAGTAAAAGGCTCTTAAGGAAAATGCAACAAGTAGAAAATTTAAAAAACTCATCATTAGGAAAGTAAAGGGCAACGAGTAAAAGGATCTTAAGCAAAGTGATCAATCAGACTATTCAAAGTGAACGATCAGAAAATAACCATTAGCAAAAAGTGATCGATTAGATCATGAATGGTGATCGATTAGAAAATAACCAATACTAAAAAGTGTTCGATCATATCATCAAGGGTTATCGATCAATGGTCGTTCATCGATCATACTTGCAGTCGTGATCGATTAATGTGGCTTGGACCGGAAATAAGATATTATTAGATAAAGGCTCCGTTATGCATATATGTTATACATGCGTTTATATTGGAGCTTGTTACATACGTCGATTACAAAAATTCTTTTTTTTTTTTCTGAATTATCAATATCATTCTACTTGTCTTTTGATTTTGGTTTTGCGTTCCTTGTTATATCATGCGCTTGAATAATTGAGTAGCTTTTTTTGTCCTTTTCCCCATAAATGCGCTCTTTATGCTTTTACTTGGAGTGAAGCTATCATGAAATTAGTAGGCCTATCTATAATCATAAAGTTTATTATTATCGAAACAACAATATTATTTGCATTCATATATGGTGTTAACATTCTCCCCCTTTTATCGACGAGAAACAAAATAGCTTGAAGATTAATATCTCTATTTCTTCTCCTCCATTTGCATATCAAACATGCTTCATTTGAAAATTTTTCTTAAAAACACTTTTATCCCCCTTTCAATTTTTTTAAAAAACAAGCCCCTTCCCTTAAAAAAATGCCCCCTTAATATGTTTTCCCCCTCGGAGATATTTATTAATTTTGAAAATCAAAGCTCCCCTTTATAAAGTATTACATGATTCATAAAATAGAACTCACAATAAAGGTCCTAGGATGGAAAGAATGTAACATATGAGCAGTAATGGTAACCATGACGGAAACATCCATTCATTTGAGTTATGTCGAGTTCTGTGAGGACCTCTTCCATCTATCAGAGTGTATGTCCTTCTATACATGTTCCACATTATCTCCTTCTATTTTGCCACTCATGGTTAAGATGTTTATTTGTAGCTTTTTCTCGAGGGCACTTACCGTGTTGTTCTCCCTTCATCTGCATGAATTTTTCTATTATCTATTTTTTTAGATCCAACATAATTAATTTTATAGTTCCTAGCTTCACTTTTTTGAAAATTCACATTTTTTCTTTTTGACAAAAAGAGCTAGACGCAATATTGTGAGTGGTTGAATTATATCCTATTCCAAAATTTATAGAATTTTGTGTAGGAGTGCCTAATAAATTTTCTAAGGTTTCTTTTCCATTAACGAACTTAACAAGATCATTCTTTAGGTTTTGTGATTATTCTCTTAATTGTTTAAGATCGGTTTCTAAACTTCTAACATTATTTTTTAAAGAAACTAACTTCTTTTAGGAGGTATTCTTTTTCTACTTTATCTTTTGCACTAGATTTCTTTAAACCTTTATTTTCTTAACCTAATTTTTCTACAATGCCATGCAATTCTTGAGTAATTTTAACTAATTTATTGTGAAAATGAAATAATGAATTGCATCATGATGGTTCCTAGAGTTCTCTTATATAGAGAGGGGAATTCTTGTTGGCCAAATTACATAATATATATGAAAAGAAAAAGAATACATGAATAGGAAAATATTGGTAATCTCTCAACACTCCTCACGACGTAGTATAGATATCAATCATGCTCAGCTTGGAAGAACGGTTATGGAATGACTCTTTGGCTAGGACCTTGGTGAACATATCTGTTGTTTGTTTCCCGTAGCTGATGTATTAAGTAGAGAGAAAGCCCTTCTGAATCATGTCACGAGTGTAGTACCAGCCATTCTTAGTATGCTTGGTCCTCTCATGGGAGGCATGGACCATGGTTATTGGCAATGAAAAGAGCAGTTTGGTTGTCGCATTGTAGATGTATGGGAAGAGGCTCACTGATAGTTAGGTCAGTTAATCGGATTTGCCCCATATCATCTCTGTACTCCATTGTGCCATGACTCCGTACTCTGATTTTGCACTAGATATTGCAACCATAGTCTGCTTCTTGCACTTCATGACACCAAAGAGCTCCCTATGAACATTGCAAAATCTGAGGTAGATTTCCTGTCCTTGGGACATCCTGCATAATCTGCACATGCTGTAACGACGAGGGTTGTCCCTTTGCTAAATAACAGATCAATACCATATGAGGACCTCATGTATCTCATAATCATATGAACCACATCCATATGTGTATGTCTAGGTTATTCCATAAATTTGTTGGCTCTGCTCACTACAAAAGAGATCTCTGACCTGATGATCGTCACATAAAAGAGTTTCCCAACGAGCACCATGTACTTTGTCTTGTCTACCTCCTCTGTATCATCATCCTATAGCTTCATGCTGAGGTCCATGAGGGTAGTAGCATGCTTGCAATCCGCTACGCCCGTCTCAGAGAGAAATCAGTAACATACTTCCTTTGGATCATAACAAGATCCCGCTGGTTCATGAAAACTCAAGTCCCATGAAGCAATGTAAATCTCCAAGGTCTTGGTGACAAATTGCTGTCCAAGGAAATCCTTAACTGCACGAATACCCTGTATGTCATGTCCCCTGCAATAATAATATTATCAACATAGATCGTTATAGTAATAATGCCTCTCTAGTCCTCTGAACAAATAGTGAATGATATGTAGTTGATCTCATAAATCCTTGCTGCTCTATCAAGTCCGAGAGGTTCTTAAACCATGCTTGGGGACTCTGTTTAAGGTCACAAGTAGCCTTATGAAGTCCAGAAACCTTCTTACACTCCTCTTCGGCAATGAACTCAAGTGGCTGCTGCATGTAGTCTTCCTCCTACAAGTCACCATAGAGAAATGCATTCTTCACATTTAGTTGAGACACAAACTGATCGTATATTACTGTATTCACTGCAATAGAGAGAAGGATCCGAAATAATGAGCCACCGGGTGTGAACACTCACTTGCAGCTAATCACAGTTGCCCATGTAAGGGCAGTAACTGGGCTTCACGTGCCACACGATTGTAGTGCGACCATCTCCTTGTCCATAGCAAGATGCCATTGACTGTCTCGCATAGCCTCCTGATAAAATCTCTATAGTAAACAGACCCACGACAAATCTCTTGAAATCCTTTGAAAGACGCTCTAAATGAACCTGAACAGTGAGGGCATGCACGACACACATACACCTCTGCTTCCATAGAGTAATGTGCACATCAAGATCATCTGCATCGCCTGTAACATGTAAAGTATCCTCCTGAGAAGACATCTGCTTGTCTTGTAAAATAGCATATTGCATAGACAAATCGCTAGTGCCATCAGTAGAAACAATGTTCTTAGAACATACCTAGAGCATGCTGGATGACATGGAAGGCCCGTGCTGCGAATATAAAAATGTGGCAAAAACTAAGCCGATGTATTTGGTGGTGAGGGTTAAGTAGCCACATTAGAAGGTGGTGGTGCTGGTAGAGATGGTGAAGGTGGTGGTGGAGCTGGAGATGGTAGTGGCACAGGAGGAGGCATGTAGACCTCCTCTCTAGAGTCACACGGAGTCAACCTATCACTCGTAGGAGAAAAAATACGTGCCCGACTCAAAAAAGGCGACATCAGCACTGTCATTGTACTTCCGTCTAATCGGATCAAAACAATGGTACCCCCTTTCGAGTCCGAGAGTAACCTATGGTGCATGAATGCCACAGAGCTAGAAATGCAGGTGTAGGGGAAAAGAGGTTCTTTTCGGGAAACACAATCAAGAAGGAACCTTCTCTCCTAAAACTGAGGACATCATACGAGTTCACCAAGTAACATGCAATGAGAACTACTTCACCCTAAAAAGAGTGGGGAGCACGACTTTGATTCAAGAGGGTGCTGGTCATATCAAGTAAGTGACAATGTTTGCGTTTAGCAACACTATTCTGCTGAGACTTGAAGAACTTAGTAAACTGTAAAGTGCAGAACTCCAAGGCATCGTCAGAGCGAAAATACTTGACATTAGCAAAAACTATATTGTTTATTTCAATAATGATTGATTAAATGACAGACCCAACATCATGCTTGTTTTTCAAAAGAAAAATCCATGATAGTCTAGAAAATCATCCACATCTACAAGATAAAACATGAGTTCCTGATGGCCAGGAACACGTCTGGGATCCCAAATGTCTAAATGAACTAACTCTAAAAGACTACTGCTGCTACGACTCTGACGATTAGGGAAAGAAGACGATGATGGTTCCCAAGCTGGCAAGCTTCACACTGAAGATGGATCGAGGGGAAATCTATGGAAGGACATGATACAACTTATGTAGAGGAAGGTGACTAAAACGTAGATGCCACATGTACAGGAGACTGATTTAGTAGGAATGGAAGAAGCACCATCATATGGAGACTGGACTAGTTTGTAGAGACCCTTGCTCACGACTACATCCAATCACCTTACCGTGAGGCTATCCTGAAATACAAGAAAAGATGGGTTAAAAATGGCACGAGAATGCAAGTCCTCAGTGATTTGACTAATATACTATAAATTTTTGAAAAACCCGGTACACGTAGCTTATTTTGCAGGCTCATAGATGGTGTCAAACCGACCTCCCCTTATCCTGTAATAGGGGAATAGGTCCCATCTGCAATGCCAGCTGATTTGGCTGGAGGAACTGATCTATATGAAGCAAATTGATCACTGTCACCACACAATCCATGATCTACTTTGTCATATCTGCCCTGTGACAACTGGTAAGAGCATATGCTAAACCTGAGGTGTTAGAAGAGGCTCTGGCAGTGAGTGGAACATTTGGAGGACCTGTAGATGTGCTAGTCGTTGCGGCGGCATGAGTCGTTATCTCCCTCAAACGGGAGACATTATGATCCAACTTCTGATATGTAGTAGGAATAGAAGTGGCAATAGGCTCAACCTTCTTGACTACACAAGCAGATGCAGGGTATCCATGCTTTAGATAGCATGTCTCCTCAGGATGACCGGGTCGATGACAGTAAGTGCAAGGACCACGCTGACGCCACCTCCTCTGCCATGAGCACCACGCCCTCTGAACTGAGAAGTACCTCCCCTACCGCGGGACGCAACCATAGCTGAAGAGGTATGTATAGTGACGATTGATGGGACAATGATCCTGCTAAGATGGTTGTAAGCCTCCTCCATCTGAGATATAGCAACACCTGTGAGAAGCTGGCACGAGTAGTCTCGTACTCCGGATCTAGGATGCCAGAAACACACCGACCATCGTTGCATTTCTGTACGCTATCTGCTGCTCTCTAAAGGTGGTCACATGCATGAAGCTGTATAACTTCTCGAACATGCCTTGAAGCGAAGAATGGAAGCTATACAGAGGACGACCAATCTGTTTGGCCGTGAAAATATCTAACTACAAGTGAAGAATCTTGGTTGCATTCTTCACTTGATGATATGTTGTAGCAAGAGTATCCCATGTTGCCTTAACAAGGGCTGATGCAAAATATCATTAACTATCTTCGTGTTGAGAGTCCTATCCTTTTAGGTGGTCACTGTTTCCGCTAATGAGAATAATTGTAGGATCCCTTACTACAGTAGATGGATCTTTTCGCAACATCCAATTAAACACTTGACTTAATCATTCACATTTTCTCAATACTTTTTTTTGTAAGGTTGGTCTTTTTCTTTGGCAGCTGGTTGTATTGTCCTTTTTTTAATGGACAATCAAATCCTCACGAGACACTAACCCTGGGAAGTCCCCTTGGTCTGTAGGTGAGCGAACCATTGTGCTAAAGGGTGATCTTCGTTGGATGGTCTGCTCAATTCTAATTTGGTTTAAAAGATGAACACTAAATGATGGATCTTTCCGCTAATGAGAGTAAATCTAGGATCCCTTAGTGTAATAGATGGATCTTTCTGCGAGATCTAATTAAACAACATTCATAATTTCTCAATAGTTTTTTTTGTAAGGTTGGTCTTTTCTTTGGCAGCTGGTTGTATTGTCCTTTTTTTGTAGACAATCAAATCTGTTGGAGTATATGTGTTATGCATCACTTATGGTGTAGATGGGTAAATGGATCACTCTAGGATTCATTTACCACATTCAGTTGTTTAGTCCCACATCTACCAGTTGTGAGACGTGGAGACTAGGTGAGGGCTATATAAGAAGCCCCTCACCTTTTGTATCCAGTGAGAAAGTGCAATACATAAATTAGTCTTTTGAGGCGTTCTCCCGTGGTTTCATCCCGTTCCTTAGGGAGTAGGGTTCCACGTTAAAATCTCGTGTTCTTCAAAGTTTTATTCTTTTCTCTGATATTCACTTCTGCATTATATTTTCTAACATGGTATCAGAGCTATGTTCTTTTTCTGACATGGTATAAGAGCGGGTTCGATTCTCGAGAGTTTCATGCAATGTTGTAAAAGTCATCCGACTAGCTCGACTAGTAGGTCCGATTAGTCTAGTCAGTGGGGTGGCCGATCGAGTACCGACTAATTCCAACTAGGTCTACTCGTCAACCAATTTTTGTTTGGAGATAGCATGTTTTTTTTACCTTTTTAAAAGCAAACTTACTCTAATACGCTTACTATTTTATTTAAATTCGATTACTTCCTTTGATTTATTATGATAGTAAAAATATATATAAATCTATGTAAGTATATAATAATATATGTATAAAAATAGTTTATATATTAAAAAATCAAAGCCGCTTACAACCCGACTAAATCCGATTAATCACCCAACTGCCGATTAATCCTTAGTCAGTGACCCAACCGACCGAGTACCGACTTTTGCAACCTTGGTTTCATGTTCTTTATTCGAGATTCGATTTTGGTGTTTTTTTTATTCTTGAAGATCATTCTTGTTCATAAATGGTTCGAGATTTGAGTTCAATTCTAAGGTTTTTCAAACCCTAGATCTTCCAGGAGCAGCCTTCGGGCAACGTGGTGCATCATCTGATCGCGCAAGCATCTGATCTCCAGACTCGAAGGCAATGGCTTGGCCAATGCCGGCATGCCACGGATCCCCGCAGACATGGTGGCGGGAAAGAGAGTGTAGTCAGCCACTTCAACCCCTGCCGCACTCCATCTTGCGCGAAGGCACACAACTCCAGTCGGTGATGGCCTCCCTCTCCATCTCTTCCGTCATGCGAGCTCCGGGGACGATGGCGATGCTCCAGAATCCGCATCCAATCTCCATGCTATACTGACCATCGCTCACAAGCAGCGCCATCCCCATCGCACGCATCTCCTTGCATCGCGCGCTCCAACGATCCCAGGCGGCGCTTCTCCTTCCGCGCAAGGTTGCAAAAATCGGTAGTCGGTACTCGGTTGGTCGGATCACTGACTAAGGATTAATTGGCAGTCGGGCGACTAATCGGATTTAGTCGGACTTTAATCGGCTTTATATTTTATGATGATTTTAAACATATAACTCATTTTTATACATATATTTACATATGTTTTGTACATTTTTATACTATCATAATAAAATAAAAGAAGTAATTTGATCTAAATAAAACATTAAGCATGTTGTAATAAGTTTGCTTATGAAAAACAACAAAATATGGTATCTCTAAGAAAAAATTGGTCGACTAGTGTGCCTAGTCGGAATTAGTCGGTACTCGGTCGGCCACCCCACTGACTAGACTAGTCGGACCTAATAGTCGGACCAGTCGGGCGAGTTTTACAACTCTGCTTCCGCGCCTCCACGACAGCCTGCAACAACCCGCTAAGGCATCACTTTCTCTTGCCGAGCTCCTCCGCAGTCGACGCGATCTATCTGTACCTAGTTGGTGGTGTCGCCTTCAAGCTAATCTCCAGCTGCATCTTTGCTCTCAATGCGGCGCTTCCATCACGCCGCCTCCAGCGAGGGCCCCGTGCGTCGCTCCATCTCTTCCAAAGGCAAGCCCCATGGGTGCCTTTCCATGATCTTGCATCTTGCGGCTACCTCCTTCTCCAAGACTCCATTGGCGATATCGTTTCTCCACCATCTCCACTGAGAAGCCTCGGTTGGGGGCGACGTCCTTCCAGTGGGGGTTCCCAATCGTGGGAACCTTAGTGGCGTATATGAAAGGGGACCTCGATGGCCCTTTATTTTTTTTTCAAATTCGTTGCATATTCCAGGACGGCAGGACCCAGGTTACGTTCAAAGCAGTTA
This sequence comes from Ottelia alismoides, assembly GCA_037367405.1. Lineage (NCBI taxonomy): Eukaryota > Viridiplantae > Streptophyta > Magnoliopsida > Alismatales > Hydrocharitaceae > Ottelia > Ottelia alismoides. The sequence continues at coordinate 180,945 of JAZKJV010004975.1, read as the reverse complement.
AAAAAAGAGGTGGGAAATTTCTTTTGGGCCCAACCTGTGGGCAAAGCTGCTGCACTAAAAAAGCGAAAAGAAAAAAAACAAAATAGGTGCATACAAGAGAAAAGCTGTACACAAGAAAGAAAAAGAAAGCCAAAAAAGGATGAATGACTTTTTTTTTAAAAGAGACGGCTAAAAAATGATGATGAAATAGTCAGGAAAAAAGGATTTAAAAAAAATTTCGATTGAGAAGAAAAGCCGAGAAATTGTGATGGCTTATGTGGCTCCATTCTCACATTAATACATGTAATGATAGTCAGAGCCACATAAGGCTTTTGCGTTGTTTCCTTCCATTGTCATCATTACCATAGGGCATAATTGCACCTTCTCCACTCACTACCTCCTCAAGTAGGGTGTTAGAGCTCATTGTATCGAGTATTTGATAGAACAGTAAGATGCAAAAATGAGGATATGTCTCTTGTTTTAACAGTGGTTTCACACGAAAAACAACAGATTATATAGTACTAACACAAACTTTACTAACAATAATGCAGTTTGTCATGATAGGGTGCAGTGCTGTAAAAGTCTCCCGACTGGCCCGACAAGTAGGTTCGTCTAGTCTAGTCAGTGGGGTAGCCGACCGAGTACTGACTAATTCTGACGTGGCACACTAGTCGATCAATTTTTGCTTGGTTTTTTTATGTTTTGCTTTTTTTAAAAGCAAACTTATTATGATATACTTAATTTTTTATTTAAATCAACTACCTCTTTTATTTCATTATGATAGTATAAAAATATACAAAATCTATGTAAATATATGTATAAAAATGAGTTATATATTTAAAATAATCAAAAAATTCAAAGCCGATTAAAGTCGTACTAAATCCGATTAGTCGCCCGACCACCGATTAATCCTTAGTCAATGACCCGGCCATCGAGTATCGAGACTTTTGCAATCTTGGGGTGACTCTTCTTGAGAGTGGGATTTTGGGTACTTTTGGAGCAGTAACCATACCTTTTTGAATATTTGCTCTGCCTACGATTATCATGTCTTCTCCTAACTTTGTCGATGCCATTGCTTTCCAACAAGTATCTAAGAAATGGGGAGTATTATGTAGAATCACATGTGTATTCCATATTCAGATGACAGATTCCAAACCAGCCAGATGTTCAGACTCTACAGTTCAGTTCCAGACCATGCGGATTGGTTCAGAGTCCAAGTTCGAGTCACTCCATAGTCGAGTTGCCCATTTTTTAAGTTCTCCAGAGAGACTCCTTTTCAAATGTGCACATGTTCGCCGCCATTTTTTTGTGGTCCCCATTTTTTGTTTTTGGTCAGAGTTTTCATGTGTTCCATATGGACTCCAGATTAGAGATATCATTCCCTATGCCATGTGGGCTAGGGTTTCCATGTGGTTTCATAGGGACTTTAGAGTAGAGATCCCATTCTCTGAGCCAGTATGGGAGAGACCCAGTTCTCCGACGAGGAGACTTTTTCAGACTCCATTCTCCAGCGACCGTGGACTCCGACGAGTATGTTTCCACGGTTTTTTCTAGTTCGTCCCTTCGGAGATGGAGCAGTTGTCCACAAGGTTCAGGAAAGCAGTATGCGTATGCGTTCGGACATGTCACCGAATACTGAATAAGCGGTATGTAGGGGCATATGTGGGGTATATGTGGTTCTACGCGGTTTTTTAATTTTTAATTTAAAAATAAATAAATATCTATGAATAACATTACCACTGAATTTATGTATCTAAGTGGAGTTAAAGAAGATCTAAGAAAAACAGTTCATGTTAGATGGGCGTGTATATGCTTTTAGTTACCTCATATTTAATCACAAAAAAAATATTTACCATAAAATTCACATATTAGATGATTCCTAATAGTCAAAACTTCAATACACATACATGCACTACATGAGCAAAACCTCAATCGGCATATATAAAAATATTCAACGATATATTGCATATACTAGTGAAAACAATGTATGAGAAAAACATAAAACATTGCATATACATAATGATATAATGCATTACAATTGTATAGAAATGCATGCCATATTCTTACAATTAAATGACGGAAGAGGCATAGCTACGGAATTAAGGACCTGAATGAGAAGATTGAAAAGTTGGACCTATTGGAGCAGTATGCGTGGCATATCCGGGATATGCGAGGCATATGCGGACCGCATATGCAGGGAGGACGGATAATGATCTGATTCATGAAATTGGTGCGGTCTGCATGCCGCATGGACCTATGCAGCCCGTGCGGTCGATTTTATGAACACTGGTTGTCCATATTTCCAGTCTTCTATATGCGGCGGGCCAGAGTTCTCCAGGTGGAGACTCATCCAGTTTATGTGGCTCTGGCAAGCACAGTATAGAGCACACTCAGTTTGACTCATATTCCAGCCCGTTTAGCCCTCCTCACCTGCACGACATGAGAAGCAAAGTCCTCGACAGCAGCCGACAGTTGTGCGCGTTGAGTTGATATTGTTCGTAGTGTCCTGTAGCGTGAGTTTGAGATTCCTTTCTGTGTGTCCAAGCTGAGCATTGCATTCTCCAGCTTGAAGGGCAGTGTTGGAGTGTGTTATGCATCACTTATGGTGTAGATGGGTAAATGGATTACTCTGGGATCCATTTACCACATTCAGTTGTTTAGTCCCACATCTACCAGTTGTGAGATGTGGAGACTCAGTAAAGGTTATATAAGAAGCCCCTCACCCTCTGTATCCAGTGAGAAAGTGCAATGCATAAATCAACCCTTTGTGGCGTTCTTTCATAGTTTCATTCCGCTCCTTAGGGTGTAGGCTTTCATGTTAAAATTCCGTGTTCTTCAAAATTTTATTCTTTTTTCTGATTTTTTTTTGACCGAAAAAAATGAAGGGGGAGCCCTCCCAAGGCGGGAGTCACCACACCAATTTTTTCATTAATAGCAAAAAGGTACATCAGTTGGATATCCAGAAGTTGTACAAAGCATTACAATGCACGAGCACATTCTCATAGTAGAACCGCTGTCCCTTGAATATGCTATCATCCCTGCCAACCCAAATAGCTCAGAGGATGGTAAATGGCCTCGAGACGTCGTCCAAGGACCCAAGACCGACCGATCGAATAGATCTCCAGAAATTCTCCTAGCTGGATGCCTGGACCCAAGTCAGCCTCAACGACTCCCAGACCTGCACCGAAGACCTGCAACCGAAGAATATGTGCTCCGCATCCTCCACTCCTCGCATCTATCGCAGCTCAGATCTGCCACACCAAACAATCTCCCCCTCCTTGCTTTGTCACACAAACGGTTTCTCCTTAGACATCACATGAATAGTTGTGAAAATACAGGGAAAATTTTTTTTCGCGACTATGACATTCATTCACATCACATGACCACAAGTAAAAGAGACAGACATCACCAAAATTTCCTTTCATTAATATTCATATCTATTTACAACATGTACAAGCATATTCCATGTACAACATATATCCCAAAATGTGACAAAAGAGATAGCATTTACATCATCATCTGTACAAAAACTAAGACAAAGTAAATCATACCGTCGGGTGTACACTATATCTCCTGGAAGCATGTATATACTGAGCGGCTACTAAACTGCAGGCTGTTTGCCTGCCACACACAATAGGAAGAAAAGGCGTCAGCGGTTGCTGGTACCTCCCAAAAACTGATATAAAATAACGGCATTTATTATTTACAAAAGAAACAAGCAGAAAGGCGAGAGCAACTCAAATTAAGATTTAATTCTACTTGCAAATGAAAACGGTTTTTCGGGTTACTTGTAAGCGTCTCAAAAGTTCGTAATGCATTTCTAATGACTTTCCCCTGAACCCGGCATTTCCCATATGTAACATTATTTCGATAGCAGTTGCGTAATCATGAGTGTGTGAGGGGGGTTGCATATATCATTTTCCTTAGAGATCATGTTGGTTAGTGAAAAATGGAAAAGTTGAGATTGTAGAGATCTATTAATTTATTTAAATTCTTGGGTAGAGAGAATGGTCTTTTGATCATAACTTCTCAAATTCTCAACTTCGATGTTTCAGATATAGCTCCAGATCTTGTAGATGTAGATATGGATGATCTAGATATAGAATCGCCAGTCTGTTGGCGAAGTAACTCAAGCGGTGAAGAAGCCTGCAAATGGCTCTTCCGTCTCGCCCTCTAATTGGAAGTGCGGTCCAATAGAGGGATAGGTCTATTCTCCAACTACGCCACTGAGACGGGTGAGAGAGACTCCCTAGGAAAAGTCGCTCTAGAAACACAGCCCGACTAGTACGGGCAACCGAGCTCGAACGTAAAGCTGAAAAACCAGGATCCCCCGCCTGGGCATCCTAAAACAGGGTCAGTGGAACTGGTCTAAAGTCTGGATCCCAACGAGGCGTAAAAACACTGCGAGCTCGCGTAAAAACCGTGTAAAAGACTGAGATCCTAGACCCGCGCATTAAGCGGCCGCTGCCCTAACTGGGCTTCCTTTCCTCCGCCCAGTTGAGAGTCACCGCACTCTCGCACGGTCAGGTGTAAGGATCGCCATGACCGGCGTAATTATATGATATCACTGACTCTTCATTATTTCTCTTGCTCGACTCATCATTCCTTTCTCAATATCTTGTATGGGTATCTTTCATAGATCTAGGTTTCAATCTCAAACTTACTATTGATTGTGCTTCGACATACTCTGTGATTTGAACTAATAATAACTACTCTTGACTTGCCGGTATTTATTATTTGTGAACAAATTATGCAAGAAAACTAAAGTGCGGAGTTAATTTGAATACCCAGAAATTTTGATCTATTCAGGCTCCCATTCAAGCCAATGATCTGTAGGAACGTTGATACTTGGACCTATATATATATGTATATATATGGTAAGTCATGTCACATACTCTGATTTCCAAAGATTATAAAAAAATATATAAATTGACATCGGTTAAAATAAGGAAAATCAGACATAAATTTTGCATTCAGTTGGTGGCTGTCAATAGCCAACTTATTAAGTTTCAGATCCAACTAGAGTACCTTAAACTTAACCAATGTCAAAAGAAAAGTAGATCGTAATTATTATTCAAGGTAATTATGTCAAAAGAATGGTATTAGGATTCAAAGAACATAGTAATACACATGGATTACCAATTTGAAATTAGATATTTTAAAAGGGTTCAATTTAGTATAGATATAAACATCTTCTCAAAAGAATATCATAATTACAATAATATGTTCTGACTATTACCATATGGTTTTCGGAATACCATAATCACGAATTGATAGAGGAGTATGTACATAACAGTTCAATTCATATATAAAAAAAATCATTTTTTTTAAGGTAAAATATGTTAAACCAATTTTATATATAAAAATTTAACAAGTAACACATTCATATTTACTCCACTTAACAATGTGCCAGTAGACACAACCGTTGGAAACTTCCCAACATCTTTCAAGGACCTTCTATACAATTATTTCCATAGTCTGTTACACACCTGGTTGTCCCTTTTTATTTGGACCATCATTATTTTTCTCTAAATCAATTTTCTATTTTTTTTTTTAAACATATCTGACGTCCACATTTTTAAGACTTGTTATAACTCTAACATTCACGTATACAGCTCTCAATACCCCCTTTAAAATTAGAGTATATTTATCTCAGATTCTTCCCTTCGAACAGAAACTAATTCACCAAACATGCATGCATGCATTTGGAAAGTCTCATATGGAATCTCTTTTTAAAATAATAGATGTTAGGAACTTCAATATAAATCCTTCCTATTCGATACTTGTATAAACTGATCACCATCTAAAATTTCCAATTTATACATCTTATTATATATATACCTATAAATTGAGCAGAAGATTTAGAACTCAGTTCTAAGATCCCCCAAAATTTCCAGGAAACAAGAATTTAGTGTGTAAAACACATGTGTGGCAGCAAAGAGGGTAGGGGATTAAGGAGTGTACCTCTTCGGTTTCTTCAAATTGGGAGATAGAACTCTAACATGCAGTGGCTGTGATAATTTGTAGCTGCAGTTGGAGAGGGCAGCAGCAAATTAACCAATTTCAGGAGCTTCTATGGCTGGAAATTAAAAGGGTATTGGGAAGGGGAACGAGGAATAAAAAGGGGAATAGGGTGGTACCTTTGGATGCCCCAATTTGGAGGAACAAGAGCATGCATTCACCATGCAGTGAAGGCAAATTTGCAGATTCCAGGGAGAGGTAGAAGAATTCCAGCCGATATTTTAAAAGGGTTCAATTTAGTATAGATATAAACATCTTCTCAAAAGAATATCATAATTACAATAATATGTTCTGACTATTACCATATGGTTTTCGGAATACCATAATCACGAATTGATAGAGGAGTATGTACATAACAGTTCAATTTATATATAAAAAAAATCATTTTTTTAAGGTAAAATATGTTAAACCAATTTTATATATAAAAATTTAACAAGTAACACATTCATATTTACTCCACTTAACAATGTGCCAGTAGACACAACCGTCGGAAACTTCCCAACATCTTTCAAGGACCTTCTATACAATTATTTCCATAGTCTGTTACACACCTGGTTGTCCCTTTTTATTTGGACCATCATTATTTTTCTCTAAATCAATTTTCTATTTTTTTTTTAAACATATCTGACGTCCACATTTTTAAGACTTGTTATAACTCTAACATTCACGTATACAGCTCTCAATACCCCCTTTAAAATTAGAGTATATTTATCTCAGATTCTTCCCTTCGAACAGAAACTAATTCACCAAACATGCATGCATGCATTTGGAAAGTCTCATATGGAATCTCTTTTTAAATTAATAGATGTTAGGAACTTCAATATAAATCCTTCCTATTCGATACTTGTATAAACTGATCACCATCTAAAATTTCCAATTTATACATCTTATTATATATATACCTATAAATTGAGCAGAAGATTTAGAACTCAGTTCTAAGATCCCCCAAAATTTCCAGGAAACAAGAATTTAGTGTGTAAAACACATGTGTGGCAGCAAAGAGGGTAGGGGATTAAGGAGTGTACCTCTTCGGTTTCTTCAAATTGGGAGATAGAACTCTAACATGCAGTGGCTGTGATAATTTGTAGCTGCAGTTGGAGAGGGCAGCAGCAAATTAACCAATTTCAGGAGCTTCTATGGCTGGAAATTAAAAGGGTATTGGGAAGGGGAACGAGGAATAAAAAGGGGAATAGGGTGGTACCTTTGGATGCCCCAATTTGGAGGAACAAGAGCATGCATTCACCATGCAGTGAAGGCAAATTTGCAGATTCCAGGGAGAGGTAGAAGAATTCCAGCCGATCTCTTCCTCTTCTCTCGGCTGGAATTGGAAACATGAGGGCTTTTTGGGTGGGTCTTATATATATAGAGGAAGGGTTTCAAGAGAGTAACGCCATGTGGGGTTTACAAGTTGGCCAAGTGGAAGCTAAGAAAAGGAAATAAAAACCAACGGCTGGCTGCTACAGTGTCTGCAGTAGCAGACAGTTAATAATTTTTTTTTTTTTTAGATATTTTATTATTTTTTTTTCTCTCATTTTAAAGTCCCTCATAATCGCACGTCGAGCCTCCGATTTCGACGTGCAATGGCTCGTTTTGATCGTCTCTAAATGACGATTAATTTGAGTATAATATTGGTATACTTTCGGTCGGGTTTGGATGTCCGAAATTTTCGAGGTATGGTTTCGATTTCGGATTAAATTTTGTGGTTTAAAAATACCAAACGACCTCCGATTGACGAACGGTCGATTCCGTTGGTCTTGTATTGTCGAATCGTATCTACTGACGGTCTCGGTTCGTTTCGCGGTTTTCGAATTTGCGTCGCGGCTTTTCACGGCGCGCGCTACGAATTGACCGATTTTTGATTGATTTCACCCGAACAACTTTTGATTTACTATTAATTGGTCGTTTTAGGTTGTTTAGTATTGACCGACAACGTTTTTGGGTTCGTTAGACCCAAAATCGGACGACTTCGGGTTTGATTGGAAACCGGATGCTACAAATATAAAAACCTCAAAGGGAGTCTCGTCCTCGAGACTCGAGTTAATGCTATTAGGTATCTTGTTTGGATTTAATATGGTCATAAAAACCTCAAAGGGTTTTGAACCCATAAAAACCTCAAAGAGAAAACAAGCCATATATTTATAATGTGTCTAATTACAAAAGCTTGTTTTGACGATTACTTCAGAATAACTGCGGGTATCGTGCCCGCATGTCGGCTTCAGTCTCCCATGTCGCTTCCTTGACGCCGTGTCGGTGCCACAAAACTTTGACCAATGAAATCTCTTTGCTGCGAAGCTTCTTCACGGCACGGTCAAGTATCTGGACAGGCTTCTCCTCATAGGTCAGATCCGGCTCTACATCGAGATTCTCGTAACTGATGATGTGGCGAGGGTCATGGAAATACTTCCTCAGATTGGATATGTGGAAAACATCATGTATAGCTGAAAGATGTGGAGGAAGAGCTACTCGGTATGCCACTTTCCCCACTCTGATACCAAATTGTGAACCCCCGCAGGATCCGGGTACCCATTTACGACACTATTCGCAACATTCCATTTATTGACATCGCATTATAAGCATAAATTATGGGGAAAATTTTTCGCGAATGAAATAATTTCATCTGACATTCACATAAACATTCATAACCACAAGTTCATAGAACAATTGTCACCAAAATCTCATTTCATTAACTTTCATATATTTTACATGTACAAAGTTTGACAGTACATACAGTATATCCCAAAAATTTGACTGAAGAGAAAATAAGCATATTACATTAATAACAGGACAAAAACTTGACACAAAAACACATACCTTCTAGTATAAACTCTATCTCTTGGAACTCTGTATAACTACTGAACAATAGACCCCTTTCCTGCCATGCGTGCAAGGAAGAAAAGGAGTCACAAACGTGAATACAAACCCGTAGTTTAAAATAAATAACAAGTAATTTTATGTGCAAAAGAGAGCAAGTAGAAAGGTGGAATAACTAAAATTTACATCTACTTGCGTAAGTAAAAAGGTTTTCATCTGTTTGGTACTAAGTTCATTTGTTCTCTCCTTTTCCCATTCATCCCATATATATATATTTATATAAAGTTTAGATGACAGATCTAACATATAATAATTTCCTGTGTTTTAAGATCATGATTTTGGGTCTTGGAGATCATGTTGCGGAACTTGATGGCACATGTAAATACTACATTCTTGTCATTGAGATCATGTCATGGTTTCCGATGATGGACTGATATAATGATGACTGATTTGATCCTTAATTCTATTTACTCCTTCTAAGTTAGTGGATAGTCCGTGGTCTTGGTCTGTGTGTAGCCTCACACTATGACTCTAAGGTATTTAAAAGCACCTTAGGGTTGGGGTGCCTCCGTAGGCATGCGGTGTCGTATAATGCATCCTAACTAAGTTCCCAACACGTCCACAAACTTATAGGGTTTTTGAACCAGATTAAAGTCACTTCTAATCAACTAAATTTTAATTGTGATTTCCTCTAAACCTTCACTGTAACTCTCTCAGATGTACTCTCAATGATGTGGATATAGATGTAGATACGAATGATCTGGATGTAGAATCGCCGTCTGTTGGCGAAAGAAAACTCAAGCGGTGAAGAAGCCTACAAATGGCTCTTCCGTCTCGCCCTCTAGTTGGAAGGCCGGTCCAATAGAGGGATAGGTCTACTCCCCAACTACGCCACTGAGACGGGTGAGAGGGACTTCCCGGGAAGTCGCTCTAGAAAACCAGCCCGACCGGTAACGGGCAACCGAGCTCGTACGTAAAACTGAAAACCAAGGATCCCCCGCCTGGGTATCCTAAAACAGGGTCAGCGGAATTGGTCTAAAGTCTGGATCCCAACGAGGCGTAAAAACACTGCGAGCTCGCGTAAAAACCGAAAGGAGACTGGGATCCTAGACCCGCGCATTAAGCGGCCGCTGCCCAAACTGGGCTTCCTTTCTTCCGCCCAGGTGAGGGTCACCGCCCCCTCGCACGGTCCGGTGTAAAAGGCCACCATGACCGGCAATATAATTTATAAGTCATTACCGACTCACAATCAATTTCATTTGCTTGTCTACTTTCCTTCTCAATTCCCTTTTTGAGATTAATAATATAGATCTAGCTCTCTTCATCTTCAATCTTGGAAATCATTTACCAACTTCATAAAAGAAGAGTATTAATATTTGATACAGATCTAGCTCTCTTAATCTACAATCTTGGAAATCATTTACCAACTGATCTTCTGACCAAATCTTTGATCCAAGTGACTAAGTTACTGAATTTTCTAGATCTAATGATTTGGGCTAAGACTTAGAGTCAAATTCATGCACCCCCTTTAGTACTCTCTTCTTGAAGATCATGAGATTAGAAGCGAATTATTAGACATGGATTCAAGTTTAGGTCGATGCAAAACCATCCCAATTTACAAAATTAGGTTCCCCAAAAGTCCTGTATCTATATGGAGTTTCAATCTACAAGTGAAATGAGGAGGGGGAGGGGCAGTAATAACATAGATATCATACTAACCCCAAATATGTCTAATGCTAGGGTGATCTTGACACATTCATAACTTCTGATTTTTAAGAAGATTAGCTACATGGAATTTAAAACATAATCCCAAGAAAACCATACTGGTAAAATCATTATATAACCAAGTGCTTATGCTCTGTGTATCTCTAGCAATACATGTAATTGTAGTAACATAGCCTCTGATCAGGAAATTGATGTACATTCCCATCCATACTTCTTGCTGTCATGCATGCCCAATTAGACCCCCATTTATTGCTATCCATGATATTTAATTACATAGATGAGGTATAAACCAGTGACCTGAATTAAATGATCCAAGAAATGTGCATTGATTTTCCTACAAGCTCAATGAACTACCTGAATGTCTTGCCGCAATAACACCAGAATACTAACAGATTTTTTTAATTACTGTTGGTTTTGGAAACAGCTTTAACTGCACCTTCAACTCTCTTAACTCTACAGGTAACATACGATAAGGAGTCATCGAGATCGACTGTGTTTTTGATAGTAATGTGTTCTCAAACTTAATCTCTCTCTCAGGAGATAATCCCGGTAGCTCATCAGGAAAAACATCTGGATATTCTGATACTACTCGGATGTCCTGTATTATCGGTTTCTGATCAGATATCTCCCGAACAAATGCAAGGTATGAATCACAACCCTGATCGACAAGTCGTTGGGCTCGCAACACTGAAATGTACTCCATGGTGGAGTCATGTACAGTACCCTAAAAAGTGAACTTGGGTAGGTCTGGGATTTTGAAGACAACCGTCTTCCTAAAGTAATCAACAAATGCATGATGAGCAGATAACTAATCCATGCCTAAATTTAAATCAAACTCATCAAGCCGTAGGAGTAAACAACCTGCGAGCATCTCGTGTCCGTCAATAAGTATGGGCAATTGCCTGACTATCAGGGATATGACAAATAACTGGCCTCCTGGCCCTCGAATGTGATACGGAGAAGAGAGAGAGTCTCTGCGACTCTACTTAAGGAAACTAGTAGTCTCGAAGCAAGAAAAGGATGTGTCGCACCAGAATCAAATAGACTATGGAAAGGTCGATACGAGTAGTCAGTATGTGTGCTAGTTTGTTAGTCATCTCCTGGTCTGGTCGGGATGACATGGCTCTGCATGAGAACCATTTATTAGTCATAAAATCAATGGTTCGCAGATAATATGATATATGTTTTTCTCTTCTTGGGATATAATATGAAAATTAATGAAATTAGTGACATCTGTGGTAATTGAATCTGAATGTCATATTTCCCTTCTCGGACTCACGACAAGTCGGAAGACTGCCGCTATCCGAGAACTCAATGCGATCGGAATTGAAATACTGCAAATGTGCGTATCGGGGTACCACTGCTCTGATACCAAACTGTGAACCCCCTAGGATCTGGGTACCCGTTAATCACACATTTTGCATTACAACATTCATTTCTATCGCATTAAGCAACTGAAAGTACGGGAAAATTTTTCGCGAATGAACAATTTCATCTGACATTCACAATCAACATTTATAACCACAAACACATAGAACAATGGTCACCAAAATCTGATTTCATTTCATTAACTTCCATATATTTTACATGTACAAAGTCTGACAGTACATACATTATATCCCAAAATCTGACTGAAGAGAAAGAATTATACATTGAACAGAAACTAGCACAAAATAAACCATACCGTTGGGTATAAAATTTATCTCCTGAACCCATGTATAGCTATTAATCAGCAGACCTCTTATCTGCCATGCGTGCAAGGAAGAAGAGGAGTCAGCAATCACTGGTATCTCCTAAAAACTTATAAAATAACAGGCATTTATTATTTACAAAAGAAAGCAAGTAGAGAGGCATGAGCAACTTAAATTTAAAATTTATTTCTACTTGCAAATTTAAAAGGTTTCCAAATTTCTAGCAAGCACCTCTTATGATCATCCATTATCCCAACAATTCCCACATGAGTATATTTCTCTTGTAACTGAGTGTATAATTTATTCCCATAGTACCCAGAGATCATATTTATGAGTGATGATGGAAAGTTTGGGATGAGAAGATATATTTATATTTTTAATTCCTAAGTCTAGTAACTCCTGTAATTATTAACTTCAATTATTTCAGATATAACTCCAGATGATGTAGATAAAGGTCATGATTCTAGGTCTTGGAGATCATGTCTTGGAACTTAATGGCACATGAAATTGCTAATTTCTTGTCATTGATATTATATCATGGTTTTCGATATAGGACGGATATGACGATGATGGATTTGATCCTTAGTGTTATTTACTCCTTTTAAGTTAGTGGATAGTCTGTGGTCTTGGTCTGTGTGTCACCTCACACTATGACTCTAAGGTATTTAAAGGTACCTTAGGGTTGGGGTGCCTCCGTAGGCATGCAGTGTTGTATAATGCATCCTAACTAAGTTCCCAACACGTCCACTAACTTATAGGGATTTCACATTAGATTAAAGTCACCTCCAATCAACTTAATTATTATTTCCTCCAAACTTTAACTGTAATCTTTCGGATGTAACTCTCGATGTTTTAGATGTAGATATAGGTGATCTGGATGTAACATCAATCCCTTCAAACCTCTGTGCAACAACCTAAATGTAACTCTAGATGATGTAGACATGGATGATCTAGATGTAACATCGCCAAGTCTGTTGGCGAAGAAAAACTCAAGCGGTGAAGAAGCCTACAAATGGCTCTTCCGTCTCGCCCTCTAATTGGAAGGGCGGTCCAATAGAGGGATAGGTCTACTCCCCAACTACGCCACTGAGACGGGTGAGAGGGACTTCCCGGGAAGTCGCTCTAGAAAAACAGCCCGACCGGTAACGGGCAACCGAGCTCGTACGTAAAACTGAAAAACCAGGATCCCCCGCCTGGGTATCCTAAAACAGGGTCAGCGGAACTGGTCCAAAGTCGGGATCCCAACGAGGCGTAAAAACACTGTGAGCTCACGTTAAAAACCGAAAGGGGACTGGGATCCTAGACCCGCGCACTTGGCGGCCGCTGCCCAAACTGGGCTTCCTTTCTTCCGCCCAGGTGAGGGTCACCGCCCCCTCGCACGGTCAAGTGTAAAAGGTCAGCATGACCGGCACTTAATTTATAGATCAACATTGATTCGCTATTATCTTCACTTGTTTATTCATCCCTTTCTCAATTCATCATGTGATCAATCGTGCAGATCTAGACCTCTAGGTCAATGATTTTATTGATATCACATTATGACAGACCGAACCACTCTATGGTTAGTAGATTATACCTTAGAAGATTATTTATTAGTAGAATAGTCATATTGAAGTAGGTCTGGCATTAAAAATATACTACACTTTAATTATCTTAGCTAATTGTTGATAAGTACTGTAGTTCTGGTTTTTAAATAATTTACCCCTAGGTCTTCTACTAATACAATGGTCATACTTGAAACATTATTATATATTTTGAAACCTTGATCCAACCATTTTCATACACTCTACTGCATATTCATTTAAACCCTATAACCTTGTTTCCAGATGAATAAGAATGCTATATACATTTGCTATCATTCCTCCTTCACAGTATTTGCTGACTAATTACTATACTGTTGTCCATTTTTTTTTTTTTAAATCTAAGTAGAAAGATAACGTAATAAAATCTTGGAATTTTCTGATGTGGCGATTGCAAATCTACAAAATAAACTATCATGTCCCTACCTTCGTGAGTTATAATTATGTGTCATTCCTCTCCATCCTCTTGATTGAGTAAAATTTTACAAAGCAGATTATCCTAGACCCAATCATGCTCGGGATTCTCATTGTGAAATATTCCTCAAAAAGAAGATAAGAATAGGAACCTAACATGTTTGCACGGATAAGATCCTCAACAATACCCAAATTTTCAGTGCCAGGAAGTGATTGAGATATGATAAAAAAAAAAATCAAGTATTACAGATTACTAATTAGAAGCTTATGGTGTGAAGTAATTAATAATGTTTATTTGACTTTTAAAAGCCTTAAGAATATAACTACCAATTTTGTTACTGTAGCATCATAATCTAAAACTATTTAATATATATTTTTTTTTTTGAACCAGAAGTTCATACTATTACCCATCTCATGTATAATCCTACGACTTAACATAGTCAAAAACTCTATACCAATTATTTATTTAATGAAACATAAGATCTCCTTCTCTTTTCATTCGGGAAGGGCTTAATAGTTGAGTAATAAAACAAAGCCAGGTAGATCTGATTATATATCTATAATCGTTTTTACCTTTCTGGAATTTATAATTGTTTAAGGGTAACAATATATGAATCTAGTAGGACAAAATATAAATAGGATGAAAATTTTAAGAGTCCATGTGTACAATCGACTATATCTTATTCGGTTACCAAAATTTCTTGAGACAGATTTCTGCTCTGTATCTGTTAAGGGATAACTAAAACTCCACTAAATTTCGTAATTTCTTAATTATTATTCTTCCCATTGATGTACACAAGTTGGAGCTAATTAGCAAGAACAGGACATATCATCAACATATAATTTTCACAGAAGATATTCTTGTCTATCATCAATCATTGTAAAGAAAACAAATGAAGGTTGCATTGAGCATGCATGGCAACAAGAGAGGGGTAGAAGGTTGGTACATATTTCAAGTGAAATAAGCATGCATGGCAGCAAGGGGGAGGGCTGAGGAAGGTACCAATTGATCCTTCTATTTGGAGGAGAAAAGAACTTGATCTGATCTTGCTTGCCACAATAGCTCCAGCTATCAAGGAGTAGAGTACAGCAGTTGACTTTGATTGGGAACTCTTGGTAGCTTAGAGGCCCTCCAATTGCTAGAACTGGGCAACAACTGGCTCTAGCAGGGGTTGCACTGGAGTGATTCCTTGCTGGAAATGGAGAAAAACTGGGACAGGAGCTTCAATAAATTGGGGGATTGGAGGAGTATTTGGGAGAGAATATGGAGAAATAAGGAAGAAAAAGATGGATTGTACCTTAGAATTCCAAGTTGGAAGGAAAATTCTTGCATGCAGCAGCTATTGAATGGAGAAAGCTGCAGCAAGAGGTTCTTCTTCGTTGGTTTTAGAGAGAAGAGAAGGAGAACAGGATATGAAAGGGGAATTTGATTGGAAATCTGGAAGGAGTGAAATGGGAATAAACAGGGAAAAGATAGAGAAGTAGTCTCGGTTGGAATTGGGCTGATACTTATAGGGATTAAGTGAAGTTTAATGGATTTCCAAGTGGAGTCTTAAGGATGCCAAGTGTTATAGGAGCCAACAAAGTGGCTGAGAAAGAAGGGAATAATCCACGGCTGGATTTGCAGGCTGTGACCTGCTACAGTAAAGAAAAAATTTAATATTTATTTTTTTTTTCATTTTTTTCTCTTTAATTGATATACTTAAAGTCTCCCGTACGCGCACCTCGGGTCTCGGATTTTGACGAGTAATACCTCGTTTTGACCGTCTCAGAATGACGATCGATTTGAGTATAATGTTGATATACTTTCGGTCGAGTTTCGAATACCCGAAATTTTCGGATACGGCTTTTGTCTAAGACTAAATTTTGTAATTTAAAATATCATATGACCTCCGATTGACGAACGGTCGATTCCGTTGGCCTCGTGTCGTCGAATCGGATCTAATGACGGTCTCGGTTCGTTTCGCGGTTTCCGAATTTGCGTCGCGGCTTTTCACGGCACGCATTGCAAAGGGACCGATTTTTGGTCGATTTCGTCCGAACGACTTTTGATTTATGATCAAATGGTCGTTTTAAGTTGTTTAGTATTGACCGACAACATTTTTGGGTTTATTAGACCCAAAATCGGACGACTTCGGGTTTGATTAGAAACCGGATGCTACAAATATAAAAACCTCAAAGGGAGTCTCGTCCTCGAGACTCGAGTTAAGGCTATTAGGTATCTTGTTTGGATTTAATATGGTCATAAAAACCTCAAAGGGTTTTGAACCCATAAAAACCTCAAAGAGAAAACAAGCCATATATTTATAATGTATCTAATTACAAAAGCTTGTTTTGATGATTACATCAGAAAAGCTGCGGGTATCTTGCCCGCATGTCGGCTTCGGTCTCCCATGTCGCCTCTTTGACTCCGTGTCGGTGCCACAAAACCTTGACCAATGAAATCTCCTTGTTGCGAAGCTTCTTCTCAGTGCGGTCAAGTATCTGAACTGGTTTCTCCTCATAGGTCAGATCCGGCTCTACATCAAGATTCTCATAACTGATGACGTGACGAGGATCGTGTACATACTTCCTCAAGTTGGATACGTGAAAGACATCATGGATGGCCGAAAGATGTGGAGGAAGGGCTATTCGGTAAGCAACCTTCCCTATTTGAGCCAGAATCTCAAAGGGTCCAACATATCGTGGCGCCAACTTGCCACGAACAACGAATCTCTGCACTCCCTTCATGGGAGATATACGAAGAAATACCCAATCTCCCACCTGAAACTTCAAATTTCTTCTCCGACGGTCTGCATAACTCTTCTGGCGGTTCTGTGCCGTCAGAAACCTCCGGCTTACAAGATCAACAGCTCTCGCGGTCTCCTCCAGAAGATCTACGGAATAAAGAGCATGGTCACCTACTTCCCGCCAATTGAGAGGTGTAAGACATCTCTGCCCGTATAGGGCTTCGAATGGTGTCATACCAATACTGGAGTGATAGTTGTTGTTGTACGTGAATTCTATTAATGGCAGATGGTCCTTCCAGGACCATTTCTACTTCAAAGTGCATGCGCGAAGTAGGTCGTCAAGTGTCTGAATGGTGCGCTCACTCTGTCCATCTGTCTGTAGATGATATGCAGAACTTATTTTCAGTTCTGTCTGTAGTGCTGACATGAACTGATGCCCATAATACGATGTAATCTCGAATCCCTGTCAGACATCACCTCTGACAAGATCAACAACTCTGTCTGTAGTGCTGACATGAACTGAGCCGTCAGAAGCCTCCGTCTCACAAGATCAACAACTCTGTCTGTAGTGCTGACATGAACTGATGCCAATAGTGTGATGTAAATCTCGAATCTCTGTCAGACACCACCTCACATGGCATACCATGTAACTTAATGATGTTCTGCACATACGGCTTGGCCAATCTGGATGGAGTGTAAGTCGTGTTGACAGGTATGAAATGAGCTGACTTGGTCAACCTATCAACAACAACCCAAATGGAATCATGACCACCTGGTGTCTTTGGTAATCCTGTGACAAAATTCATAGAGATGCTCTCCCACTTCCACTCGAGAATGGGGAGAGACTGCAGTAATCCTGGTGGTCTCCTGTGCTCGGCCTTGACCATCTGACAGGTCATGCATCTGTTAACATGTAGCGCCACATCGCGCTTCATTCCATCCCACCAGAAATGTCGACGCAGATCACGGTACATCTTCGTACTGCCTGGATGGATAGATAACCGTGAATTGTGTGCCTCATCCAGAATATCTCTGCGAAGCTGCTTGTTATTGGGTACTACGACTCGACTCGCCTTCCATAAATTAGATTCCGTCAAAACAAATCATCAACATCGTTCTTGACGGCACGCATGTATCTATCACGGATCCAAGGATCGGTCTTCTTTCCCCCTACAATACGATCCCAAAGACTGCTGTATCATGGAGGCACGACGGTAGAAATGGATGCGCTATTCTGAGGATGCCAATTGGTCAAAGCGGCAAGCGTACTTCATGTATATAGCCAGCTCTTTGTACCATCAGCATGCGCTCTCCTGCTGAGTGCATCAACTACCACGTTTCCTTATTGGAATGATAAAAGATCGTGCAATCATAATCCTTCAGCAGTTCGAGCCATCTGCGCTGCTTCATATTCAGCTCCTTCTGATCAAAGATGTACTTTAAATTCTTGTGATTCGTGAAAATCTCGAAGTTCACTCCATATAGATAGTGGTGCCATTTCTTCAAGGCGAAGACAACTGCCGCCAATTCCAAGTCATGTGTGGGGTAGTTTTGCTCATGTGGTCTCAACTGCCGTGATGCGTAAGCAATCACCTGTTCTCTCTGCATCAACACTGCTCATAGACCTTCTCCAGATGCATCTTGTATAGACTGCATAGTCTTGAGTGTCTGAAGGAAGAGCAAGAATAGGTGTCGTAGTCAATCTCTCCTTCAGTGTACTGAAGGCCTGCTCACATGAATTTTCCCAAAAGAATGGGACTCCCTTCGGCGTCAATCATGTCAGAGGGCGAACAATGCAGTAAAAATCCGTTAACAAAGCGTTTGTAATAACCTGCTGGCCCAAGGAAGCTCCGAATGTGTCCAATTCCAGCCGAGAGAAGAGGAAGAGGAATTCTGCTCACATGAATTTTCCCAAAAGAAGAACTATTCATTAATGTTTCCAATAGCAGATAGTTCAGTAAAAATCCGTTAACAAAGCGTTTGTAATAACGGCTAATTGTTTTACTGCATTGTTCGCTCTCTGATACCAAACTGTGAACCCCCTAGGATCCGGGTACCCGTTAATCACACATTTCGCATTATAACATTCATTTCCATCGCATTAAGTAACTGAAAGTACGGGGAAATTTTTCGCGTACGAACAATTTTCCACATGACATTCACAATCAACATTTATAACCACAAACACACAGAATAATGGTCACCAAACTCTTATTTCATTTCATTAACTTCCATATATTTTACATGTACAAAGTCTGACAGTACATACAGTATATCCCAAAATCTGACTGAAGAGAAAGAAACATAATACATTATAAATTGAACAAACTATCACAAAATAAATCATACCGTTGGGTATAAAATTTATCTTCTGAATCCATGTATAGCTACAGAACTGCAGGCTGTTTTCCTGCCAAGCGTGCAGGGAAGAAAAGGCGTCAGCGGTTGCTGGTACCTCCCAAAAACTTATATAAAAATAACAGGCATTTATTATTTACAAAAGAAAGCAAGTAGAGAGGCATGAGCAACTCAAATTCAAAATTTCTTTCTACTTGCAAATGTAAAAGGTTCCCAAATTTTTAATAAGCACCTCTTATGATCATCCATTATCCCAACATTTCCCACATGAGTATATTTCTCTTGTAACTGAGTGTATAATTTATTCCCATAGTACCCAGAGATCATATTTATGAGTGATGATGGAAAGTTTGGGATGAGAAGATATGTTTATATTTTTAATTCCTAAGTCTAGTAATTCCTGTAATTATTAACTTCAATTATTTCAGATATAACTCCAGATGATGTAAATAAAGGTCATGATTCTAGGTCTTGGAGATCATGTCTTGGAACTTAATGGCACATGAAATTGCTAATTTCTTGTCATTGATATTATATCATGGTTTTCGATATAGGACGGATATGATGATGATGGATTTGATCCTTAGTGTTATTTACTCCTTTTAAGTTAGTGGATAGTCTGTGGTCTTGGTCTGTGTATCACCTCACACTATGACTCTAAGGTATTTAAAGGTACCTTAGGGTTGGGGTGCCTCCGTAGGCATGCGGTGTTGTATAATGCATCCTAACTAAGTTCCCAACACGTCCACTAACTTATAGGGATTTCACATTAGATTAAAGTCACCTCCAATCAACTTAATTATTATTTCCTCCAAACTTTAACTGTAATCTTTCGGATGTAACTCTCGATGTTTTAGATGTAGATATAGGTGATCTGGATGTAACATCAATCCCTTCAAACCTCTGTGCAACAACCTAAATGTAACTCTAGATGATGTAGACATGGATGATCTAGATGTAACATCGCCAAGTCTGTTGGCGAAGAAAAACTCAAGCGGTGAAGAAGCCTACAAATGGCTCTTCCGTCTCGCCCTCTAATTGGAAGGGCGGTCCAATAGAGGGATAGGTCTACTCCCCAACTACGCCACTGAGACGGGTGAGAGGGACTTCCCGGGAAGTCGCTCTAGAAAAACAGCCCGACCGGTAACGGGCAACCGAGCTCGTACGTAAAACTGAAAAACCAGGATCCCCCGCCTGGGTATCCTAAAACAGGGTCAGCGGAACTGGTCCAAAGTCGGGATCCCAACGAGGCGTAAAAACACTGTGAGCTCACGTTAAAAACCGAAAGGGGACTGGGATCCTAGACCCGCGCACTTGGCGGCCGCTGCCCAAACTGGGCTTCCTTTCTTCCGCCCAGGTGAGGGTCACCGCCCCCTCGCACGGTCAAGTGTAAAAGGTCAGCATGACCGGCACTTAATTTATAGATCAACATTGATTCGCTATTATCTTCACTTGTTTATTCATCCCTTTCTCAATTCATCATGTGATCAATCGTGCAGATCTAGACCTCTAGGTCAATGATTTTATTGATATCACATTATGACAGACCGAACCACTCTATGGTTAGTAGATTATACCTTAGAAGATTATTTATTAGTAGAATAGTCATATTGAAGTAGGTCTGGCATTAAAAATATACTACACTTTAATTATCTTAGCTAATTGTTGATAAGTACTGTAGTTCTGGTTTTTAAATAATTTACCCCTAGGTCTTCTACTAATACAATGGTCATACTTGAAACATTATTATATATTTTGAAACCTTGATCCAACCATTTTCATACACTCTACTGCATATTCATTTAAACCCTATAACCTTGTTTCCAGATGAATAAGAATGCTATATACATTTGCTATCATTCCTCCTTCACAGTATTTGCTGACTAATTACTATACTGTTGTCCATTTTTTTTTTTTTTTTAAATCTAAGTAGAAAGATAACGTAATAAAATCTTGGAATTTTCTGATGTGGCGATTGCAAATCTACAAAATAAACTATCATGTCCCTACCTTCGTGAGTTATAATTATGTGTCATTCCTCTCCATCCTCTTGATTGAGTAAAATTTTACAAAGCAGATTATCCTAGACCCAATCATGCTCGGGATTCTCATTGTGAAATATTCCTCAAAAAGAAGATAAGAATAGGAACCTAACATGTTTGCACGGATAAGATCCTCAACAATACCCAAATTTTCAGTGCCAGGAAGTGATTGAGATATGATAAAAAAAAATCAAGTATTACAGATTACTAATTAGAAGCTTATGGTGTGAAGTAATTAATAATGTTTATTTGACTTTTAAAAGCCTTAAGAATATAACTACCAATTTTGTTACTGTAGCATCATAATCTAAAACTATTTAATATATATTTTTTTTTTGAACCAGAAGTTCATACTATTACCCATCTCATGTATAATCCTACGACTTAACATAGTCAAAAACTCTATACCAATTATTTATTTAATGAAACATAAGATCTCCTTCTCTTTTCATTCGGGAAGGGCTTAATAGTTGAGTAATAAAACAAAGCCAGGTAGATCTGATTATATATCTATAATCGTTTTTACCTTTCTGGAATTTATAATTGTTTAAGGGTAACAATATATGAATCTAGTAGGACAAAATATAAATAGGATGAAAATTTTAAGAGTC
Source organism: Ottelia alismoides (assembly GCA_037367405.1). Lineage (NCBI taxonomy): Eukaryota > Viridiplantae > Streptophyta > Magnoliopsida > Alismatales > Hydrocharitaceae > Ottelia > Ottelia alismoides. Next base: position 158,984 of record JAZKJV010004975.1, on the reverse strand, counting down.
CATGTGTACAATCGACTATATCTTATTCGGTTACCAAAATTTCTTGAGACAGATTTCTGCTCTGTATCTGTTAAGGGATAACTAAAACTCCACTAAATTTCGTAATTTCTTAATTATTATTCTTCCCATTGATGTACACAAGTTGGAGCTAATTAGCAAGAACAGGACATATCATCAACATATAATTTTCACAGAAGATATTCTTGTCTATCATCAATCATTGTAAAGAAAACAAATGAAGGTTGCATTGAGCATGCATGGCAACAAGAGAGGGGTAGAAGGTTGGTACATATTTCAAGTGAAATAAGCATGCATGGCAGCAAGGGGGAGGGCTGAGGAAGGTACCAATTGATCCTTCTATTTGGAGGAGAAAAGAACTTGATCTGATCTTGCTTGCCACAATAGCTCCAGCTATCAAGGAGTAGAGTACAGCAGTTGACTTTGATTGGGAACTCTTGGTAGCTTAGAGGCCCTCCAATTGCTAGAACTGGGCAACAACTGGCTCTAGCAGGGGTTGCACTGGAGTAATTCCTTGCTGGAAATGGAGAAAAACTGGGACAGGAGCTTCAATAAATTGGGGGATTGGAGGAGTATTTGGGAGAGAATATGGAGAAATAAGGAAGAAAAAGATGGATTGTACCTTAGAATTCCAAGTTGGAAGGAAAATTCTTGCATGCAGCAGCTATTGAATGGAGAAAGCTGCAGCAAGAGGTTCTTCTTCGTTGGTTTTAGAGAGAAGAGAAGGAGAACAGGATATGAAAGGGGAATTTGATTGGAAATCTGGAAGGAGTGAAATGGGAATAAACAGGGAAAAGATAGAGAAGTAGTCTCGGTTGGAATTGGGCTGATACTTATAGGGATTAAGTGAAGTTTAATGGATTTCCAAGTGGAGTCTTAAGGATGCCAAGTGTTATAGGAGCCAACAAAGTGGCTGAGAAAGAAGGGAATAATCCACGGCTGGATTTGCAGGCTGTGACCTGCTACAGTAAAGAAAAAATTTAATATTTATTTTTTTTTTTCATTTTTTTCTCTTTAATTGATATACTTAAAGTCTCCCGTACGCGCACCTCGGGTCCTTGTTATTACAAACGCTTTGTTAACGGATTTTTACTGCATTGTTCGCCCTCTGACATGATTGACGCCGAACTGTGATTAGCACAGTTCGGCGTCAATCATGTCAGAGGGCGAACAATGTTTTTGAATCTGTTGGCGACTCATAATGCACAAAATAATTGTTGCATATTGGAGATATTAAGTACGAATGTTTAGGGAATAATGTGATCTGGTGATTGACTACTGGATTTTTCTGCTCACATGAATTTTCCCAAAAGCTAAGAAAAGGATCGTAAACGGGTACCTCCGATGGAAATGAATGTTGTAATGCAAAATGTGTGATTAACGGGTATCCTGCTCACATGAATTTTCCCAAAAGAATGGGACTCCCTTCGGCGTCAATCATGTCAGAGGTCTAAACTGTGAACCCCCTAGGATGATATAAAATCCTAGGGGGTTCACAGTGATTGTTGATCTTGTGAGGCGGAAGCTTCTGACGGCACAAAGCCGCCAGAAGAGCTATGCGGATCGTCGGAGGAGAGACTTAGAGTTCCAGGTAACCTAATTATTTCTTCTTCATCTATGACATATATATGTTCAAATTAATCTTATATTAATGACACTCCTATCGATTATAGGTTGGAGATTGGGTATTTTTACGAGTATCTCCCATGAAGGGAGTGCAGAGATTCGGTGTTCGTGGCAAGTTGGCGCCGCGATATGTTGGACCTTTTGAGATTCTGGCTAGAGTGGGGAAAGTGGCATACCGAGTAGCCCTTCCTCCACATCTTTCAGCTATTCATGATGTTTTCCACATATCCAATCTGAGGAAGTATGTCCACGACCCTCGCCACATCATCAGTTACGAGAATCTCGATGTAGAGCCGGATCTGACCTATGAGGAGAAGCCTGTCCGGATACTTGATCCTGCTGTGAAGAAGCTTCGCAGCAAAGAGATTTCATTGGTCAAGGTCTTGTGGCACCGACACGGCGTCAAGGAAGCGACATGGGAGACTGAAGCCGACATGCGGGCACGATACCCGCAGCTATTCTGATGTAATCAACACAACAAGCTTTTGTAATTAGACACATTATAAATATATGGCTTGTTTTCCCTTTGAGGTTTTTATGGGTTCAAAACCCTTTGGGGTTTTTATGGACATATGAAATTCAAACAAGTCACCGAATAGCCTTAACTCGAGTCTCGAGGACGAGACTCCCTTTGAGGTTTTTATAATTGTAGCATCCGGTTTCTAATCAAACCCGAAGTCGTCCGATTTTGGGTCTAACGAACCCAAAAACATTGTCGGTCAATACAAACCAACCTAAAACGACCAATTGGTAGTGAATCAAAAGTTGTTCGGGTGAAATCGATCAAAAATCGGTCGTTTCGTAATGCGTGCCGTGAAAAGCCGCGACGCAAATTCGGAAGCCGCGGAATAAACCGAGACCATCATGAGGTCCGATTCGACGATACGAAACCAACGGAATTGACCGTTCGTCAATCGGAGGTCGTTTGATAATTTTAAATCACAAAATTTGATCTCAAACAAAAAAACGTATCCGAAAATTTCGGGTATTCGAAACTCGACCGAAAGTATATCAACATTATACTCATTTTGATCATCGTTGAAAGACGATCAAATCAAGTCATTTCGCGTCGAAATCCGAGGTCCGAGGCGTGAATACGGTCATATTTTAACCTTTCAAATAAATGAATTAAAATAAACTGAAAATTTTCTTTAATTACTGGCTGCTGTCCAGACTGCAGAGCCGTGACTTATACTCCTCTTCTCCTTTTTGTTTTTTTCCCCTCTCTCCTCTTATTCCACCTGGCACATCCTTCTCCACATGTCCAATTTTTGAATCCCATCCTCCCTTATTTATAACTCCAAGCCACTAACGCTTCTTCTCCCAAAATCCCAACATAAATTTCAGCCAAAACAGCCAACGTCTCTTTCCTTTGAAGCTGCTTCAGCCCCTCTCCTTCGACTGCTGTTGCTCCAAAGCACCAGTTTTCTGCTGCATACCAGATCAGTCCCTTCATCTAATCTAGAAGCAATTTAAGGTACACTCCATTATCCTCCATTTGCTGCCATGCATGTGCATTAGACTAATCATATGTATAAATCCCTAGCCCCTCTTTTGTTGCCATGAATGTGAAACCAAACTATCCTCTTTTGTTTGATGTCATGAAGGATTTGGTCATTTTCTTGGACACTAAAGTTTGGTGTTGGATATGCTAATGCAGTCAAGTTTCATAAACGTGATAGGTTTAATCTTTCTCATATCGACATGCTAATCCTTCCTGTTTGCCTGACCCGTCACCTTATACTTGGAAATGTTGAGTGTTATGCTTGACCTGATTAATGGACCAAGATGATTTTGCATGACAAATTTTGGATCTGAGAATTTAAGAATGTTACAGTGAAATGACGTTGGATTTTCTTGTCGGGTGTGAATGCATAAGTTTTGAATACGAGTACAAAAACGATAAATTTCTGGATTAATTCCTTGAACTATAGACTTATACTTTCATATAGAACTATAGAAGTAATCATCTGAAATTTCATTCTGACTGAAAATATATGAGTTATTATATATAATACAATATTAATCATCAAAACCTCCCTGAAATTTGAGGTGGAAAATAAAGGTTCCAGGTTGGTATTAAAGGATAGATCTAAATGCAAATGGGTATAAAATTATATTGAAATGAAAAGTTAATATATATATATATTATGTATATATAAGCAGTAGAAATAAAGGCATTATATGCACGCGCAAGCTTGATTTCCTTTCTTTGTACAATTTCTTAAGTATAAGGTTATCATGGGATCAAAGTTACTTCCTGCAGAAAACAGCTCCAGAATAGATTCATGATAAGCAACAAAAACACGTATAGTAGTTATTGGAGATTTCAGATTTAGTTTATCTGCTCCAAGGGAGTTTAGGTGTCCCAATCTCATAGCTAATGTACGGTTGAAATTTATTCCTCCTTATCGTTAGTAATACCTTCACCATTATTTTTCCGAGCTGAGTTTGCAAGCACAATTTTGCAAGGTAGGTTTGGACAAAAATCTTAACTCTAAATACCTGCCCTTCACTAAGATAAGTATGAATTTACTGATATCCGATTTATAGAAATTCACCTCATGAATGTATTAATTAGTTCACAAACACTATAAACTATGGGCAATGCCACTATAACCAATCAACTAGTATGATAATTCTCCACAGAAGATCATGAGTGAAGCGTCGTTTTCCCATAGATGTCGCAATCAAATCAGTATCAGATTAAATTACTCATGACTACTATTTTTAGTCATCAAGTGATTCTAAGAACATTATGAGTTGTGACTCTACATATAGAAGATTAAAGAGGGATTGAGGAATCAAACATGTATGATGGTGGATCAGTGATATCAGATATTTGGCCGGTCATGATGACCTTTTACACTTGACCGTGCGAGGGCGCGGTGACCCTCAGCTGGGTGGGAGAATAGGAAGCCCAGTTTGGGCAGCGGCCGCCAAGTGCGCGGGTCTAGGATCCCAGTCCTCTTTCGGTTTTTTTTCGCGAGCTCGCAATCGGGTGTACACTATATCTCCTGGAAGCATGTATATACTGAGCGGCTACTAAACTGCAGGCTGTTTGCCTGCCACACACAATAGGAAGAAAAGGCGTCAGCGGTTGCTGGTACCTCCCAAAAACTTATATAAAATAACGGGCATTTATTATTTACAAAAGAAACAAGCAGAAAGGCGAGAGCAACTCAAAATAAGATTTAATTCTACTTGCAAATGAAAACGGCTTTTCAGGTTACTTGTAAGCATCTCAAATGTATGTCCCATCACCTGGCATTTCCCACATGTGACATATGTATAACTAGTTGCGTATTCATGAGTGTATGAGTGTAAGCACATATATCATTTTCTTTAGAGATCCCGTTGGTAAGTAAAAATGGAAAAGTTAAGATTGGAAAGATTTATTAATTTAATTAAATTCTTGGGTAGAGAGAGAATAGTCTTTTGATCGTAACTTCTCCAATTCTTAACTTCAATGATTCAGATATAACTCCAGGTAATTTAGATATAGATATGAATGATCTAGATATATAATCGTCAAGTCTGTTGGCGAAGTAACTCAAGCGGTGAAGAAGCCTGCAAATGGCTCTTCCGTCTCGCCCTCTAATCGGAAGTGCGGTCCAATAGAGGGATAGGTCTATTCCCCAACTACGCCACAGAGACGGGTGAGAGAGACTCCCTAGGAAAAGTCGCTCTAGAAACACAGCCCGACTAGTATGGGCAACCGAGCTCGTACGTAAAGCTGAAAAACCAGGATCCCCCGCCTGGGCATCCTAAAACAGGGTCAGCGGAACTGGTCCAAAGTCTGGATCCCAACGAGGCGTAAAAACACTGCGAGCTCGCGTAAAAACCGAAAAGGGACTGGGATCCTAGACCCGCGCACTTGGCGGCCGCTGCCCAAACTGGGCTTCCTTTCTTCCGCCCAGCTGAGGGTCACCGCGCCCTCGCACGGTCAAGTGTAAAAGGTCATCATGACCGGCCAATATCTGATATCACTGATCCACCATCATACATGTTTGATTCCTCAATCCCTCTTTAATCTTCTATATGTAGAGTCACAACTCATAATGTTCTTAGAATCACTTGATGACTAAAAATAGTAGTCATGAGTAATTTAATCTGATACTGATTTGATTGCGACATCTATGGGAAAACGACGCTTCACTCATGATCTTCTGTGGAGAATTATCATACTAGTTGATTGGTTATAGTGGCATTGCCCATAGTTTATAGTGTTTGTGAACTAATTAATACATTCATGAGGTGAATTTCTATAAATCAGATATCAGTAAATTCATACTTATCTTAGTGAAGGGCAGGTATTTAGAGTTAAGATTTTTGTCCAAACCTACCTTGCAAAATTGTGCTTGCAAACTCAGCTCGGAAAAATAATGGTGAAGGTATTACTAACGATAAGGAGGAATAAATTTCAACCGTACATTAGCTATGAGATTGGGACACCTAACTCCCTTGGAGCAGATAAATTAAATCTGAAATCTCCAATATCTACTATACGTGTTTTTGTTGCTTATCATGAATCTATTCTGGAGCTGTTTTCTGCAGGAAGTAACTTTGATCCCATGATAACCTTATACTTAAGAAATTGTACAAAGAAAGGAAATCAAGCTTGCACGTGCATATAATGCCTTTATTTCTACTGCTTATATATACATAATATATATATATATTAACTTTTCATTTCAATATAATCTTATACCCATTTGCATTTAGATCTATCCTTTAATACCAACCTGGAACCTTTATTTTCCACCTCAAATTTCAGGGAGGTTTTGATGATTAATATTGTATTATATATAATAACTCATATATTTTCAGTCAGAATGAAATTTCAGATGATTACTTCTATAGTTCTATATGAAAGTATAAGTCTATAGTTCAAGGAATTAATCCAGAAATTTATCGTTTTTGTACTCGTATTCAAAACTTATGCATTCACACCCGACAAGAAAATCCAACGTCATTTCACTGTAACATTCTTAAATTCTCAGATCCAAAATTTGTCATGCAAAATCATCTTGGTCCATTAATCAGGTCAAGCATAACACTCAACATTTCCAAGTATAAGGTGACGGGTCAGGCAAACAGGAAGGATTAACATGTCGATATGAGAAAGATTAAACCTATCACGTTTATGAAACTTGACTGCATTAGCATATCCAACACCAAACTTTAGTGTCCAAGAAAATGATCAAATCCTTCATGACATCAAACAAAAGAGGATAGTTTGGTTTCACATTCTTGGCAACAAAAGAGGGGCTAGGGATTTATACATATGATTAGTCTAATGCACATGCATGGCAGCAAATGGAGGATAATGGAGTGTACCTTAAATTGCTTCTAGATTAGATGAAGGGACTGATCTGGTATGCAGCAGAAAACTGGTGCTTTGGAGCAACAGCAGTCGAAGGAGAGGGGCTGAAGCAGCTTCAAAGGAAAGAGACGTTGGCTGTTTTGGCTGAAATTTATGTTGGGATTTTGGGAGAAGAAGCGTTAGTGGCTTGGAGTTATAAATAAGGGAGGATGGGATTCAAAAATTGGACATGTGGAGAAGGATGTGCCAGGTGGAATAAGAGGAGGGGGAAAAAAAAACAAAAAGGAGAAGAGGAGTATAAGTCACGGCTCTGCAGTCTGGACAGCAGCCAGTAATTAAAGAAAATTTTCAGTTTATTTTAATTCATTTATTTGAAAGGTTAAAATATGACCGTATTCACGCCTCGGACCTCGGATTTCGACGCGAAATGACTTGATTTGATCGTCTTTCAACGATGATCAAAATGAGTATAATGTTGATATACTTTCGGTCGAGTTTCGAATACCCGAAATTTTCGGATACGTTTTTTGTTTGAGATCAAATTTTGTGATTTAAAATTATCAAACGACCTCCGATTGACGAACGGTCAATTCCGTTGGTTTCGTATCGTCGAATCGGACCTCATGATGGTCTCGGTTTATTCCGCGGCTTCCGAATTTGCGTCGCGGCTTTTCACGGCACGCATTACGAAACGACCGATTTTTGATCGATTTCACCCGATCTCAATAGGTTTACAAATAGTTTATACCTTCATATTTAGAAGATTTTATATCATCCTGGTTATAGAACATAAATATATATAGATATATATATCAATGCAATAAACATGCACGTTAGATAAATCTGATTGTTGCATATTGGAGATATTAAGTACGAATGTTTAGGGAATAATGTGATCTGGTGATTGACTACTGGATTTTTCAATGGTTATGCTCCAGAAATTGATTTAAGGGGTACTGCCTTGAGGTTATAGTGGGTAGTAAATTATTCCATGTAGCAAATTATTCCAGGATCAACCAAGTATATATCTTAAGAAGACTCCATGGTTCATACGAGTATGGTATGCGATGGGACTGGTTTAAAATGACCATGTGAATTCCTGGTGCACAACGATGGTTAATGATGAAGAATGTTGTGGAATTTATGGAGTTCATCATATAAATTTGTTGGATTCTTTATCTTCTGTAATCTCACATTTTGGAAGAAAAATATTAGAGCAATTAAAAGCTTGATCTAATATGCAGTGCAAAATTTATCTTAGGTGTACTCTTGAAGTAAATCAACATATAGGACCAATGCGAAGAGTCTATAGGGATATATATATTCCCTATTACCTGCATTTGGGCAATTAAATGTTTTTCTGTTAACTATGATATGGGCTTGGTGGTACACGTAGGGAAGATACTCAAAAAGATCCCTCTTCATTTCAAGAGAATAAGATATATGGTGGCAGATTCTAGTATAGGTCTTGTATTCTTATTAATTAGTAAAGTTTTGACTTTGAGAAGAGTAGTAGAGCATGAATAAGCTAAAAAGGAGCTGTGAAATATCCCCTTTAATATGGTCATGCTTATAAAAAAATAACTTACACATTGAGTAGTTAAAAATCTCCTAAGCCAAAGAAAAGAATAATCGGGAGTTTGACATAGATCATATATATCATAAGTAGCTTCTAATCTCATAAGTTACGAAAATAATAACTTGTGACCATAAAAACCGAACATAGTTATAAATTCTTAAAGAAATATCTCGGATATGATCGAACCAGTCTATGGATTTCTGTATTAATCTCATCAATTGACTTTTGCTTATGATTATATGATCAATGAACCTAGGTGGCTAATAAGAATCCGTGGCGGGAATGGATTTGTAAAAATCATCTTTTAGATACACTTTGTTATCTATGGACCACTATCAATAAAGTAAGTTGATCAAGAGATCTACATCGGTATGTTTAACCACATAAAGAGTTGGGAAGAGTTGAGCTGACAAGCAAGTGATGATAATTATGAATCAGTAATGACTTATGAATTTGAGTGCCGATCATGGCGATCTTTACCATGATCGTGCGAGGGGGCGGTGACCCTCACCTGGGCGGAAGAAAGGAAGCCCAGTTTGGGCAGCGGCCGCCAAGTGCGCGGGTCTAGGATCCCAGTCCCCCTTCGGTTTTTAACGTGAGCTCACAGTGTTTTTACACCTCGTTGGGATCCCGACTTTAGACCAGTTCCGCTGACCCTGTTTTAGGATGCCCAGACGGGGGATCCTGGTTTTTCAGTTTTACGTGCGAGCTCGGTTGCCCGTTACCGGTCGGGCTGTTTTTCTAGAGTGACTTTTCCGGGAAGTCCCTCTCACCCGTCTCAGTGGCGTAGTTTGGGAGTGTAGACCTATCCCTCTATTGGACCGTCCTTCCAATTAGAGGGCGAGACGGAAGAGCCATTTGTAGGCTTCTTCACCGCTTGAGTTTTTCTTCGCCAACAGACTTGGCGATGTTACATCTAGATCATCCATGTCTACATCATCTAGAGTTACATTTAGGTTGTTGCACAGAGGTTTGAAGGGATGGATGTTACATCCAGATCACCTATATCTACATCTAAAACATCGAGAATTACATCCGAAAGATTACAGTTAAAGTTTGGAGGAAATAATAATTAAGTGGATTGGAGGTGACTTTAATGTGAAATCCTTATAAGTTAGTGGACGTGTTGGGAACTTAGTTAGGATGCATTATACAACACCGCATGCCTACGGAGGCACCCCAACCCTAAGGTACCTTTAAATATCTTAGAGTCATAGTGTGAGGTGACACACAGACCAAGACCACAGACTATCCACTAACTTAAAAGGAGTAAATAACACTAAGGATCAAATCCATCATCATCATAACAGTCCTATATCGAAAGCCATGATAAAATCTCAATGACAAGAAATTAGCAATTTCATGTGCCATTAAGTTCCAAGACATGATCTCCAAGACCTAGACCTTTATCTACATCATCTGGAGTTATATCTGAAATAATTAAAGTTAATAATTACAGGAGCTACTAGACTTAGGAATTAAAAATAAATATATCTTCTCATCCCAAACTTTCCATCATCACTCATAAATAAGATCTCTGGGTAGTATGGGAATAAATTATACACTCAGTTACAAGAGAAATATACTCATGTGGGAAATGTTGGGATAGTGGTTGATCATAAGAGGTGCTTGCTAGAAATTTGGAAACCTTTTACATTTGCAAGTAGAAAGAAATTTTAAATTTGAGTTGCTCATGCCTCTCTACTTGCTTTCTTTTGTAAATAATAAATGCCTGTTATTTTTATATAAGTTTTTGGGAGGTACCAGCAACCGCTGACGCCTTTTCTTCCCTGCACGCTTGGCAGGAAAATAGCCTGCAGTTCTGTAGCTATACATGGATTCAGAAGATAAATTTTATACCCAACGGTATGATTTATTTTGTGATAGTTTGTTCAATTTATAATGTATTATGTTTCTTTCTCTTCAGTCAGATTTTGGGATATACTGTATGTACTGTCAGACTTTGTACATGTAAAATATATGGAAGTTAATGAAATGAAATAAGAGTTTGGTGACCATTATTCTGTGTGTTTGTGGTTATAAATGTTGATTGTGAATGTCATGTGGAAAATTGTTCGTACGCGAAAAATTTCCCCGTACTTTCAGTTACTTAATGCGATGGAAATGAATGTTATAATGCGAAATGTGTGATTAACGGGTACCCGGATCCTAGGGGGTTCACAGTTTGGTATCAGAGCAGTGGTACCCCGATACGACCTGTAAATCGGTCGTTTCGTAATCCGTTTGGGCTCACCAATGCACCTGCGGCTTTCATGGATATGATGAACCGTATCTTCCGTCCATACTTGGACAAGTTTGTAGTGGTCTTCATCGATGATGTGCTCATTTATTCACGGAATGAATGGGATCATGCGAATGATCTACGGATTGTCTTAGATACATTGCGGGAGCACAAGCTATATGCCAAGTTGAGCAAGTGTGAGTTCTGGTTATCCCAGGTCTCATTTCTCGGGCATATCATTTCTGGAGCAGGCATTGTAGTTGATCCTGCAAAGATAGATGCAGTCATGTCTTGGGAGCAACCCAAGACTGTCACACAGATTCGGATCTTCCTTGGACTAGCAGGTTATTACAGACGCTCTGATACCAAACTGTGAACCCCCTAGGATCCGGGTACCCGTTTACGACATTTTCGCGGCATTTCATTCGCTAAAGATCGCCTAAATTATAGGAAAACAGGGAAAAAAATTTTCGCAATGAATATAATTGCAAGTAACATTTGACATTCACATTCACAACCACAAGCTAATAAAGATAAATGTCACCAAGAATTTATTTCATTAACTTTCATTTCATTTTCAACCTGTACAATGTCTGAAAGTACATACAGTATATCCCAAAATCTGACTGAAGAGAAAAGAAGCATATAACATTAACTACCGAACAAAAACTGAGACAAAAAGAATAACATACCGTCTAGTATAGACCTTGTCTCTTGGAACCCTGTATAGCTACTGAACAACAGACTCCTTTCCTGCCATGCGTGCAAGGAAGAAAAGGAGTCACAATTGTGAATACAAACCCGTAGTTTAAAATAATTAACAAGTAATTTAATGTGCAAAAGAGAGCAAGTAGAAAGGTGGAATAAGCACTATTTACATCTACTTGCGTGAGTAAAAAGGTATTCAGGCTTGTAAGCATTTCTCATAAACTCTCATTATCCAAACACTTTTCATATTTAACATGAGAAAGAAACATAAAACAATATAAATTGAACAGAAATTGGCACAAAATAAACCATACCATTGGGTATAAAATTTATCTCCTGAATCATTAACCCGCTACTGTGCTAAAGGCTCCTTGCCTGCCATGCGTGCAAGGAAGAAGAGGCGTCAGCGGGTGCTGGTACTTCCCATAAGTTCATATAAAAATAACAGGCATTTATTATTTACAAAAGAAAGCAAGTAGAGAGGCATGAGCAACTCAAATTTAAAATTTAATTCTACTTGCAAATGTAAAAGGTTTCCAAATTTTTAGTAAGAACATATCATGATCAGCCCTTATCCCCACATTTCCCACATAAGCATATGTCTACGGTAACTCATTGATCATAAGTACGTATCTTTTATTCTCATATTACTTAGAGATCATATTTGTGAATTTTGATGATGGGAAAGATGAGATGAGAAGATATAATGATTTATTAAATTCTTAAGTCTAGTGGATAGTCTGTGGTCTTGGTTCTTGTGAAACCTCACACTATGACTCTAAAACTTGGGAAACGTCTTAGGGTTGGGGTGCCTCCGTAGGCATGCGGTGTTTTATAATGCATCCTAACTAAGTTCCCAATACGTCCACTAGCTTAATAAGATTTCGAATTGGATTAGAGTCTTTTCCATTTACTCGATTTAATTGTAATCCCTTAAAACCTTAGGTGCAACAGTCTCAGATGTAACTCTAGATGGTATGGATATAGAGATGGATGATCTGGATGTAGAATCAATCCCTTCAAATCTTAGTGCAACAGTCTCAAGTGTAACTCTAAATGATATAGATATAGATATGAATGATCTGGATGTAGAATCGCCAAGTCTGTTGGCGAAAGAACAACTCAAGCGGTGAAGAAGCCAACAAAAGGCTCTTATAGGGTTCATTAACTTATAGGGTTTTTGAATCAGATTAAAGTCACTTCTACAACACCGCATGCCTAACTAAGTTCCCAACACGTCCACTAACTTATAGGGTTTTTGAATCAGATTAAAGTCACTTCTAATCAACTAAATTTTAATTGTGATTTCCTCTAAACCTTCACTGTAACTCTCTCAGATGTACTCTCAATGATGTAGATATAGATGTAGATACAAATGATCTGGATGTAGAATCGCCGTCTGTTGGCGAAAGAAAACTCAAGCGGTGAAGAAGCCTGCAAATGGCTCTTCCGTCTCGCCCTCTAATTGGAAGGCCGGTCCAATAGAGGGATAGGTCTACTCCCCAACTACGCCACTGAGACGGGTGAGAGGGACTTCCCGGAAAAGTCACTCTAGAAAAACAGCCCGACCGGTAACGGGCAACCGAGCTCGTATGTAAAACTGAAAAACCAGGATCCCCCGCCTGGGTATCCAAAAAAAAAACAGGGTCAGCGGAACTGGTCCAAAGTCGGGATCCCAACGAGGCGTAAAAACACTGTGAGCTCACGTAAAAACCGAAAGAGGACTGGGATCCTAGACCCGCGCACTAGGCGGCCGCTGCCCTAACTGGGCTTCCTTTCCTCCGCCCAGTTGAGGGTCACCGTGCCCTCGCACGATCATGGTAAAGGTCGCCATGATCGGCACTATTAATTGTCAATTATCAATGATTCTCATATTTTTACTTGATCATTGATTTTGGTAATTTCAGTCGATCACTAATTTCAATCAATTTCGATTGATCATTTTTATTTCATTCAACTAATCAAAACTTTCTCAATCACTCCTATGGTTGATTTTACGGATCTTGTGAAGATGGAGTTTGGTGAACGAGCCTTACCTGAGGTGATGGATTCCAAATTATTATCATTATTGTCTCAATTGTGGTCACTAAGAGGTGTATATATATAAATCTTACTTTCTTCAATTACTCCCACAAGAGATTTGGAAGGGTCGAGATTTCTTTGGAGGTCCCATCCTATGTTGATTTCTTTTTTTTTTTTTGATGCAACTTCAATGAAGTGGAAGGAATAGAACTAAGTCAAACCAATATTAGGCTCCTTCCAAAGATAGAAACTCACCAATCTATTCTATCTCATTATAATTAACCTGAGGAATTAGATGATTAATTACATCTAATGAACAAACTAATTGAAATAAACTAATGGCTAATGGGATGGTTGTTTGTTCAAAATTTCAAATATGCTAATATAGACTTAATGAATACTGCAGAATTGGTTGATCTCATCAATTTTTATCATAATTTCAATTCTTAGTCTTTAACACCACAATAAAGCAATGTCGCATATATATAGTCTTTCATTTAATGATTGACAACCTGTGATCATGAATCATATATATATTATAACCTTACCTATTAATATAATGAATTTGTATGCATTTGTCCAGAATCTGTACTAATCATGCAAACATATCATTGGTATGATAATTTATAACTTGATATTACATTTATTTTTCTCACCATACTTCAATAACAGATATATATTGCATACCAATCTATAATTCAATGTACATATGTGTGAGACATAGATTTGGTAAATATTTTATTCTTTACATATGATTTGATCAAAATATATGGATATTTAATGAGATGAGGATGTATAATATAAGTTAAATAAAAAAAATCAATCAATGCTATTTAACTCTTTTTTTTATTTAATATTACAACTGATTGTGAGAATATTGTTGAATTCATACTTGGATAAAAATGGAAGAGAATACTGTTAGTAAAAATCATATCAACTGATTCACAGCATAGACAAATTGTGAACCTCTTTAATTATAAAACTCAACATATATGTATATACTCATGTCACCATACATCTGATAAGGTTATCTATATACTCATATCACCATACATCTGATAAGGTTAGAGGCTTTTCTACTTCTGAATTCACTTTTACTTTAAGAAGTATGTTAAGAGGATTACTTGCCATCTAATGAGAATCTGAAATCTAAGGAGAAATGTTGTGGAAATTCATAACTAGATCCGAATACATTTAGATCTGAATACATATAAATAGTTTTGTTCTAACTCTTAATATAATTTTACCATTTAGATCTGAATACTTATAAGATTCACAACATAAAAATCATATTTTGATTTAGATCCTTAAGGTTAGTCTAGGTTGTAAGTAGGGGATTTGGAGGACATGTTTCTGGAAGAGACAGATCTAAATCAAAATATGATTTTTATGTTGTGAATCTTATAAGTATTCAGATCTAAATGGTAAAATTATATTAAGAGTTAGAACAAAACTATTTATATGTATTCAGATCTAAATGTATTCGGATCTAGTTATGAATTTCCACAACATTTCTCCTTAGATTTCAGATTCTCATTAGATGGCAAGTAATCCTCTTAACATACTTCTTAAAGTAAAAGTGAATTCAGAAGTAGAAAAGCCTCTAACCTTATCAGATGTATGGTGATATGAGTATATAGATAACCTTATCAGATGTATGGTGACATGAGTATATACATATATGTTGAGTT
This sequence comes from Ottelia alismoides, assembly GCA_037367405.1. NCBI lineage: Eukaryota > Viridiplantae > Streptophyta > Magnoliopsida > Alismatales > Hydrocharitaceae > Ottelia > Ottelia alismoides. The sequence continues at coordinate 143,772 of JAZKJV010004975.1, read as the reverse complement.
TTATAATTAAAGAGGTTCACAATTTGTCTATGCTGTGAATCAGTTGATATGATTTTTACTAACAGTATTCTCTTCCATTTTTATCCAAGTATGAATTCAACAATATTCTCACAATCAGTTGTAATATTAAATAAAAAAAAGAGTTAAATAGCATTGATTGATTTTTTTTATTTAACTTATATTATACATCCTCATCTCATTAAATATCCATATATTTTGATCAAATCATATGTAAAGAATAAAATATTTACCAAATCTATGTCTCACACATATGTACATTGAATTATAGATTGGTATGCAATATATATCTGTTATTGAAGTATGGTGAGAAAAATAAATGTAATATCAAGTTATAAATTATCATACCAATGATATGTTTGCATGATTAGTACAGATTCTGGACAAATGCATACAAATTCATTATATTAATAGGTAAGGTTATAATATATATATGATTCATGATCACAGGTTGTCAATCATTAAATGAAAGACTATATATATGCGACATTGCTTTATTGTGGTGTTAAAGACTAAGAATTGAAATTATGATAAAAATTGATGAGATCAACCAATTCTGCAGTATTCATTAAGTCTATATTAGCATATTTGAAATTTTGAACAAACAACCATCCCATTAGCCATTAGTTTATTTCAATTAGTTTGTTCATTAGATGTAATTAATCATCTAATTCCTCAGGTTAATTATAATGAGATAGAATAGATTGGTGAGTTTCTATCTTTGGAAGGAGCCTAATATTGGTTTGACTTAGTTCTATTCCTTCCACTTCATTGAAGTTGCATCAAAAAAAAAAAAGAAATCAACATAGGATGGGACCTCCAAAGAAATCTCGACCCTTCCAAATCTCTTGTGGGAGTAATTGAAGAAAGTAAGATTTATATATATACACCTCTTAGTGACCACAATTGAGACAATAATGATAATAATTTGGAATCCATCACCTCAGGTAAGGCTCGTTCACCAAACTCCATCTTCACAAGATCCGTAAAATCAACCATAGGAGTGATTGAGAAAGTTTTGATTAGTTGAATGAAATAAAAATGATCAATCGATATTGATTGAAATTAGTGATCGACTGAAATTACCAAAATCAATGATCAAGTAAAAATATGAGAATCATTGATAATTGACAATTAATAGTGCCGATCATGGCGACCTTTACCATGATCGTGCGAGGGCACGGTGACCCTCAACTGGGCGGAGGAAAGGAAGCCCAGTTAGGGCAGCGGCCGCCTAGTGCGCGGGTCTAGGATCCCAGTCCTCTTTCGGTTTTTACGTGAGCTCACAGTGTTTTTACGCCTCGTTGGGATCCCGACTTTGGACCAGTTCCGCTGACCCTGTTTTTTTTTTGGATACCCAGGCGGGGGATCCTGGTTTTTCAGTTTTACATACGAGCTCGGTTGCCCGTTACCGGTCGGGCTGTTTTTCTAGAGTGACTTTTCCGGGAAGTCCCTCTCACCCGTCTCAGTGGCGTAGTTGGGGAGTAGACCTATCCCTCTATTGGACCGGCCTTCCAATTAGAGGGCGAGACGGAAGAGCCATTTGCAGGCTTCTTCACCGCTTGAGTTTTCTTTCGCCAACAGACGGCGATTCTACATCCAGATCATTTGTATCTACATCTATATCTACATCATTGAGAGTACATCTGAGAGAGTTACAGTGAAGGTTTAGAGGAAATCACAATTAAAATTTAGTTGATTAGAAGTGACTTTAATCTGATTCAAAAACCCTATAAGTTAGTGGACGTGTTGGGAACTTAGTTGTTCTTTCGGCACAGAGCCGCCAGAAAAGCTATGCGGACCGTCGGAGAAGAGATTTGAAATTTCAGGTATCCAATACTTTCCTCTTGCTTCTTTTGCAAAATTTGTTAACCCTATACTAATGGCATTCCCATAAAATTATAGGTGGGAGATTGGGTATTTCTTCGTGTATCTCCCATGAAAATAGTGCAAAGATTCGGGGTTCGTGGCAAGTTGGCACCACGATATGTTGGACCCTTTGAGATTCTGGCTCAAATAGGGAAGGTTGCTTACCGAATAGCCCTTCCTCCACATCTTTCGGCCATCCATGATGTCTTTCACGTATCCAACTTGAGGAAGTATGTACACGATCCTCGTCACGTCATCAGTTATGAGAATCTTGATGTAGAGCCGGATCTGACCTATGAGGAGAAACCAGTTCAGATACTTGACCGCACTGAGAAGAAGCTTCGCAACAAGGAGATTTCATTGGTCAAGGTTTTGTGGCACCGACACGGAGTCAAAGAGGCGACATGGGAGACCGAAGCCGACATGCGGGCAAGATACCCGCAGCTTTTCTGATGTAATCATCAAAACAAGCTTTTGTAATTAGATACATTATAAATATATGGCTTGTTTTCTCTTTGAGGTTTTTATGGGTTCAAAACCCTTTGAGGTTTTTATGACCATATTAAATCCAAACAAGATACCTAATAGCCTTAACTCGAGTCTCGAGGACGAGACTCCCTTTGAGGTTTTTATATTTGTAGCATCCGGTTTCTAATCAAACCCGAAGTCGTCCGATTTTGGGTCTAATAAACCCAAAAATGTTGTCGGTCAATACTAAACAACTTAAAACGACCATTTGATCATAAATCAAAAGTCGTTCGGACGAAATCGACCAAAAATCGGTCCCTTTGCAATGCGTGCCGTGAAAAGCCGCGACGCAAATTCGGAAACCGCGAAACGAACCGAGACCGTCATTAGATCCGATTCGACGACACGAGGCCAACGGAATCGACCGTTCGTCAATCGGAGGTCATATGATATTTTAAATTACAAAATTTAGTCTTAGACAAAAGCCGTATCCGAAAATTTCGGGTATTCGAAACTCGACCGAAAGTATATCAACATTATACTCAAATCGATCGTCATTCTGAGACGGTCAAAACGAGGTATTACTCGTCAAAATCCGAGACCCGAGGTGCGCGTACGGGAGACTTTAAGTATATCAATTAAAGAGAAAAAAATGAAAAAAAAAATAAATATTAAATTTTTTCTTTACTGTAGCAGGTCACAGCCTGCAAATCCAGCCGTGGATTATTCCCTTCTTTCTCAGCCACTTTGTTGGCTCCTATAACACTTGGCATCCTTAAGACTCCACTTGGAAATCCATTAAACTTCACTTAATCCCTATAAGTATCAGCCCAATTCCAACCGAGACTACTTCTCTATCTTTTCCCTGTTTATTCCCATTTCACTCCTTCCAGATTTCCAATCAAATTCCCCTTTCATATCCTGTTCTCCTTCTCTTCTCTCTAAAACCAACGAAGAAGAACCTCTTGCTGCAGCTTTCTCCATTCAATAGCTGCTGCATGCAAGAATTTTCCTTCCAACTTGGAATTCTAAGGTACAATCCATCTTTTTCTTCCTTATTTCTCCATATTCTCTCCCAAATACTCCTCCAATCCCCCAATTTATTGAAGCTCCTGTCCCAGTTTTTCTCCATTTCCAGCAAGGAATTACTCCAGTGCAACCCCTGCTAGAGCCAGTTGTTGCCCAGTTCTAGCAATTGGAGGGCCTCTAAGCTACCAAGAGTTCCCAATCAAAGTCAACTGCTGTACTCTACTCCTTGATAGCTGGAGCTATTGTGGCAAGCAAGATCAGATCAAGTTCTTTTCTCCTCCAAATAGAAGGATCAATTGGTACCTTCCTCAGCCCTCCCCCTTGCTGCCATGCATGCTTATTTCACTTGAAATATGTACCAACCTTCTACCCCTCTCTTGTTGCCATGCATGCTCAATGCAACCTTCATTTGTTTTCTTTACAATGATTGATGATAGACAAGAATATCTTCTGTGAAAATTATATGTTGATGATATGTCCTGTTCTTGCTAATTAGCTCCAACTTGTGTACATCAATGGGAAGAATAATAATTAAGAAATTACGAAATTTAGTGGAGTTTTAGTTATCCCTTAACAGATACAGAGCAGAAATCTGTCTCAAGAAATTTTGGTAACCGAATAAGATATAGTCGATTGTACACATGGACTCTTAAAATTTTCATCCTATTTATATTTTGTCCTACTAGATTCATATATTGTTACCCTTAAACAATTATAAATTCCAGAAAGGTAAAAACGATTATAGATATATAATCAGATCTACCTGGCTTTGTTTTATTACTCAACTATTAAGCCCTTCCCGAATGAAAAGAGAAGGAGATCTTATGTTTCATTAAATAAATAATTGGTATAGAGTTTTTGACTATGTTAAGTCGTAGGATTATACATGAGATGGGTAATAGTATGAACTTCTGGTTAAAAAAAAAAAATATATATTAAATAGTTTTAGATTATGATGCTACAGTAACAAAATTGGTAGTTATATTCTTAAGGCTTTTAAAAGTCAAATAAACATTATTAATTACTTCACACCATAAGCTTCTAATTAGTAATCTGTAATACTTGATTTTTTTTATCATATCTCAATCACTTCCTGGCACTGAAAATTTGGGTATTGTTGAGGATCTTATCCGTGCAAACATGTTAGGTTCCTATTCTTATCTTCTTTTTGAGGAATATTTCACAATGAGAATCCCGAGCATGATTGGGTCTAGGATAATCTGCTTTGTAAAATTTTACTCAATCAAGAGGATGGAGAGGAATGACACATAATTATAACTCACGAAGGTAGGGACATGATAGTTTATTTTGTAGATTTGCAATCGCCACATCAGAAAATTCCAAGATTTTATTACGTTATCTTTCTACTTAGATTTTAAAAAAAAAAAAAAATGGACAACAGTATAGTAATTAGTCAGCAAATACTGTGAAGGAGGAATGATAGCAAATGTATATAGCATTCTTATTCATCTGGAAACAAGGTTATAGGGTTTAAATGAATATGCAGTAGAGTGTATGAAAATGGTTGGATCAAGGTTTCAAAATATATAATAATGTTTCAAGTATGACCATTGTATTAGTAGAAGACCTAGGGGTAAATTATTTAAAAACCAGAACTACAGTACTTATCAACAATTAGCTAAGATAATTAAAGTGTAGTATATTTTTAATGCCAGACCTACTTCAATATGACTATTCTACTAATAAATAATCTTCTAAGGTATAATCTACTAACCATAGAGTGGTTCGGTCTGTCATAATGTGATATCAATAAAATCATTGACCTAGAGGTCTAGATCTGCACGATTGATCACATGATGAATTGAGAAAGGGATGAATAAACAAGTGAAGATAATAGCGAATCAATGTTGATCTATAAATTAAGTGCCGGTCATGCTGACCTTTTACACTTGACCGTGCGAGGGGGCGGTGACCCTCACCTGGGCGGAAGAAAGGAAGCCCAGTTTGGGCAGCGGCCGCCAAGTGCGCGGGTCTAGGATCCCAGTCCCCTTTCGGTTTTTAACGTGAGCTCACAGTGTTTTTACGCCTCGTTGGGATCCCGACTTTGGACCAGTTCCGCTGACCCTGTTTTAGGATACCCAGGCGGGGGATCCTGGTTTTTCAGTTTTACGTACGAGCTCGGTTGCCCGTTACCGGTCGGGCTGTTTTTCTAGAGCGACTTCCCGGGAAGTCCCTCTCACCCGTCTCAGTGGCGTAGTTGGGGAGTAGACCTATCCCTCTATTGATGGTAGCCCTGTCGAATGTTGATCTTCGAGGATACCGAAGATCCCTAGCTGATCGAACAAGTCATCAATGTGCGACAGACGATAACGATTCTTACCGTTTTTTTTTTTATTTTTTATTTTTATTTTTTTTTCAGTTGTTTGTAATCTATGAATAATCTCATTGTTCTGTCATTCTTTCTGACAAAATGAACTGGAGCATTTCAAGGTGGAGTGTTCAGCCTTACGAAACCTACGTTAAGTAATTCTTGCGAATGCATCTTGAGTTTTCTTAAGTCGGCTAGTGCCAAGCGGCACAAAGCCATCGAGATTGGTTGTATATATGGTAGTAATGTAATTTCAAACTCAATCTTTCTCAGGTGGTAATCCTGACAAATCATTAGAGAATACACTAGGATAATCTGACACTATCGTGATGTCCTGAGCCATCGGCTCTCCATCAGATGTCTCTCGGGAAATTGCTAGATATGAATCACATTCTCGGTTTATGAGTCTCTGAGTTCTCAATACCGAGATATATTTCATTTTGGAGTCATGTAATGTACCCTTAATGGTAAACTCGGGTAAGTCGGAAATCCTGAAGACAACCGTCTTCATGAAGCAATTATCTAGGCATAATGAGCTAATAGCTAATCCACGCCCATAATCAAGCCACGCTTGTCAAGTTGTAGTAGTAGATAGTTGATGATCATCTCATGACCATTAATCAATATTGGTAACCTTCTGACTATCAGCCTTATAATAAACCACTGGTCCCCCGACCTATGGATGTGACAGGGATGATCTAGGGCATATGCCACTCTACTTACTGAAGCTAGAAACTCGAAGTTCGTCTATCGCTTCAGAATCAATTAAAACATAGAAAGGTCGGCACTAGACGTCATGGTTCTGTATAAGGACCAATATCCGTAATTACAATAGTTGATGTTCGCGGATATTTCTATTATGCTTTTTCTCTTCTTGGGATACAATTTGGAAATAAGTTGCAATTGGTGACATCTGTGGTCATTGATTTGAATGTCATATTTCCCCTTCAGACTCGCGACAAGTCAGAGGACTGTCGCTATCTGATTATTAATGCAATCGGAACTATAATACTACGAATGTATGTGCTCAAACATTTCATTCTTCTAACCTTTATGTGTGTGACTGTATATATATATACTATCATTCAGGAAGCAGCTTTTACAATGAGTAAAATATGAGTGGACATTATGTTATGCCATAATAGTCAAGTATTCCAACTTTCATATTCTCTGTTGACTACTGTCTAAGGTGTTATTCTAAAATCTATGGGGGATTTCATGAATTAAATAAATTCTATGGTTTAGTTCTCAATTTGTTAAATATTGAGTAATGATACATGATTTGAAGCCATTTAAGTGCTATAGTATCATTTAATATGCCCGTTTTCACACGCATTTGATCTGTACATATTAAGTCCATAGTATATAACGAAAACTTAGATTTGGAGAATATATCAGAGCAGTGGTACCCCGATACGCACATTTGCAGTATTTCAATTCCGATCGCATTGAGTTCTCGGATAGCGGCAGTCTTCCGACTTGTCGTGAGTCCGAGAAGGGAAATATGATATTCATATTCAATTACCACAGATGTCACCAATTTCATTAAATTCCATATTATATCCCAAGAAGAGAAAAACATATATCATATTATCTGCGAACCATTGATTTTATGACTAATAAATGGTGCTCATGCAGAGCCATGTCATCCCGACCAGACCAGGAGATGGCTAACAAACTAGCACACATACTGATTACTCTTATAGACCTTCCATGTTCTAATTGATTCTAGTGTGACATATTCTTTTCTTCTTTTGAAACTACTAGTTTCTTTAGGTAGAGTCACAGAGACTCTCTCTCATCTCCGTATCACATCCAAGGGCCAGGTGGCTATTTGTTCGTCATTTCCCTGATAGTCAGACACTTGCCCGTACTTATTGACAGACACGAGATGCTCGCAGATTGTCTACTTCTACAGCTTGATGAGTTCGACTTGATTCTAGGCATAGATTGGTTATCCGCTCATCATGCACTACTTGATTGTTTTAGGAAGACAGTTGTCTTCAGAATCCCAGATTTACCCGAGTTTACTTTTTAGGGTACTGTACATGACTCCACCATGGAGTACATTTCAGTGTTGCGAGCCCAACGACTTGTCGATCAGGGTTGTGATGCATACCTTGTATTTGTTCGGAAGGTATCTGATCAGGAGCCAATGATACAGGACATCCAAGTAGTATCAGAATACCCAGACGTGGTTCCGGATGAGCTACCAGCATTTCCTCCTGAGAGAGAGATCGAATACGAGATCACATTACTACCAGACACCCAGCCGATCTCGATGGCTCCTTACCGTATGGCCCCAGTTGAGTTGCGGGAGCTAAAGGTGCAATTACGAGAGTTACTTGATTTGAAATTCGTGAGGCCGAGCACTTTACCTTAGGGTGCTCCGGTTCTATTTTTCAAGAAGAAGGACGGATCCATGAGGTTATGCATCGATTACAGACAGTGAACAAGAGAGCGGTGAAGAACCGTTATCCTTTGCCGCGCATCGATGATTTATTTGATCAACTCCAAGGATCTTCGGTATTTTCTCAAAGATCGATCTTCGCTCCGGCTATCATCAGCTGAGGATTCGCGAGTCGGATATTCCGAAGACAGCCTTCAGGACTCGTTATGAATACTACGAGTTTATGGTGATGTCGTTTGGGCTCACCAATGCACCTGCAGCTTTCACGGATATGATGAACATGATTTCTCGTCCGTATTTAGACAAATTAGTGGTGTTCATTGATGATGTTCTCATCTATTCACGAAATGAATGGGATCATGCGAATGATCTACGGATTGTCTTGGATACATTACGGGAGCACAAACTATATGCGAAGTTAAGCGAGTGTGAGTTCTGGTTGTCCCAAGTCTCATTCCTGGGACATATCATTTCTGGAGCAGGTATCGCAGTTGATCCTGCGAAGATTAAAGCAATTATGTCTTGGAAGCAGCCCGAGACAGTTACTCAGATTCGGAGTTTCCTCGGATTAGCGGGCTATTACAGACGCTTTGTCAGCGGATTTTCACGCATTGTTCGTCCTCTGACACAACTGACGCAGAAGGGAGTTCCATTCATTTGGGACGATTCATGTGAGCAGGCCTTCCAGACACTGAAGGAGAGGTTGACTACAGCGCATATTCTTGCTCTTCCTTCAGGCACTCAGGACTATGCAGTCTACATAGATGCATCTAGAGAAGGTCTAGGAACAGTGTTGATGCAGAGAGGATAGGTGACTGCTTACGCATCACGACAGTTGAGACCGCACGAGCGGAACTACCCCACACATGACTTGGAGTTGGCGGCAGTTGTCTTCGCCTTGAAGATCTGACACCACTACCTATATGGGGTGAATTTCGAGATCTTTACAGACCACCAGGATTACTGCAGTCTCTCCCCATTCCCGAGTGGAAGTGGGAAAGCATTTCTATGGATTTTGTTACGAGATTGCCGGAAACACCAGGTGGCCATGATTCCGTTTGGGTCGTTGTTGATAGGTTGACCAAGTCTAACCATTTCATACCTGTCAACACGACTTACACTCCATCCAAATTGGCCAAGCTCTACGTACAAAACATTATCAGGCTGCATGGTATACCGCGAGAGGTGGTGTCTGACAGAGATTCGAGATTTACATCTCATTATTGGCATCAGTTCATGTCAGCACTACAGACAGAACTGAAGATGAGTTCTGCATATCATCCACAGACCGACGAAAAGAGTGAGCGCACCATTCAGACGCTTGAAGATCTACTTCGCGTATGCACTTTGGAGTGGAAAGGATCCCGGAAGGACCATTTGCCTTTGGTGGAATTCACGTACAACAACAGCTATCACTCCAGTATTGGCATGGCACCATTCGAAGCCCTATATGGGCGAAGATGCCTCACACCTCTCAGTTGGCGTGAGGTAGGTGACCATGCTCTCTACTCCGTAGATCTCTCGGAGGAGACCGCGAGAGTTGTTGATCTTGTAAGACGGAGGCTTCTGATGGCACAAAGCCGCCAGAAGAACTATGCAGACCGTCAGAGAAGAGATTTGGAGTTTTAGGTATTCAATCTTCTTCTCTTCCTTTATTACGAAATTAACTTAACCTCATATTAATGACATTCCTATCAATTATAGGTTGGAGATTGGATATTTTTGCAAGTATCTCCCATGAAGGGAGTGCAGAGATTCGTTGTTCATGGCAAGTTGGCGCCACGATATGTTGGACCGTTTGAGATTCTTGCTAGAGTGGGAAGGTGGCATATCGAGTAGCCCTTCCTCCACATCTTTCAGCTATCCACAACGTATTCCATATATCCAATTTGAAGAAGTATGTACTCGCCCCTCGGCACATCATCAGTTACGAGAATCGTGACATAGAGCCTGACTTAACGTACGAGGAAAGGCCAGTGCAGATACTTGACCGTGATATGAAGAAGCTTCATCGTAAAGAGATTCCATTGGTCAACATGTTGTGGCATCGACACGGCGTCGAAGAGGCGACGTGGGAGACCGAAGCCGACATGCGGGCACGATACCCGCAACTTTTCTGATGTAATCATCGAAACAAGCCTTTGTAATTAGATATATGTTACAATATATGGCTTGATTTCTCTTTGAGGTTTTTATGGGTTCAAAACCCTTTGAGGTTTTTATGGACATGAAATTCCAACCAGATACCTAATAGCCTTGACTCGAGTCTCGAGGACGAGACTCCCTTTGAGGTTTTTATATTTGTAACATCCGGTTTCTAATCAAACCCGAAGTCGTCCGATTTTGGGTCTAATAAACCCAAAAATGTTGTCGGTCAATACTAAACAACTTAAAACGATCAACTAATCGTGAATCAAAAGTTGTTCGGGTGAAATTGATCAAAAATCGGTCAAATCGAAACGCGCGCTGTAAAAAGCCGCGACGCAAATTCGGAAACCGCGAAACAAACCGAGACCATCATGAGATCCGATTCGACGACACGAGACCAACGGAATCGACCGTTCGTCAATCAGGGGTCATATGATATTTTTAAAACACAAAATTTAGTCTTAGACAAAAGCCGTATCCGAAAATTTCGGGTATTCAAAACTCGACCGGAAGTATACCAACATTATACTCATATTGACCGTCATTTTGAGACGATCAAAACGAGATATTTCTCGTCAAAATCCGACGTCCGAGTCGTAAATACGGAAGACTTTAATGTCTTGAGTAAATAAAGAGTTTTATGGTTAAAAAAAAAAAAGAACTTTTTATATGTACAGTCACTGTACATGCACGGCTGGAAATGTTTAGACCTCCACTTGGTTGTGCTATGGCCCATGTGGCAAGCACTCAAGGTCTCTCTTCTTCTTATAAATATCACCAAGACCCCAAGCCCTTCTCTCTTACATGTTTCAGCCGTTGGGAGCAACCTTCCCTCTCCCTCTCTTGATTCCCAAATTTCCATCCCCGGTTATTCCCCAAACAGCAACTTGAAGCTGCTGAGTTTTCTCTCCTGGAGCTTCTTTCCCTTGCTGCATGCCAACACATGTTGCTGTACACTTTAATCCAAGCTAAAAGAACTTGATCTTCAAAGATTTGAGACTCCTAAGGTACGAATTCCTCTCTTTTGCTCCCAATTCTCTAAGTTTTCCAGCCGTGAGAAAGAGTTCCAGCCCCTTGTTATTTGTTTTTCTCTACAACAGCAGCTGGAGCTGCTATTTTTGGTTGCTGATCCAGCACTTGTTGAAGCCCAAGTTCCTATTGCATGTCTTGAAAAAGGTACCATCCTAACCTTCTCTTGCTGCCATGCATGCATCTCATACATGATCTTTTGTATAATTTTCTGCCTTTCTCTTGTAGATATCCTTGAGAGACAGATCTGAATTCTCTCTATATATAGTTAGTACACTGAATTGAGCTCATAAATTTTGAGAAATTTATTTACATTTCTTATAATCCTTATCCTAGGATTCACAGCCAGATGCAATAATTTTGATGAGATCATTTTTGCTCAATCTCGAAGTTACAACCGTATGTGGATTTTCTTTCTGATCTGTTAGGAAGATATCATCTCAGGTGATATTGAGTTGTTAGTAACTAATGTGTAATCATGAGAAATTCCAGATATTGGAGATATAGAGCTATCAAACTGTGAAGAGAATATGCCACCCCCGTTTCAATTAAATTCAGGATATCTTTCTATATTCCAAATTAATAAGGGAAACTCCAATATTTCTATTCACACAGAGGAAAAAAATGCATTGATGACAGAATTCTTGAGCAGACCAATCAATAGGTTTACAAATAGTTTATACCTTCATATTTAGAAGATTTTATATCATCCTGGTTATAGAACATAAATATATATAGATATATATATCAATGCAATAAACATGCACGTTAGATAAATCTGATTGTTGCATATTGGAGATATTAAGTACGAATGTTTAGGGAATAATGTGATCTGGTGATTGACTACTGGATTTTTCAATGGTTATGCTCCAGAAATTGATTTAAGGGGTACTGCCTTGAGGTTATAGTGGGTAGTAAATTATTCCATGTAGCAAATTATTCCAGGATCAACCAAGTATATATCTTAAGAAGACTCCATGGTTCATACGAGTATGGTATGCGATGGGACTGGTTTAAAATGACCATGTGAATTCCTGGTGCACAACGATGGTTAATGATGAAGAATGTTGTGGAATTTATGGAGTTCATCATATAAATTTGTTGGATTCTTTATCTTCTGTAATCTCACATTTTGGAAGAAAAATATTAGAGCAATTAAAAGCTTGATCTAATATGCAGTGCAAAATTTATCTTAGGTGTACTCTTGAAGTAAATCAACATATAGGACCAATGCGAAGAGTCTATAGGGATATATATATTCCCTATTACCTGCATTTGGGCAATTAAATGTTTTTCTGTTAACTATGATATGGGCTTGGTGGTACACGTAGGGAAGATACTCAAAAAGATCCCTCTTCATTTCAAGAGAATAAGATATATGGTGGCAGATTCTAGTATAGGTCTTGTATTCTTATTAATTAGTAAAGTTTTGACTTTGAGAAGAGTAGTAGAGCATGAATAAGCTAAAAAGGAGCTGTGAAATATCCCCTTTAATATGGTCATGCTTATAAAAAAATAACTTACACATTGAGTAGTTAAAAATCTCCTAAGCCAAAGAAAAGAATAATCGGGAGTTTGACATAGATCATATATATCATAAGTAGCTTCTAATCTCATAAGTTACGAAAATAATAACTTGTGACCATAAAAACCGAACATAGTTATAAATTCTTAAAGAAATATCTCGGATATGATCGAACCAGTCTATGGATTTCTGTATTAATCTCATCAATTGACTTTTGCTTATGATTATATGATCAATGAACCTAGGTGGCTAATAAGAATCCGTGGCGGGAATGGATTTGTAAAAATCATCTTTTAGATACACTTTGTTATCTATGGACCACTATCAATAAAGTAAGTTGATCAAGAGATCTACATCGGTATGTTTAACCACATAAAGAGTTGGGAAGAGTTGAGCTGACAAGCAAGTGATGATAATTATGAATCAGTAATGACTTATGAATTTGAGTGCCGATCATGGCGATCTTTACCATGATCGTGCGAGGGGGCGGTGACCCTCACCTGGGCGGAAGAAAGGAAGCCCAGTTTGGGCAGCGGCCGCCAAGTGCGCGGGTCTAGGATCCCAGTCCCCCTTCGGTTTTTAACGTGAGCTCACAGTGTTTTTACACCTCGTTGGGATCCCGACTTTAGACCAGTTCCGCTGACCCTGTTTTAGGATGCCCAGACGGGGGATCCTGGTTTTTCAGTTTTACGTGCGAGCTCGGTTGCCCGTTACCGGTCGGGCTGTTTTTCTAGAGTGACTTTTCCGGGAAGTCCCTCTCACCCGTCTCAGTGGCGTAGTTTGGGAGTGTAGACCTATCCCTCTATTGGACCGTCCTTCCAATTAGAGGGCGAGACGGAAGAGCCATTTGTAGGCTTCTTCACCGCTTGAGTTTTTCTTCGCCAACAGACTTGGCGATGTTACATCTAGATCATCCATGTCTACATCATCTAGAGTTACATTTAGGTTGTTGCACAGAGGTTTGAAGGGATGGATGTTACATCCAGATCACCTATATCTACATCTAAAACATCGAGAATTACATCCGAAAGATTACAGTTAAAGTTTGGAGGAAATAATAATTAAGTGGATTGGAGGTGACTTTAATGTGAAATCCTTATAAGTTAGTGGACGTGTTGGGAACTTAGTTAGGATGCATTATACAACACCGCATGCCTACGGAGGCACCCCAACCCTAAGGTACCTTTAAATATCTTAGAGTCATAGTGTGAGGTGACACACAGACCAAGACCACACTATCCACTAACTTAAAAGGAGTAAATAACACTAAGGATCAAATCCATCATCATCATAACAGTCCTATATCGAAAGCCATGATAAAATCTCAATGACAAGAAATTAGCAATTTCATGTGCCATTAAGTTCCAAGACATGATCTCCAAGACCTAGACCTTTATCTACATCATCTGGAGTTATATCTGAAATAATTAAAGTTAATAATTACAGGAGCTACTAGACTTAGGAATTAAAAATAAATATATCTTCTCATCCCAAACTTTCCATCATCAATCATAAATAAGATCTCTGGGTAGCAGCTCCCCTCCTCTGAGGCTGTGTCTCTGATTCTGACCTCCACTTGTCTAGTCGCCGTCACCTCATCTGTTCTGCACATAGAGCTTGGCCAATCTGGATGGAGTATAAGTCGTGTGGACAGGTATGAAATGGGCTGACTTGGTCAATCTATCAACAACGACCCAAATAGAATCATGGCCACCTGGTGTCTTCGGCAGTCCTGTAACAAAATCCATAGAAATGCTCTCCCATTTCCACTCAGGAATGGGGAGAGACTGCAGTAATCCTGGTGGTCTCCTATGCTCGGCCTTGACCATCTGACAGGTCATGCATCTGCTAACATGTAGCGCCACATCGCGCTTCATCCCATCCCACCAGAAATGTCGACGCAGATCACGGTACATCTTCGTACTGCCTGGATGGATAGATAACCGTGAACTGTGTGCCTCATCGAGAATGTCTCTGCGAAGCTGCTCATCATTGGGTACAACGACCCGTCCTGCCTTCCATAAAATAGACTCCATCACAACAAAGTCATCAAATTCGTCCTTGACGGCGCGCATGTATCTATCATGAATCCAAGGATCGGTCTTCTGGCCCTCAACAATACGATTCCAAAGACTGCTGTATCGTGGAGGCACGGCGGTAGAAATGGATGTGCTCTCCTGAGGATGCCAATCGGTCAAAGCTGCAAGCGTATCCCACGTGTATAGCCAGTTCGCCGTACCATCAGCATGTGCTCTCCTGCTAAGCGCATCAGCTACCACGTTTCCCTTACCGGGATGGTAAGAGATCGTGCAATCATAATCCTTCAACAGCTCGAGCCATCTACGTTGCCTCATGTTCAGCTCCTTCTGATCAAAGATGTACTTCAGACTCTTGTGGTCTGTGAAAATCTCGAAGTTCACCCCATATAGATAGTGGCGCCAGATCTTCAAGGCAAAGACAACTGCCGCCAACTCCAAGTCATGTGTGGGGTAGTTCCGCTCGTGCGGTCTCAACTGTCGTGATGCGTAAGCAATCACCTGTCCTCTCTGCATCAACACTGCTCCTAGACCTTCTCCAGATGCATCTGTGTAGACTGCATAGTCCTGAGTGCCTGAAGGAAGAGCAAGAATAGGCGCTGTGGTCAACCTCTCCTTCAGTGTCTGGAAGGCCTGCTCACATGAATCGTCCCAAATAAATGGAACTCCCTTCTGCGTCAGTCGTGTCAGTGGACGGACGATGCGTGAAAATCCGCTGACAAAGCGTCTGTAATAGCCCGCTAATCCGAGGAAGCTTCGAATCTGAGTGACTGTCTTGGGCTGCTCCCAAGACATAACTGCATCTATCTTCGCGGGATCAACCGCAATGCCTGCTCCAGAAATAATATGCCCGAGAAATGACACCTGGGATAACCAGAACTCACACTTGCTCAACTTGGCACATAGCTTGTGCTGTCGCAATGTGTCCAAAACAATCCGAAGATCATTCGCATGATCCCATTCATTACGTGAATAGATGAGCACATCATCGATGAACACCACTACAAACTTGTCCAAGTATGGACGGAAGATACGGTTCATCATATCCATGAAAGCTGCAGGTGCATTGGTGAGCCCAAACGGCATCACCACAAACTCGTAGTGTCCATAGCGAGTCCTGAAGGCTGTCTTCGGAATATCCGACTCGCGAATCCTCAGCTGATGGTAGCCTGAGCGAAGATCGATCTTCGAGAAAACCGAAGATCCCTGGAGCTGGTCAAACAAATCATCGATGCGCGGCAAAGGATAACGGTTTTTCACCGTTCTCTTGTTCAACTGCCTGTAATCGATGCATAGTCTCATGGATCCATCCTTCTTCTTGACAAATAGAACCGGAGCACCCCAAGGTGAAGTGCTCGGCCTCACGAATCCCAAGTCAAGCAACTCCTGCAACTGCACCTTCAGCTCCCTCAACTCGGCTGGTGCCATGCGATATGGTGCCATCGAGATCGGCTGTGTATCTGGCAACAATGTGATCTCGAACTCAATCTCCCTCTCAGGAGGTAGCCCTGGTAGCTCATCAGGAAATACGTCAGGGTATTCTGAGACTACTCGGATGTCCTGTATCATCGGCTCCTGATCAGATACCTCCCGAACAAAAGCAAGATATGAATCGCAACCCTGATCAACAAGTCGCTGGGCTCGCAATACTGAAATGTACTGCATACTGGAGTCATGTGTAGTACCCTCAAAAGTGAACTCGGGTAGATCTGGAATCCTGAAGACAACCGTCTTCCTAAAGCAATCAACAAGTGCATGATGAGTGGATAGCCAATCCATGCCCAATATCAAGTCGAACTCATCAAGCTGCAAAAGTAGGCAATCTGCGATCATCTCATGACCTCCTATCAGTATGGGCAAGTGCCTGACTATCAGAGATATGACAAATAACTGGCCACCTGGCCCTCGGATGTGATATGGAGACGATAGCGTCTCAGCAACTCTATCTAAAGAAATAAGCAACCTCGAAGCAAGGAAAGAGTGTGTCGCGCCGGAATCAAATAAAACATGGAAAGGTCGGCCCAAGACTGAGACCATACCTTTCACTACAGTAGCCGCTGAACGTGCCTGCTCCTCAGTAACGGCATGTAACTGTCCCTGCCTGGCTGATGCAGCACTAGAACCTGCCACACTCTGCGTCTGTCTCTGCTGCTGCGGTCGCCTGAAGTTGGAGTTCCTGCCACGGAAACTCCCTGAACGCTGTGTCTGAGGCTGTGGTTGAGGCTCGCCAGAAGCCTGTGGGCACTGAGCTCGGTAATGTCCCCACTCGTGACATCGGTAGCACCGGACTGGTCGAGTAGGGGGAGTAGCTGTATCCGTGCTCCGAGCTGGTCCTGCAGGTGGTCTATCTGCTCGCTGCGACCCAGATGGTCGAGCGGACTCTGTACCTCGTCCGGCAAGTGCTCCTCCTAGAGTAGTCGATGGAGAAGAGCGAGCACTGCCAGAGAATGCCGAACCTGTAGGTCGGAACCGTCTGGCTGACCTCTGCTGCTGAAACGGTCGACGTATCGGCCCAAAATATCGTCGCGGTCTAGGCGGTGCTCCAGACGAGCTCCCGTAACGTCTCCCTCTGATGTCCTCGAACTTCTCCGCAGCATCGGTAGCCTCGGAGATAGAAGTGATGTGTAGTCCAGCCAGCTTCTCCTGCACCTCCTCTCGCATGCCGCCAATGAACTTCTCCAGATTCTCCTCTGGAAATGCGCCAGCTGCTCGTGTGTGTCGTGACAGCTCTGTGTATCTGATAAAGTAATCCCGGGCTGTCATCTGTCCCTGACGAAGCTCTGCAAACAGTCGGCGCTGGGACTCCCTCCACTTCGCAGAAAAGAAGTGGGCTCTGAACTTCGTCACAAAATCGTTCCAAGTAGGCTCTCGGCCTAACTCGGACACTACGGCCATCCACCATCGCTCGGCGAAGTCTATCAGTGAGTACTCTACAAAAGATAGCCACGTGTTTCGTGGCGCATTAATCGCCCTAAGCACTTTCATTACTCTCAGCAGCCACTGCTCAGCGTCATCTGGTGGACCTGTGCCCTCGAACAAGGGTATGTTGGCCCGCTGATAAGAAGTGAAGACTGACTGGTGCCTGTGAATGGCTGCAAACTCGTGTGCATCCTCGTCAGCAAAGTCAACAGGGTCCTGCTCCCTGTCTAAGTCTGCATCCTCCTCAGCTCCATGCTCTGGAATGTCCTCTAGTGGATCATCAGGATGAGGCTGCTCCACCTCAACGGACTGGTGCTGGTCCTGTCGTATCCCATCCTGAGATGGATGGTACGTGAAATCTGACAGATCCTCAAATCTCATCTCTATGTCCGTCTGCCTGTCAGCAATCTCGGTCTGCTGGGCCAATATCTGCTCCTGCTGGCCTCTCATAGCAGCCTGCTGCTGCTGAAGATCAGTAAGTGCGCTCAGTATGCGTGCCAGCTGATCAGAAGTATCCTGACCTGGTCGAGATGCCATGGCTCTGCATGAGAACCATAATTAGTCATAAGGATGCCCTAGACAGATATTGATCATAATGCTTTTCTCTTCTTGGTATATAAGATGAAAATTAATGAAATTGGTGACATCTGTGGTTATTGAATATGAATGTCATATTTCCCTTCTCGAACTCACGACAAGTCGGTAGACTGTCGCTATTCGAGATCTTAATGCGATCGGAATTGTAATATCGCGAATGTGCGTATCGGGGTACCACTGCTGCTCTTCAAGCGTCTGAATGGTGCGCTCACTCTGCCCATCTGTCTGCGGATGATAAGCAGAACTTATCTTCAGCTCTGTCTGTAGTGCTGACATGAACTGGTGCCAATAATGAGATGTGAATCTCGAATCTCGGTCAGACACCACTTCTCGTGGTATACCATGCAGCCTGATAACGTTCTGCACATAGAGCTTGGCCAATCTGGATGGAGTATAAGTCGTGTGGACAGGTATGAAATGGGCTGACTTGGTCAATCTATCAACAACGACCCAAATAGAATCATGGCCACCTGGTGTCTTCGGCAGACCCGTGACAAAATCCATAGAAATGCTCTCCCATTTCCACTCAGGAATGGGGAGAGACTGCAGTAATCCTGGTGGTCTCCTGTGCTCGGCCTTGACCATCTGACAGGTCATGCATCTGCTAACATGTAGCGCCACATCGCGCTTCATCCCATCCCACCAGAAATGTCGACGCAGACAGATGGGCAGAGTGAGCGCACCATTCAGACGCTGGAGGATCTACTTCGCGCATGCACTTTGGAATGGAAAGGGTTCTGGAAGGACCATTTGCCTTTGGTGGAATTCACGTACAACAACAGCTATCACTCCAGTATTGGCATGGCACCATTCGAGGCCCTATACGGGCGGAGATGCCTCACACCTCTCAGTTGGCGTGAGGTAGGTGATCATGCTTTATATTCCGTGGATCTCTTGGAGGAGACTGCGAGAGCTGTTGATCTTGTGAGACGGAGACTTCTGACGGCACAGAGCCGCCAGAAGAGCTATGCGGATCGTCGGAGGAGAGACTTAGAATTCCAGGTAATCTAATTATTTCTTCTTCATCTATGACATATATAAATATGTCCAAATTACTCTCATATTAATGACACTCCTATCGATTATAGGTTGGAGATTGGGTATTTTTGCGAGTATCTCCCATGAAGGGAGTGCAGAGATTCGGTGTTCGTGGCAAGTTGGCGCCGCGATATGTTGGACCTTTTGAGATTCTGGCTAGAGTAGGGAAAGTGGCATACCGAGTAGCCCTTCCTCCACATCTTTCAGCTATTCATGATGTTTTCCACATATCCAATCTGAGGAAGTATGTCCATGACCCTCGCCACATCATCAGTTACGAGAATCTCGATGTAGAGCCGGATCTGACCTATGAGGAGAAGCCTGTCCAGATACTTGACCGTGCCGTGAAGAAGCTTCGCAGCAAAGAGATTTCATTGGTCAAAGTCTTGTGGCACCGACACGGCGTCAAGGAAGCGACATGGGAGACTGAAGCCGACATGCGGGCACGATACCCGCAGTTATTCTGATGTAATCGTCAAAACAAGCTTTTGTAATTAGACACATTATAAATATATGGCTTGTTTTCTCTTTGAGGTTTTTATGGGTTCAAAACCCTTTGAGGTTTTTATGAACATATGAAATTCAATCATGACAACGGATGGCCTTAATTCGAGTCTCGAGGACGAGACTCCCTTTGAGGTTTTTATATTGTAGCATCCGGTTTTCAATCAAACCCGAAGTCGTCCGATTTTGGGTCTAACGAACCCAAAAACATTGTCGGTCAATACAAACCAACCTAAAACGACCAATTGATAGTGAATCAAAAGTCGTTCGGGTGAAATCGACCGAAAATCGGTCCCTTCGTAATGCGCGCCGTGAAAAGCCGCGACGCAAATTCGGAAACCGCGAAATAAACCAAGACCATCATTAGATCCGATTCGACGACACGAGACCAACGGAATCGACCATTCGTCAATCGGAGGTCATATGATATTTTAGAATAAAAAAAAAAATTAACCTTAAACAAAATCCGTATCCGTAAAATTTCGGGGGTTCAAAACTCGACCGGAAGTATAGCAATATTATACTCATTTTGATCGGTGTTCAGAGACGATCAAATCAAGATATTGTGCGTCGAAATCCGAGGTCCGACGCGCGTTTACGGATGACTTTAAAATAAGAGAGAAATTGGGAAATAAAGATATATATTATATAATTTTTAATTATTCAGGCTGCAGCAGACTCAAGACTGTCTACTCGGTTTCTTTAAAAAAAAAATATATTTATTCTCTGCTGAGCTGTAAAAGCAGCAGCGCATACAGATGGTTTTTTTTTGTTTTTCTAACACTTGGGGTTTTACCTTGGTACACTTGTCAACAAGAAAGCCATCCTTCTATATATATATATATGTCTCCCAAATTCCCCATTTCCCACTACTTCATAGCCGAAGAACCCCTCCCTTCCCCTTCACCCTTCGGCTGGAGATAACTTCCACGCAAAAGAATCCAGCTCATCTTCTCTCCAATTCCAGTCAATTCCTCCTTCAATTGATTCAGTACAGGAAGTCTGGAACTGCATTGCATGCCAAGTCAGCTCCATTTCCTCCGATCTTAAGAATTCGAGAAATCCATAAGTACATCCAAACTTCTTCTTTGCTGCCATTCATGCAAAATTTTCCCTCCATTCCTACCATTCAATAATTTCTATGCAAGTAAAATCCAAAATTTAGCTCCAGTTTAAATTACAAAATCTGGAAATTAGAAATAGTGAAAAAATTTTGGGTTGCATGTCTGATCAGCAATGCAAGATCTAAAAAAAAAAAAAAATGGTTTCCTATTAAATGGTATTGTTAGAAATTGATGGACTGGTTGGTAAAATACTGTGTGATATTACTTAAGTTCCTGTTTAAACATTGATATCTATCATCTCTCTTGTAAGAAATTGTCATTTGAAATTGATTCCAGAAAATAAAAACTTAAGTGTTGTGCATGTCAGATTTTCTGAATCTTTTCCCTTGAATGTTTGTAGGTTCAAATTAAATTCCAGTATTTTAAATCTTAAATTTTTGCATGATGTATACGAGGAATGATCTGGGATTTTCTTGCATGAACCTAGTGCCTACATTAAATTTATAAGTTAACCAGACAATATTTGGGATTATGGCATACATAAAAGACTTCTGTATCTCTACTACAGTATGGAGAATTCCAGATCCTTGTTAAATTTGGTAAATATTTAGCTAATAAGCGAAATCTGTCTCTCTCATTTCTGTTTAAGACAAATATATATAAATAAGAAATATAATGCTATTACATTCACTATTGCTACTGTGTGTATATATATAAAGGTATATATATATATTATACTGAAAAGCTCATGTAAATATATCTCTACTATTGTATATGTAATATATAATTGAAATATTCTTGAAATTGAAATATTGCTGGATGGATGGATATCTCTGTTATTATACATATACATCTAATAAAAATCCAGGAGCTTATATAGTATATAAAAAAAAAAATCCAGTCTATTCTAGTGTGTTGATTCAATTAACTTTCAATAATTGAGAGGTCCAGTATAAGATCATATTACAGATCTATCAAATAGAAGTCCATGAGTAGATTACTCTTGGAATCTCATCACACCTTCTTGTAATTATATTATCATGAGATTATTTAATCTTTAACCGATATATATAACCTTGGTCATTACTTTAGACAAGTGGTACAATAGTTCAGGGACTAACATTTAGTAAATGGTTGATGGATTTACTTATATCCAAAATAAACGTGTCTAAGTTTTAGGTTGATGAAACTAAACTGGGAAAATCTATCTAAGGTAATGACCATATAAAGAAAAATTGATAATACTACTCTTTTAAGTATGACTCACTAACTAAAGATTTCTACTGAAAAAGGGATATCAATAAGAGACCTAGATATATATATATAATCAATCACTAAAGAGACGAAGAACAAAATGAACTGTCATGCAAGTGAGTCGTTAATGACTTATCATTAATAGTGCCGGTCATGGTGGCCTTTTACACCGGATCGTGCGAGGGGGCGGTGACCCTCACCTGGGCGGAAGAAAGGAAGCCCAGTTTGGGCAGCGGCCGCCAAGTGCGCGGGTCTAGGATCCCAGTCTTTTACACGGTTTTACGCGAGCTCGCAGTGTTTTTACGCCTCGTTGGGATCCCGACTTTAGACCATTCCGCTGACCCTGTTTTAGGATACCCAGGCGGGGGATCCTGGTTTTTCAGCTTTACGTACGAGCTCGGTTGTCCGCACTAGTCGGGCTGTTTTTCTAGAGCGACTTTTCCTAGGAAGTCTCTCTCACCCGTCTCAGTGGCGTAGTTGGGAATAGACCTATCCCTCTATTGGACCGCGCTTCCAATTAGAGGGCGAGACGGAAGAGCCATTTGTAGGCTTCTTCACCGCTTGAGTTTCTTCGCCAAACAGACTTGGCGATTCTATATCTAGATCATCCATATCTACATCTACAAGATCTGGAGCTATATCTGAAACATTGAAGTTGAGAATTTGAGAAGTTATGATCAAAAGACCATTCTCTCTACCCAAGAATTTAAATAAATTAATAGATCTCTACAATCTCAACTTTTCCATTTTTCACTAACCAACATGATCTCTAAGGAAAATGATATATGCAATCCCCCTCACATACTCATGAATACGCAACTACTATCAAAATAAAGTTACATATGGGAAATGCCGGGTTCAGGGGAAAGTCATTAGAAATGCATTACGAACATTTGAGATGCTTACCAGTAATCTGAAAAGCCGTTTTCATTTGCAAGTAGAATTAAATCTTAATTTGAGTTGCTCTCGCCTTTCTGCTTGTTTCTTTTGTAAATAATAAATGCCCGTTATTTTATATAAGTTTTTGGGAGGTACCAGCAACCGCTGACGCCTTTTCTTCCTATTGTGTGTGGCAGGCAAACAGCCTGCAGTTTAGTAGCCGCTCAGTATATACATGCTTCCAGGAGATATAGTGTACACCCGACGGTATGGTTTACTTTATTAGTTTTTGTTCAGATGATGATGTAAATGCTATCTCTTTTGTCACATTTTGGGATATATGATGTAACATGGAATATGCTTGTACATGTTGTAAATGAATATGAATATTAATGAAAAGAAATTTTGGTGATGTCTGTCTCTTTTACTTGTGGTCATGTGTTGTGAATGAATGTCATAGTCGCGAAAAAATTTCCCCTGTATTTTTACAACTTGTGCGATATAATTGTGAATGATATCTTGCGAATTGCGCGTAAACGGGTACCCGGATCCTGAGGGGTTCAAAGTTTGCATCATGGTTCCCAGCTTCCGTATACACAGGTATGACAGTAGTGGAAGCATAACCCTCCTCACACAAGCAGTTAATGTAGTGTTAACCCTGACCTCACATCTTCCTTCAATCAGTCCACATGTGCCAACTACAGGCCTTCTAATGCCCTCTTTCCCTGCTTTGTTCTCTTCTGCCCTCGAGTATCCCATGAGTGAAGACAGTCCTCCCATCCGCTTTTCCTGTCTTGTTCTCATGCTGCACAGTCTAACCAGCGCT
This sequence comes from Ottelia alismoides, assembly GCA_037367405.1. NCBI lineage: Eukaryota > Viridiplantae > Streptophyta > Magnoliopsida > Alismatales > Hydrocharitaceae > Ottelia > Ottelia alismoides. The sequence goes on along the minus strand of JAZKJV010004975.1, from coordinate 119,830 downwards.
AGTTAGCCTTCAGCCTGCGAAAGAAATAGTGGATTGTGCTTACCCGAGAGGCACTTATTCAATGTGAAATGAAGGAAGGTATACGCTTTTGGCCCCGCAAGCGAAAGGCACTGTGTGCATAAATCACCGAACAGAGGCCGAAACCTAAGGCAGAAGGGAGAAGTAGAAAGAACAGTGACTTACAAAACAGATACGATGCCGGATTGGATGCGGATACATTCGTAACCGTATGCATCCCTAACGGGGAGGGTTGGGAGGAAGTGATTGCAGGGCATTCCTCCACCAAATTTGTCTTATTATCTTAGTTTTAACATAAAGTGGTTAGTGTTTCACAAGTCCTAATTAAGCCCCCTTCTATTTACATCATTAATCCTATCCGATTTCATTTATTTAAATTGAATTTTGGATCAAAAAACGAGTTCTGGAACCCAACTCGAATAGAGTATCTTAGTATTTCATTCCAGTCCGATTCCATTGGAATTGAGCCTTATCTTCATTGCAGGAGCAATACCTGTACAACGAGGAGCTCATCCATCCGATCATACTCCAAACGTGACGTTGACCAACACCTGGAGCACCATTAACAACTATCTGCGGAAGAACAAGCTTCAATCGCATGGAGCCATTTCACCTGGAGCTGCCCAAGAACTAAGCATCAATCCATATGCAATCAATAGCTGCATCTTTGTACGATATTTATAGCTGCAACACACGAGGAACCTCACCACTTCTAATCAGCTGTGCACCATCGAACTCGTTGCCCTCTTCAATTCAATGCAAGACTACCTTGAACTGTAGTCATCGTCGTCCGCTAAGCTTGAGCTTCGTGTAGCTGCTTGAAGATCAAAGAGGTGTTGGGGGTGATTTGCTTCCTCTGTCACCGAGGCATAGAGATTGGGCGAAGTGGGGAGGGAGTTGGTGATGGGATGGCGTAGGGAAGTGGATGGAAAGGGGATGTGAGGTGGAGGGTATTTTTTTTGTAAATTTGATAAAGAAATAAGGGAAAAGGGAGTATGCACTGGCGGGTGCAGCTAACTAGCTACACCCGACCATTTTTCTTGTTGGTTTTTTATTTTTTTGAAAAATATTTATGGAGATTTACTTAGTTTATTGACAAGAATATGTGTTTCAAATTTCATGCAAAACAAACACTCCTAGCATGCCCATCTAGATAAGGTCAATTTCAATAATTCCGAAACCGTTAAAATGTCATAGCCTTGATGGAGATGATAGAAATGTCGAATTTAGTTGAAATTGGTATGATATCATGGTGATATATGATGATTTAAATCCCCCTAGTTTTCATTTCAAAATCACAAAAAACCAATGACAATTTGCGGTCAGTGTCCTAGTGGATAAATCTATTTGTGCCTTTTTCTGTCTATTTCATTTTCTCTTTGTTAGTGCTGTCTATAATGACTGATTGATCAAGAACTTGAAATTGGCTAGTCAGAACAATTCAATTGGTATTTTGTATTACATTACGATCCTATCTCGAGAAATTCAAACCCCTTGATATATAATAGCGGTAAGTGTTTTATCAGCATATGTAGAAAAAAACATATATAATCTAGCTTTTTCATGCCTACTATAACTAGTTATTTCGGTTTTCTACTGGCTGCTTCAACTAGAACTGAAGCTCTATTCATTGGTTTGAACAAGACTGATTTGAAATATATGAGTTTTAAATGAACATCATCAAAAGAAGGATTTTTCCGGGATTCCAAGTATTCTATGGTTCCTTAACTGAGACTAGTGAGAAGGGGTCAAGGCCAATTTCTTGTCATTGAGATTAAGGGATGATTCAGATCAATATTTAGGAAGAGATCTGACCTCTTTTTTATCAACTACACCTCAAATCAAAAAAGTCGATATATATATATTATTTATGCTGTTTTTCTATTTGGAATCGTGTTAGGTCTAATTCCTATTACTTTGGCGGGATTATTCGTAACTGCATATTTACAAAAAAGACGTGGTGATCAGTTGGATCTTTAATTGAGTAACATTTCTTTTTTTGATTGACACTAGTTATAAGCAGAGAGGAGGTCAAATTCTCGCACCATTTTCTGAAGTTCTTTTCTGATAATTAGTTCGTTATGGGCTGCTGAATAACAAGAAAATCACGCTCTGTAGGATTTGAACCTACGACATCGGGTTTTGGAGACCCGCGATCCTGATTGATGAAATACGAGACTCTATCTTATTCTCTTCTCTGATTGTCCTACTTCTCACTGCTTTCGCGATAGTTCAAAAGTCGTTGACAAGATTTTCCGGCCTCGACGATGATATATGAGGATGAAAAGCTCTCACGCCTCAATTGCATGACGGGCTGCTCGTGAGGGTGAGTTTCAAATGGGATTCGAGCAGGGAGTTCACCTCTCACCCTTCGCAGGAAAACAAGCCCCTGAGATATATAGTAGGAAAAGATCTTCCAGTGGCAAAAAGCGATCATTTCTCATACGGGTAGAACGACGAGAGGCTAAGGACGAGAAGAGGTGCGAGGTTACGAGGCTTTAGAACATATTTCTATAGTAGCGAGTGTAGCGGATCGATTGGGCGACCCGAGAAGGAAAGGGAAGGATCCTCTTGGTCGTGAAAGAGATCAATGAGCTTCAGGAGACTGATGCTAACGAAATTGGCCTTTGTGCTGAGGTGGACGAGAAGGCTAAGGAGTCCCGACGTCGATTGCAGCAGCTTGAGGTCCCAGGTTCCGGAGAAGGACTTCGCATGTCGAACTCTTTCGTCCCGGGGGGGGCGAAATGGAAGGTGCAATGAGATATGCGAATAGGAGGGAGGTTTGTTTAGGCAGCGTGCGGAGGATGAGTTTGTTCACCGGTTATGGAGAAACTATCGCGATTCTAAAAGCTGGCAGTTCACGACGGGCCCTTTCTTTCACTTATTATAGGACAACCACAGGCTTTCTTCTATAATCTTAAATGCTCCTGTCACTACTTTCCATAAAGGATTCGCACCTGGAAGTGGGACTGAAACGGCTCCCCCGCCACTCCTCCAGCCCATGCTTTAGCCGCCCTGGTTAGCTGCCTACTCGGTCGCCTCAGGCTACTTCTTTCTCTTTACCCAAAGCTAGAAAAGTGAAAAAATCAAAGAAAATCAGGTAGACAAATAGCTTCTTCCGGATGGATGATCGGTAGTTGCTTACTCCTGCTATAAAGGGTTGTTTTCTCGGTGGCGGTGAAAAGGCTCTGATGCCAGGGTTTGGATTTAGGACTGATTCGTGGTTCATATGCTCTCTTCAAAAAGAAGTATGTGGGTCTTCTCGCTGATCCTTCCTCTTTTCTTCGTCCCCCACCCTCGGACTGTGGTTGGCTTGACCGTGGACCTGTCTGCTTTCATCTCTTGAACTCCTTTTTTATAGAAGTGGAAGGTGCCTCACTTCTCGTCGGCTCTTCTTCGCGTCTCGTGTCTGGCCTCTCTGCTTTGCTTCGAGTTCAGTGTCCTCCCTCTCTGCTTGGCTTCTTGTCTGTCTATCACTCTTTCAACGGCGGGAAAGACCCAACTTAATATATTCGCAGCTTCCACTCTTCTATCGACGAATTAGAAGAGATGTTCAATCAACTTCCTTCCCCCCCCCCTCTTTCTAGTCTAAGAAAATGAAGGGAGGAACTAGAGAGAGAATTCTAAGAAAGGGCTTTCTGTGAGAAGATAGTAGCTACTCCGTCACGGTTACCAATCAGGCCCGTAGTAGGACTAGTAGGAAAAGGGGTAGTAGCCGGGCCGGCATCAACTCGAATAAGATCGTTCTGCCCCGCCGCTCGCCACTATATATCCTAGAAGACTACTATCTATGTCGCGATAGAGGAATTCTAGAATGACTAGAGTAGGAATGAAAAGAGCAAGATGCTTTGGGAATTGAGATTCGACTATTCAGATAGCCTTGCGGATTTCCCTGGCTCTTTGCCCGAGGGGACTCAAAAGATTGGAACTGATCTTTTTCCTCAGTAGTTCACCCCCTCGTGAGTTCCAGGAGGCATCTGCAGCAGGCGACCATGCAAGAATGTCGATTAACTTATGTCTGGCTATTGGGAAGAGCTTGCTACCATGGAGCCTCCGCTCTCCGGTGACTCTGCTTTTCCGGTCGGGCATTGTTCCACTTTCTCATGCGCCTGCGCCCTGAGTTCGAGCACTAGATATGTCGACCCTTCCTCGACGACTCTGCTTACTATACTGGTTTTGACGACTTCACTACGGGGTCAGGTGAGCTTTTGGCCTCGGAGCCTTGCTATACAGACCCCTGCTCCCCACTTTGTTGCCGCTCCCCGCTCATCTGCCTCTCGTGGGCGTCTTCCTCCTTATACCTCTACCGTATATGTTATAGAATCGAAAAAAGAGAAGGCTAAGAGCAAGAATCGAATATAGCCACCATCTCAGACATTTGACCTCCCACCATTATCTAGTGATTTCAGGATAGTCCATGGACTGCGGCAATGTCGTTCGGGGCCTTCCCGGGCGGAGAAGAGAGTCCAAGCCTCATCCCGGGCTAATGAAATTAGTAGCAGTGAGTTAGGGTCATGTCAAATCGGTGAAATGCCTCGGTTCCCTCCCGCTTAATGCTTCTTTCTTAGTTTCAATCAACTATCTATAAAGGGAGGCTTGCTGTCCTCACTTCCACCCTGTTAGCAGCCACCACGAAAAGCTCTGCCCTGGTCCTTCTGGGAAAAAAGCAGCAACTATAAGAAAGACTCACTGCTTGTAATCAGCTTATATATATATTTTGGCCTGGCTAACTAAGATCGGAATGTGATCCGAAGACTAATATTGACTCTATTTCATCTGTGAAGCCGGATGTTGACTCTGTTTAAAGAGAAGGTCCCACGGGAAGATATCAGTTCCAAAACAATGGGAGCGAGGCGCTCCGACGGTGCCGACACGGCTAGGGGGGGATTGGAGTTCGGTATAGGCTTAGCTGCAGGTTCGCGAGGGACTAAGCGTCGAGGTCTCAGGGATAGGCAGGATAGTACATATGTTTCATGAAATTCTCTATTTGATGCCCTTTCTCTTTGATCTCGACTTTGCTCCGCTACGTCTCGCACGCTTCTTCCACTATCGCTCGCACCGAAAAAGACGGGTTTTCGTGAGTTTTGGTGGCATTTTGATGACTTCTGATTTCCATCCATATGATATACATATATTTACATATGTTTTGTACATTTTTATACTATCATAATAAAATAAAAGAAGTAATTTGATCTAAATAAAACATTAAGCATGTTGTAATAAGTTTGCTTATGAAAAACAACAAAATATGGTATCTCTAAGAAAAAATTGGTCGACTAGTGTGCCTAGTCGGAATTAGTCGGTACTCGGTCGGCCACCCCACTGACTAGACTAGTCGGACCTAATAGTCGGACCAGTCGGGCGAGTTTTACAACTCTGCTTCCGCGCCTCCACGACAGCCTGCAACAACCCGCTAAGGCATCACTTTCTCTTGCCGAGCTCCTCCGCAGTCGACGCGATCTATCTGTACCTAGTTGGTGGTGTCGCCTTCAAGCTAATCTCCAGCTGCATCTTTGCTCTCAATGCGGCGCTTCCATCACGCCGCCTCCAGCGAGGGCCCCGTGCGTCGCTCCATCTCTTCCAAAGGCAAGCCCCATGGGTGCCTTTCCATGATCTTGCATCTTGCGGCTACCTCCTTCTCCAAGACTCCATTGGCGATATCGTTTCTCCACCATCTCCACTGAGAAGCCTCGGTTGGGGGCGACGTCCTTCCAGTGGGGGTTCCCAATCGTGGGAACCTTAGTGGCGTATATGAAAGGGGACCTCGATGGCCCTTTATTTTTTTTTCAAATTCGTTGCATATTCCAGGACGGCAGGACCCAGGTTACGTTCAAAGCAGTTAAAAAAAGAGGTGGGAAATTTCTTTTGGGCCCAACCTGTGGGCAAAGCTGCTGCACTAAAAAAGCGAAAAGAAAAAAAACAAAATAGGTGCATACAAGAGAAAAGCTGTACACAAGAAAGAAAAAGAAAGCCAAAAAAGGATGAATGACTTTTTTTTTAAAAGAGACGGCTAAAAAATGATGATGAAATAGTCAGGAAAAAAGGATTTAAAAAAAATTTCGATTGAGAAGAAAAGCCGAGAAATTGTGATGGCTTATGTGGCTCCATTCTCACATTAATACATGTAATGATAGTCAGAGCCACATAAGGCTTTTGCGTTGTTTCCTTCCATTGTCATCATTACCATAGGGCATAATTGCACCTTCTCCACTCACTACCTCCTCAAGTAGGGTGTTAGAGCTCATTGTATCGAGTATTTGATAGAACAGTAAGATGCAAAAATGAGGATATGTCTCTTGTTTTAACAGTGGTTTCACACGAAAAACAACAGATTATATAGTACTAACACAAACTTTACTAACAATAATGCAGTTTGTCATGATAGGGTGCAGTGCTGTAAAAGTCTCCCGACTGGCCCGACAAGTAGGTTCGTCTAGTCTAGTCAGTGGGGTAGCCGACCGAGTACTGACTAATTCTGACGTGGCACACTAGTCGATCAATTTTTGCTTGGTTTTTTTATGTTTTGCTTTTTTTAAAAGCAAACTTATTATGATATACTTAATTTTTTATTTAAATCAACTACCTCTTTTATTTCATTATGATAGTATAAAAATATACAAAATCTATGTAAATATATGTATAAAAATGAGTTATATATTTAAAATAATCAAAAAATTCAAAGCCGATTAAAGTCGTACTAAATCCGATTAGTCGCCCGACCACCGATTAATCCTTAGTCAATGACCCGGCCATCGAGTATCGAGACTTTTGCAATCTTGGGGTGACTCTTCTTGAGAGTGGGATTTTGGGTACTTTTGGAGCAGTAACCATACCTTTTTGAATATTTGCTCTGCCTACGATTATCATGTCTTCTCCTAACTTTGTCGATGCCATTGCTTTCCAACAAGTATCTAAGAAATGGGGAGTATTATGTAGAATCACATGTGTATTCCATATTCAGATGACAGATTCCAAACCAGCCAGATGTTCAGACTCTACAGTTCAGTTCCAGACCATGCGGATTGGTTCAGAGTCCAAGTTCGAGTCACTCCATAGTCGAGTTGCCCATTTTTTAAGTTCTCCAGAGAGACTCCTTTTCAAATGTGCACATGTTCGCCGCCATTTTTTTGTGGTCCCCATTTTTTGTTTTTGGTCAGAGTTTTCATGTGTTCCATATGGACTCCAGATTAGAGATATCATTCCCTATGCCATGTGGGCTAGGGTTTCCATGTGGTTTCATAGGGACTTTAGAGTAGAGATCCCATTCTCTGAGCCAGTATGGGAGAGACCCAGTTCTCCGACGAGGAGACTTTTTCAGACTCCATTCTCCAGCGACCGTGGACTCCGACGAGTATGTTTCCACGGTTTTTTCTAGTTCGTCCCTTCGGAGATGGAGCAGTTGTCCACAAGGTTCAGGAAAGCAGTATGCGTATGCGTTCGGACATGTCACCGAATACTGAATAAGCGGTATGTAGGGGCATATGTGGGGTATATGTGGTTCTACGCGGTTTTTTAATTTTTAATTTAAAAATAAATAAATATCTATGAATAACATTACCACTGAATTTATGTATCTAAGTGGAGTTAAAGAAGATCTAAGAAAAACAGTTCATGTTAGATGGGCGTGTATATGCTTTTAGTTACCTCATATTTAATCACAAAAAAAATATTTACCATAAAATTCACATATTAGATGATTCCTAATAGTCAAAACTTCAATACACATACATGCACTACATGAGCAAAACCTCAATCGGCATATATAAAAATATTCAACGATATATTGCATATACTAGTGAAAACAATGTATGAGAAAAACATAAAACATTGCATATACATAATGATATAATGCATTACAATTGTATAGAAATGCATGCCATATTCTTACAATTAAATGACGGAAGAGGCATAGCTACGGAATTAAGGACCTGAATGAGAAGATTGAAAAGTTGGACCTATTGGAGCAGTATGCGTGGCATATCCGGGATATGCGAGGCATATGCGGACCGCATATGCAGGGAGGACGGATAATGATCTGATTCATGAAATTGGTGCGGTCTGCATGCCGCATGGACCTATGCAGCCCGTGCGGTCGATTTTATGAACACTGGTTGTCCATATTTCCAGTCTTCTATATGCGGCGGGCCAGAGTTCTCCAGGTGGAGACTCATCCAGTTTATGTGGCTCTGGCAAGCACAGTATAGAGCACACTCAGTTTGACTCATATTCCAGCCCGTTTAGCCCTCCTCACCTGCACGACATGAGAAGCAAAGTCCTCGACAGCAGCCGACAGTTGTGCGCGTTGAGTTGATATTGTTCGTAGTGTCCTGTAGCGTGAGTTTGAGATTCCTTTCTGTGTGTCCAAGCTGAGCATTGCATTCTCCAGCTTGAAGGGCAGTGTTGGAGTGTGTTATGCATCACTTATGGTGTAGATGGGTAAATGGATTACTCTGGGATCCATTTACCACATTCAGTTGTTTAGTCCCACATCTACCAGTTGTGAGATGTGGAGACTCAGTAAAGGTTATATAAGAAGCCCCTCACCCTCTGTATCCAGTGAGAAAGTGCAATGCATAAATCAACCCTTTGTGGCGTTCTTTCATAGTTTCATTCCGCTCCTTAGGGTGTAGGCTTTCATGTTAAAATTCCGTGTTCTTCAAAATTTTATTCTTTTTTCTGATTTTTTTTTGACCGAAAAAAATGAAGGGGGAGCCCTCCCAAGGCGGGAGTCACCACACCAATTTTTTCATTAATAGCAAAAAGGTACATCAGTTGGATATCCAGAAGTTGTACAAAGCATTACAATGCACGAGCACATTCTCATAGTAGAACCGCTGTCCCTTGAATATGCTATCATCCCTGCCAACCCAAATAGCTCAGAGGATGGTAAATGGCCTCGAGACGTCGTCCAAGGACCCAAGACCGACCGATCGAATAGATCTCCAGAAATTCTCCTAGCTGGATGCCTGGACCCAAGTCAGCCTCAACGACTCCCAGACCTGCACCGAAGACCTGCAACCGAAGAATATGTGCTCCGCATCCTCCACTCCTCGCATCTATCGCAGCTCAGATCTGCCACACCAAACAATCTCCCCCTCCTTGCTTTGTCACACAAACGGTTTCTCCTTAGACATCACATGAATACCTTAACCCGAGTAGGAATCTTGGCTGCCCAAATCACTTTTATGTCCGCGTAGAGGTTTTCATCACACCCCACTCCCCCTCTACACAGCTTTCGATAGACGCTCTTTACAGAGAATCTTCCATCTGCCCACTCAAACTGGTCCGGCTCACCAGACATCTCCCAGGAGAGGGAATCTCCGACTGCAACCGCAAGAACTCATCCAGCCGCTGATCCGACAGAACTGAAAGAAGGATAGGGGTCCACGACCCCTAGTCTGCCACCTCCGCCAACCGCGCCCCCTGTTAGCTGCTAAGGCCATCAACCTCGGGAAACGGTGACCCAACACCCCTCCCCCATCCAGTCATCGAGCCAAAACCTGAAGAGCTGACCATTCCCCAACCTCGGCCGTAGGAAGGACCTGAGCTCCGGAAACACAGCACGGATCCCCATCCATAACGAAGGCTCCCTAGACTTCCTCCCAACCACCAACTCCCCAGTGATCCCGTAGATCCTCCTCAGATATTCGCCTCCGCATTATATTTTCTAACATGGTATCAGAGCTGTTATTTTTCTAACAAAATCCTCATGAGTCACTGAACCTGGGAAGTCCCCTTGTTCTGTGGGGGAGCGAACCACTGTGGATCTAAAGGGTGATCTTCGTTGGATGGTCTACTCAATTCTAATTTGTTTTGAAAGATGATCCCTAAATGATAAAATAATGATATGTATTGGAATATTCGAGAGTTGTAACCTCTTAAAGATATTTTTGTATTTTCCTATTCTTAGACACTCTTCGTAACACTAGACTTCTCTCTCTCTATATATAGTGCTAGGGGATTCATTATCAATATGTTTATTTTAATCCTCACTGTCAAGGAAATGCTATATTTTAAGACACCATAAGACTAAAGATGGAACTGTTGCTGGCTTGAAGGACTGTGGACTTCCTTACTGCAATCGATATCTTTATATTGATCTTGTTCAAATACTCTATTTTTTCCAAAAGATTTGACAAGAAAAAATGTGGCTTCTTTGGAAAATATTTTGTTGCAAATTAAGAAAATAATTTAATGTCATGGGAAAATATTGTACCAATGCAATCTTTTCAATCTGACTGCTGATTATTGGTTTAGTTTTTTTTAGCAGTATAACTGACTTGGGACCCAATTACTTGCACATTTAGGACCGTCCGGATATAATGGCAAGATATACTTGTCGGATTGTAGCGGACAAAACTCTCTATCCAGTGCTTTTATCCAATGGGAATCTCAAAGAGCATGGTGATCTGGAGGTATATCCTCATTCTTCCAGAATTTATTCTTTCTTATGTTACTGGTAACTTAACCATTATACAATTGTCCCCAGGGTGGAAGGCATTTTGCTCTGTGGGAAGATCCCTTCAAGAAACCTTGTTACCTGTTTGCTTTGGTGGGTGGAAAGCTTGAGAGCAGAGATGACACATTTGTGACTCGTTCAGGCAGAAAAGTTGCTTTACGGATATGGACTCCGGCACAAGATTTACCCAAAACAGCACATGCTATGTATTCTCTCAAAGCTGCTATGAAGTGGGACGAAGAGGTGTCTTAATTGCATATTTTTGGTTACTTTTTATTGCGATCATATTTGTTCGGCCGATTAGTTGAATTTATTATTTCCTTGAAACAGGTCTTTGGTTTGGAGTATGATTTGGACTTGTTTAATATTGTGGCCGTCCCAGATTTTAATATGTAAGCACGATTATTTGAATTAGTGCAATTTCTATGCATATTTTTTATTGGAATTGTTTGGTGCCATGCTTGGTGTGCATGTAGGGGTGCTAATCGAATCGAATACATTCGAATCAACTTAGATTCAGATTCAATTCATTATAAAATTTTTGAATCCGAATCCGAATCGAATATTAAACGAATTTCTAATCTAAATTCAAATTCAATTCATTTGGAGTTTCGAATATTCAAATTCGATTCATTTTATATTGAATTAAAATTTTATTTAATTATGTAACTAATAATAAAATTTTTTTAATAATATTTTAAGTTTCAAAAAATTGAATAGACTTTGTAATACTAATTTGTGAAAAATAAGATAAATAAAAAAACTTTTAACATAAATGGTAAAATTCAATAAATAATATAAATTGCATTAAAGTACCGAACTTTTGTTGTTCGTGTGTGTCTCTTGCAATCCACATTTGCTCTTTTTTGTACCTATGGTGAATTGAATATATAAAAAAAAATAATTATTGACATCTTGATAAACCATTGATCTTTTTCTTTTTGTACATGTAATGAAAATTCAATCAATGCATCTCCACCTTTCAACTGACACTCCACCAGCTTTCTCATTCTCTTTGGTAAATGATTCATAAACCATTGGTCTTTTCTTACTACCAATCTTATTAATTATTTCAGGAATCGATTTTTCTATTTCTTCACCCTCTTCTTCCACTTTTTCATTAATATCATCATCATGCCCGATGACCCTCTCATGGACACTATGCTTGAATTAGTCTTCTAAAAATAAAATGAAAACACATACTCAAAACTATGTTTTAATTTCCATACCAATATCGAAATACAAGATATAGATTAATAGATATACATATCCAAAATAATAACCAAAAGATTGTGTTTCATGTTTCTCCGAAGAATCCTCCATATCTTCCCTCCCATTGTAACCTATGCCCATGATATCCGAGAAAAAAAGAATCACTATATTCCATCAGAACCATAAAAGGTCGATGTGAACTGACTTATGGAGCTGAATCCAACATCTGAGATATAAGAACCGGCAGACCAGACTGAGAACTCGGTTGGTATGGCTTTGAGCTTCAATTTCTAACATGTAACATTTTTTCTGCATCAAGCATGAACATTTTATGCTTACCTTATTTCAATGCACCCTTATGGGGCATAGTTGGGCTCATTAGATGATATTTCCTTCTTGATAACCTAGCTCCCTTGTAATGTTGATGAGAAATGGAATTTAGTTGCAGCTATGATCTTTTGCACATTTAGCCATTTAGGCAAAGCTCGAAATCCATGGAATCTATTCATGTCATAATTGTCTCTAAGATATTATTTGCATTCAAATGCTTGGTTGTTCTTATCATAAGATCTGGATATTATGATGGATGGGAGGATTAATAGTGTGATTAAGGAAAAGATTGTTAGAAATTTGGAATCTATGACCTCGGGATGGTTTTTAAAAATTTAGTATGTGTTTATTTGCATATGATGTATTTTAGAATCACATAAATTATTTGGATAGAATCACATCAATCTAGAATCGGTCTCGTTATCGACGACGGGGGAGAGCGGAAGCTGATGGTGGGTTGGCTACTGGGAGGGTGGTGTTGTCAGTGATGAGAGCGAGCAAGAGTGGGAGATTGGAGTCGATGACGTTGGAGAGAGCGGGCAGGAGCGAGAGGCTAGAGCCGACACCGTTGGAGAGCGAGCAGGAGCTGGAGGCTGGAGTCAGCAACGTTGGAGAGAGCGAGCATGAGTGAGAGGTTGGAATTGGCGGTGTTGGAGAGCAGAAGCAAATGTTAGGATTTTTTTCTCATGAGTGATGAGGGGAGAGAGAGAATTTGGGGGAGTAAGGAGGGGTGTGGTGTATGCAATGAGAATCCCAAAATTGGGATGTCTAGAATAAGATGATGAAAGTTTTTATTTATTATATTAAGTTGTGTATCATGCGGGGGATTTACAAAATATATGCTACATTTATTTACATATATATTGCTTCATACCATATCATATATGTGTGTGTATCGAATCAAATCGAATTGTTATCGAACGAATCCAAGTGAATTCAGATTCGATTCATTTGGGAATCGAATCCAAAAGTTAAATTCAAATTCAATTCACTTGATTTCGAATCGAACTTTTTTCGAAATTTTATCGAACGAATCCCATTAGATTTCGAATGATTCAATTCAATTAGCAGCCCTATGTGCATGGAACCAGAAAATTTTCATTACCTCCAAAAAATATCATTTGATTCAGTGGCATCTTCTAAGATCTTCACAATTTTCTAATTTTTTATGTACGAATTGTATTAATGACTCTTGAAGGAGTTGCCGCCAAAAAATTTGCACAATGTTCAAGAAAGGAATACAAAATAAAAAGGATCATCTTCATGTTTTCTTGAAAAGCATATACATGGTTTTTTAAATTACACATTTTTTTAAGTAGTAGACGAATAGGTCTTCCGTCTCCTTCCTTAAGACAGTATGCAGTATTTATTATGGTAAGGAAGAAATATGTGTGTATGCAAAGCATTTTTAATAACTAACCCTTTAAAATTGGGAAAATTATTGATGGTTGTTGTTTGAACAGAAGTAGACCATCATTCTCTCCGATGAAGACGGAATAAATATAAATCATGTTCTTCATTTACTAAATAAGTAAATAAGAACCCACTTAATGGTCTAGTGGTAGTACAGTGTGTCTACCACACAAAAGACCAGGGTTCAAATCCCACTCTTGCAGGGTTTGCGTTAGGTAGTCGACGGCCAGCGTAAAAAATAGTCGAATCTTTCATCATGGATTTGAGCAAGAATCCGTGTAGCCGACCTTACTTATAGTGGGAGAAGGCTTAGTACATTTTTTTTGTCAAACATCAGCTAGGTGAGGATTACGGTTAGCCATTGCGTGCTACCCTATAGTGGAAAATAGTCTATCCAAAGTAGCCAAAGAATTAATGTTGAAAGTAGTAACTACAAAATTGTACCCATCAACTTCATGCATCTGATCTGCAACTTAAACGGACAGAATGAATTAACGTTGGAGCTATAGCTTGACTCTGATCTGGAGTTGGTCACACTGTGCTTCTTGCAATTTAAGTGGTTTCAATTCATTTCAACAATCACTGGTAACATTGGTTGCATGAATTTGATTATAAATGTACTAAGCCTTCTCCCACTATAAGTAGGGTCGGCTACATGGATTCTTGCTCAAATCCATGTTGAAGGATTCGACTATTTTTACGTGTACATAATATCCTTTTATTATATATCGCGCTCGCTTCTCCCTTTTTCGCGCTTCTGCAGTAGAGATGTCGATAACATGCCGCTCTCTCATCGTAATGCTCGTCCTGGAAATAACTGGAGCTCCATCACCTGTCACGACCATCCCCTCGAGCTTATACACCTTGTTCGGCATCCTCGTCATCTGCAAGTCTCGTTAGCAGGAACTCACCACCTTTGGGTGATGCACCCATCACTGGATGCCCTCAACGTGCCACCTTTCATGATCTCCTACCAGCCGCCGCTAGCGGAATTCTTCGACGCCTCTGGTCGATTCCAAGAGACCACCATATCATAGCTTATGTGTATTGCGCATCTGCTACATCGCGTCATCTCGTCGATGTCGACCCTCGCTCTGATACATCGCATCTTGTCCCTTCAAAAACGATAAACCTGGCTCTGATATGCCACGTCGTATCCTTCGTTGTTATCGAATCTGACTCTGATACGCCACGTCGTATCCTTCGTTGTTGTCGCTGGCTCTGATACCACTTGTTAAGAGAGGAAGCGACACCAACTCTGCTCTGATACCAGTTGATGGGAACTGCACATTGCACTTAGCTTGATTGAGTTTGTTTTACGAGATACAATTACAATCTAGTTGAGGTGAGGAGTTGTCCTCTTAGTTGTGCCAATGCCTGAACCTTGTCTATAGTCAGTGAAGGAAGTTGACTAAGAAGCAACATGATTACTCTAGTCTAAGTGTATCAGCAAATAAGCCAGTATCGTGCCTCCAAAGTCAACATTAAGCTGATACTACCTTTTCCGCCAGCCGCTGCCAGCCCTGTCCTCGGTCTTGCCGAGCCCTCTTCTCTGCCATCGGCACCTATAGGTGACGACACCTATAACCGTCGAAATCGGCTGCCACTCAGACCGATCCCTCTCGCCATTGACCTCTTGCTTGTATCGAGGTCCATTTGGGTGGATGGATCTGAGTGCATAAGTCTACTTATGCATTCAAATCCTCTCATGTCTGTGTAGACATTCATTCTTTGGTCTACAAATCCCTAGTGATCTTCATCTGATGACATGTCAGAAAACAAGGTCGTCGTACCCGCCACAGGCACATTCAATGGTCCATCGCCTATTGTCAAGATGGACAGGACGAATTATGAGCACTGGGCTATGCAGTTCATGAGCCTTATGAATTCTAATGGTAAGAAACTTATTCTTACCGAGGAGGAGCCGGTGAAGAAAACTGGGGCTAATGCCTCGTGGGAGACAAATGATACATACACCAAAGTTTGGCTTTTAGGTACATTGACGATAGAGATCGCCAATGGTGTGTTACATCAGCCTACTGCTAAGGCGATGCGGGATATCCTCGCAACATCATATTCTCAGTCGGGGAATGAGATCAAGATCCTCCAACTACAACGTGATATATTTACTATCAAGCAGAACAAACAACCCTTTCATTCGTTGTATACATCTTTGCATGGGATGTTTGAGAAGCTCCATAGCTTCATGCCTCTCACGGTGACTCCAGAGCAGCATAAGACATATAGGAATGCTACTATGGTTGGTGTATTCCTAGCAGCCCTTGACCCTGAATATGATGCTGCTCGCTCCCTGATTCTAGCGGATGCCACTATTCCTCCCATGGAGGAATCTTTCCGCATGCTCAACAAGATTACTGTTCAGTCCATAGCTACTAACCAGACCTCTTCGGCAATGGCAGCCTCCCGAGGCAGAGGAGACTCTTCTTTTAGTGGACGCAGACCTCATGGTAGAGGAGGTAGCATTCGTCAGCCATGCACGTATTGTCACCGTCCATGTCATATAGAGGATAAATGCTACACCAAGCATGGTTTTCCAGCACCATCCCGCGTCGCAGAGCAGGTTGAGTCTCCAGCTGCTCCTACTTCACATCAGAGGTTTGATGACCTCGTAGCTAGACTGCGGGATATCATGCCTCCTGCTTCTTCCTCATCTCTAGGAGGGCATTGATGAATATGTGATTCATCACTCTAAAAGCTGAAAATAGAGCTTCGTTCCCAAGTAATCTGGTGCATTTTTCCATTTATTCTGCATTTTTACCATTCATGCACTTAAAATTAATATTTGCATTTTTGCATTAAAACCGACTAATATGTAACTAAGTAGTACTAAATCTTTTAGACCGATGTTTCTCTCGACCTTTCCCTTTCTTTGAATGCTAGAAACTGATTAGTCCATTACCTAGGGCCTCGTATTCTACCGGGTCTCTTTGTCAGTCTCTCATTCGCATTCGCTCCTTCCCCGGGAACCCCTTGAACTCTCAAGCCTTATCAGAGGCCTCTAAACTACTAATGAAGACGGGATTGACTTCATGCATGACTTCCCCGGGTAAACCTGCTGCCTCCTTTCATTTATCGGTCTCGATGAGGGCGGAGCACACCACAGGATGCTTTGTGAATAGGCTGGTCCCGCAGCTTTTATATGACCCCTAAGGTTGCTTCTGATTCTCTTTCTTTTTCCACTCGTCGACTTTCGTAAGACGGCACAAACCTAGTAGGAAAAGCCGGGGCCCTGCAGTGAACTGATGACTCTAATGCTCCTAAGAAGCCAAATTCCCTTGTAAATATCACTTGTATATTCACCATATTTTCCTCTATTTTTATCTATTTTTCACTAAGTCGGAATTGAATAAAATCAACTCTATAGTGTATATATTACTAACACTACTAAATGAAAAATACCAAAAAAATTACTAGCTTGTAAAATTAACCAATAAAACTCTAAATCTAGTTTGAGGCTAAGAGCCCTAAAACGTGAATATCTCTCTCATATAGTCTTCTATCGATCCCTACTCACTTTTAAATTAATGTATGTTCAATTACCTTCAAAACAAGACCAAATTCAAAAGAATTGGAGTTCGTAGGTGAAACGTTGGTTTTGGGCCCCTCATTGTATATTGTACATATTTCCTTTTATTTTTATTTTATCTTTTTATTTTCTTAATTATTAAAAATCCAAAAAAATAGATTAAGTTGTAAATATTTATTTTATATTTTCTCTATTTTTTTTGATTTTTATCTTATTGAAAAATTACAAAAAAATAAGCAAAAGACAGTATTTTATATCTATAGGATACCACCAAAAATACTTTTTGTACAAATAATTTATTTTAATTTTGGGTTCTTCACGAAAGCTGTAGATCTTGTCGAGACGAGCAACTTTCGTGTTGATCACTTTTGATTTGACCGCTTTTGTTATTTCTTTTTGATATTTCTTTACATTTATTTTTTTTATTTTTCTGGGAGCGACACGTGGCATCTTGGAGCCGTCACATGTCCCCTTTATTTTGTTATATCGTTATTATTTTAGTTCTTTTATATATTTATTATTTATTTAATTTTTACTTTATTTATTTAATTATTTATTATTATCTTATTTTCCTTTTCCTTTTCTTTTATTTATTTATTATTTATTTATTATCTCTATTTTAATTTTATTTATGTATATTATTTTAGTTTTTATTTTATTTTATTTATTTTTAAATTTTTATTATTGTTTGCCACGTGGCCGCATCCCTGAGCGCCACATGACTCCCTCTTGCATCGCACAACTCTCGCCCCTGCTTCCAACCTCCCCCGCAGGATTCGGCCCTTGCGTGTCTGCAACCATCGCTTCCAGGTCGTACGACAACTGCCGCACTCAACCGCAACCCCTTGCCGCTTGCCCTCGTCTGCAACCAACTCTCGCATCCCACACACAACCCACACATGCCGACCACCTCTTGCACACCTCCCGCTTTACCTACTACCCATAAAAGCTCGCTGCCGCTCCATCATTCAAGCTATCTGCCACTAGAGCTAATAGAGACCACTGGCTTCAGGGTTCCGGCGATGACATCGAACGACCACATCTGGAAGGCGACGACGACTGCAGCTCTTCTAGGCGAGATCCACACATTTCTCAACTTTGTGTCGTGGCTGCTGCAAGGCGGCCGCTCATCTTATCTAGGTCCTCAATGGCCTGGATCGAGGCCATAACCGGGGTCGAGCGTAGCTCCTCCATCATTCTCGTCGAACTCCCTTTTTCCTTCTCTCCTCTCCTGTTCATCTCTTTTTCGTTTCTGTTCCATCTTCTCCTTCCTCAATTTCTCCTTCATCTTCTTTCGATCAAATCGTCCTCAATCGATCCACCATCCAGATCGAACCCATTTGAGCAACCACCCCATCTCCTTCATCTACCCATTTCCCTTCTTTATCTCACATCCTATCCCTTCGATCAAGCACCGTGATTAGAGTTCTGGCATCGTCGATTATAGCTCCCTGCGCTCATCTTCAAACCCCCAATTCCTCCTCCTCGATCGCATCAGTCGAGCCTGCCCTCGACTGCCCTTCGCCTCGGACACACTGCGCCTTCGACCTTCGTCATCGACAGCCTCGAAGCCCCCGCACCTTTGCCGTACTACAAGCCACCTCGCCACCTAACCACGACCCAGTTCTACCTCGGCTCCGCCTAGGCCAATAGCGACAACACATCAGACCACTGCATCTTCACCATCTTCTAGGAGCAACAGAGGAGCACCTCTCCGTTTCACCCTGGGTGGACTGCTTCGCCTTCGACTCAGCTCTTCATGTCAAGCAGCACGAGGCTTCGCCTGAATAGAGCTGTGGCATCATCGCTCCGCCTTGCCACCTCGCCATCGACCTTCCACCACACCTAGCAGTTGAGCCGCGCGAGGCTCCACTCGACCACCGCGCCTCGCCCTCGAGCCTCTCGCCACTCCTTATCCCCCCTTCACATGTGCAACACGTGATAGGGTAACTTGCATCATGACCCCCCCCCCCCCCCAATTCCGTCAAATTCCAAGGTTGTCCCCAGCTGCTGAGTGATGCAGATAAAAATTCCAACGGTGAAATAAAAAATATTGATGGTGAAAATTTGGTGGAAGAAGAAAGTAGAGGATGAGAGAAGAGAAGATCACGCCGGATGCGCGGGGTTTTGGAAAGGAATCATGAAGATCACGTTGAGAGAGAGAAAATAACGAGAGAGAGAGAGAAATAATGAGATAAACTCTCAATTTTTCATATATCTGATATGTCTAAAAACAATAGCCTATCATCCCTTTATATAGAAGGGATGAGATTACAAAAATAGAAATCCAATTCAAATTCAAAACTACTTATTCTAATTGACTCTAACCAACTAACTAATTGATTTGAAATAAATTCAAATCTCTAATCGACTCTAACTAACTAAATTGAGATCACACGTGATCTCTTTATTAAATAAAAATACGACAATCGAACGTAAATAAAATTAACGGATAAAAACATCAAGCCCTATATGTTAATTTTGTGCTGCATCAATTCTCCTCCGCTTGAAAAATTCGTCTCCTGACGAATTGCTCGATCTTCATTCCATCGGTAGAGGACTTCATCTGGATTTGTTGAGAAAATATCCCCAAATTGATCTTTTTCCATGTTACGCTTGTAGTTTCTTTCCACTGAGGGATATGACTGCAATTGTTCTACCCCTTCACTTAAAATGTACCAATAACATAATTTTTCCTCCAATTGGCATTTTATATAAAGACATAGTGAGGAGGGGCCTGCTTGTAATTCCTCCAAATTATCTCATCCTTTCTTTTAAGGCATCCGATTGAGGAGGGATCCCTTTTAGGGTTCCTCTCACCCGAAGCATTAGGCGGCAATGCTTCCTGAAGTGCGGGTAGTGGCGGCGACGCAACAAATAGGGAGGCTTTGACCGGCGACGAGGGAAGGAGGTTCGACGGCCCCATCTTGCGCACGCAGTGGCGACCGTGCCTGACGTGTGCGCGACGGCCGCTGTAGCTCGAGATCGAGCGGCGGTGGCACTGCAGACGGTGAAGACGGTGTACATGCGGTGATGGGGCTGCCCGACGGGGCGTTTCTTTATCTTTTTTTTTTTTGACTGCAGACGGTGAAGACGGTGTACGTGTGCGCGACGGCCGCTGTAGCTAGGGGTGCGAGGACTGCCCGATGTGGCGTTGGGGCTGGGAGGGTTGCCGGGGTGACGGAAATGGGCTGCAGGAGAGGCAGTGTGGCAGTTTGGAGGACGGCAAGGGGCTGCAACTGGGAGATTGGGGTGCCGGAAGTGCGGGGGCTGCAACACGGACCCAGGAGGGAGTCATGGGTGGCACTGGAATCGGTTTTTCCAACGGTTGTAGGTCTGAATATTCCTGGACAGCAAGCAGATCGACGATTTCCCATGCTTCTTCCGTAGGGCCTTCATCAAATATGGGACCCAAGTCTTCGATTTCGTTTTGTATCGAAGTTGTATCAATAGAATATAGGTCTTGTATGAAAATACCTTCGGTTTTTGGGTTTAAATCAGGTTGAACAGCAGGTGCATCATTCTGATTTTTCTCGTTGACGAACAAATCTTCATCGATTAGCGTGCCCAACCATCTTGTACTTTGAGGGCTTGATAGGATGCGATACTTGAACTTCCTCGAGCGTGAACGTGAATGCGGATCATGAGATAGACGACTCAAATCGAATTGCAAACGCCAATACTTGACAGGATCGTCGAATCGTAGGAACGATTCAGTTTCCATGCTCTGATACCAAATGATGCAGATAAAAATTCCAACGGTGAAATAAAAAATATTGATGGTGGAAATTTGGTGGAAGAAGAAAGTAGAGGATGAGATAAGAGAAAGATCACGCCGGATGCGCGGGGTTTTCGAAAGGAATCGTGAAGATCACGTTGAGAGAGAGAAAATAACGAGGAGAGAGAGATAATGAGATAAACTCTCAATTTTCATATATCTGATCTGTCTAAAAACAACAGCCTATCATCTCTTTATATAGGAGGGATGAGATTACAAAAATAGAAATCCAATTCAAATTCAAAACTACTTATCCTAATTGACTCTAAACAACTAACTAATTGATTTGAAATAAATTCAAATCTCTAATCGACTCTAACTAACTAAATTGAGATCACACGTGATCTCTTTATTTAAATAAAAATGCGACAATCGAACGTAAATAAAATTAATGGATAAAAACATCAAGCCCTATATGTTAATTTTGTGCTGCATCACCGAAGCCACGGTCTTGTGCTAGGGTGTAAAATATTCCGCTTGTGCCCCTGCTCTTCCACCATATTACATCCGCAACCCCGACCGTTGGGGTGACGTCAGCATCATGTGCTTGACATGTTCACAAATAGAAAATTCGCAAAGAAATCCCACAGTTCTGGGTAATTACTGGTCAGTCCTTTCATGTATTTTTATTTCAGTATTTAATTTGTCAATTGCATCTAGAACTCTGTATTTGAGTTTCATTTTGAGTTGCATTTTATCATCTTTTTATTATTCTGAAAATTGCATCTTATAGAACTACTTATGCTTATCATTGTGGATGCTTGATTATATTTTTTTAGTGCGATTGATTTAATAAAATTATTTTCATAGAAAATTACATGTTTTCCCCACTGCATTCTCTTTAATTAATAATAAAATTAACCAGATCTCCAAAAATGGCCAAAAATTCATAGTAATTAGTTTTTAGTGTGTTCTACAATGTGCCCAAAAATCGATGCATTTGCACACATATCGAAGTCGCAATAATTTAAACGGTGATTTTTGTGATTAATTTTTAATAGGCGTATACCCATTAGTTTTAGGATCTAATATTTTTCTTGGATAGATCTCACATAGACTCATCCAGGATAATTTTATTTTCGAGAAATAAACTGGTTTGCTATTTATTAAAATTAATCTACAAAAAATCACCATGCATGCATATTTAATTCGTAATTACTTCATATTACAACAACAACAACAAAGCCATTTCCCACAATTAAGTAGGGTCGGCTACATGGATTCTTCGCCTCCATTCAGATCTATCTTGGGTCAATTCCGGGTTTATATCCACAAAACAAAGATCCCTTCGTATGGTCTCTTTCCAACACTTCTTGGGCCGTCCCCTCCCTCTCTTAGCCGGCTGAACATCCCAACACTCGCATCTCCTAACTGGTGCATCAGTTGATCTTCTTTGCAAATGACCAAACCATCTTAAGCGGTTTTCTCGCATCTTATCCTCGATCGGAGCAACACTAACTTTGTTTCTGATTGCATCATTTCCGAATCCGATCTTTACGTGTGTGCCCACACATCCACCTTAGCATTTTCATTTCTGCTACAACCATTCTCTGCACATGTCTATGGTTCACAGGCCAACATTCAGATCCATAGAGCATAGCAGGTCTCACGGCTGCTTTGTAAAACTTTCCTTTAACTTTTAAAGGAATTTTCTTATCACAGAGAACAACAGAGGCTCCTCTCCACTTTAGTCAGCCTGCATTTATTCTATTAGTAACATCTCCATCAATTTCCCCATCATGTTGCAAAATAGATCCCAGATATCTAAAAAAATCTCTCTTCTGAATATTATCATTACCAATATTCACCTCAATTCCTTCACCATTGCTTCCATCAAAGGTGCACTCCATATATTCTGTCTTAGCCCTACTTATACGAAATCCTTTACTCTCCAACTCATGTCTCCAGACCTCGAGCTTCTCATTTACTCCATCTCTAGTCTCGTCAATCAACACAATATCATCAACAAATAACATACACCCATGTAACTCATCCTTAATGTGATTTGTCAACTCGTCCATAATCAAAGTAAAAAGAAATGGACTCAAAGCTGAACCTTGATGTAAACCAATGTTGATGTCAAAATAGCCAGTCTTCCCGGACGGTGTCCTTACACAAGATAAAGCCCTATCATACATGTCCTTTATGAGGTTAATGTATAGGACATGCACTTGTCTCTTCTCCAAAACTCTCCACAATATCTCTCGTGGGACAGAATCATAAGCCTTCTCCAAATCAGTAAAGATCATATGGAGGTTCTTCCTTTTAGCTCTATAAACCTCCATTGTTCTCCTCAGCAAATGGATGGCATGAATCCGAATTGGTTTTCTTTGACATTGGAAACATGTCTCAACCTTTTCTCGATCACACGTTCCCAAATTTTCATAGTGTGACTCATCAACTTGATACCTCTATAATTTGAATAATTTTGAATGTCTCCTTTATTTTTATAAAGAGGCACCACGATACTCCTTCAATCTTCAGGCATTTTCTTGCTTCGCCAAAGAACATTGAATAGATTCGTAAGCCAAGTCAAACCACGTTCACCTAAAACTTTTCATACTTCTACAGGGATGTCATCCGGTCCTATACCTTTCCCAGGTCTCATATCCTTCAAAGCCTCCTCTACTTCCTTTCTTTGAATCCGTCTATAGCTTGCACGATTCACGTAACTTTCACTACTAGCTAGATCACCCAAAGTGATCTCTCTATTTCCTTCCCCTATAAAAAGTTTATGGAAGTACTGCTCCCATCTAGTCTCTATATCCTTCTGAGTAACAAGCACGTGACGTTCCTCGTCCTTAATGCATCTCACTTGAGAAAGGTATTTGGTCTTTCTTTCTCTTGCTTTGGCTAACCTGAATATATCCTTCTGGCCGTCCTTAGAGTGGAGATTTTTATACAAAACTTCATAAGCTTTCGACTTAGCTTCGCTTACAGCCTTCTTTGCTTCCTTCTTTGCTATTTTGTAGTTTGTGACAATTTCCTCTGTTCTATCCTTAGACATAGCTTTAAAGCATGCTCTTTTAAGTTTTAGCTTCTCTTGCACCCCTTCACTCTACCACCAAGCCTCCTTTTGACCTGGGACTCCTCCCTTTGACTCGCCTAGTATCTCTTTGGCTACCTTTCGGATACAAGATGCTACTGTCTCCCACATCTCGTTTGCACTTCCACTACAATCCCAAGATAAATCTTCTAAAATCTTCTCCCTGAAGCTCGATTGCTTCAGTGGAAGATTCCACTATCTAGTTCTAGTGATCTTAGGAACCCTCCTTTTCTTTACCAGACCTTTTATTTGTACATCCAAGACTAACAAGCGATGTTGGGTTGTCAAACTCTCTCCTGGGATTACTTTGCAGTCTTTACAACATAACCGATCTCTTCTCCTCAACGCGAAGTAATCTATCTGTGTTCTCGTTGGCCCTCTCTTATAAGTACTTAAATGCTTCTCCCTCTTCTTGAAGAGAGTGTTTGCTATGAAAAGATCATATGCCGTTACAAAATCCAGGATGACTTTTCCCTCTTCATTTCTATTCCCAAAATCATGTCCACCATGAACACTAGCATACCCTGAAGAATCTTTTCCCACATGTCCATTAAGATCTCCACCTATGCAAATCATCTCTCTTTGTGGGATTCCTTGTAAAATCTTATCTAGATCCTCTCAAAAAGCTTGTTTAGTCCTTTCATCTAAACCAATTTGCAGTGCATAAACTGAGATTATATTCAGAATTTCTTCTTCAAGCACCAATTTTAGCAAAATAATCCGATCCCCGGATCTTTGCACCTCAACCACACAATCCTTCAAATCCTTATGAACAACCACACCAACACCGTTTTTGCCCTTATCTTTACCTGAATACCAAAGTTTAAAGCCTGTCTTCTCGATCTCCCTTGCTTTCTCTCCAACCCATAATTACTTCATATTACATCGGAAAATTCTAAAAACATTGTAGAGCATTAATTTAATCATATTTCACCTTTTGGTCAAATTTGAGGAATTTTGGACTTGAGTTGATCGTAATTTGTATTTTAGTCCCTAAACTAGCTCGAATTTGCATTTTTTTGCATAAAAAATTGCAAAATTATGCTTCTCTGAAAATCCAAGTTCTAGATCGACTATCAACCAACCTAAGGAGACAACTGCCTCTTTGAGTTCGACCTTAGGCTTTCCCAAGTAAAATATAAATTGACTGCTCGCTTTAATTGAATAATTAATTAACCGATCGTTTTTGATTAATCTGAATTGCCCGCCTGCAACGAAATTAAACGTTAATTACACATAATTAACGAGGGTAATTACGGGTTCGTCAGCCACCAAGATGTAGCAGCCTCCGCATTTGCCAATACTTCTGCTATGGCTAATACCTCAATTAGTATTTATGCTTTTACATCCTGTCACAGATATGAGATTACTGAGTGGATTATGGACTCTGGGGTGAATTTATGCAAGGACATAGATCATCTTACAACATATAGATAAGTTCCACCCGGGAGAACAGTTGTGATAGTCGATGGGACTCATTCCTCGATCACTACCACCCGGGAGAACAGTTGTGATGCGTCTGCAAAATGTGTTGCATGCTCCTTATTTCTCTATGAATTTATTATCTATTAGTCAGATCACGAAGGATTTACATTGTAGATCTATCTTTGACCCATCGTCTCTTGTTTTTCAGGACATTCTTACGGGCAGAGTGATTGGATGCGGCTGTGAGCATGGTTGTCTTTATCGCTTGTTCCGAACTTCCTATGCCGGCGTATCCTCTCATTCAACAGTACCATTCTCTCCCTTCACCTGCCATCTAAGTTTTGGTCATCTCCCTCTCTAGAAGATGTGTCATATTTTGTCGCAGATTTCACCGGGTTCTTCCTTCCAGTGCGAGGCATGTCAGTTGGGAAAGCATCATTGGTCTGCTTATCCTAGTCGTCACATTCGGAGAAGTAGCTCCCTTTTTGCGTTATTTCATTTTGATATTTGGGGTCCGAGTCGTGTTCCTGATCACAGATTTTATCTTGTAGCAGTTAATGATTTTTCTCGTTTGTCATGGATTTTTTTATTGAAAAATAAATCTGAAGCAGGGGATGTGATCAAAACCTTTATCAATGAAGTGCATAATGTTTTCTCCTCATCTGTGAAATTTGTGTGTACTGATAATGTTTTGGAATTCTGTACCCGTGCTCTATCACATTCCCTTTCATCCCGTGGTATAATTCATCAAACAACATGTGCTTACACTTCTCAACAGAATGGTGTTGCAGGGAGAAATCATCGTCATTTACTTGATGCCATTCGAACTCTTCTCATTCAGAGTCGTGCCCCCCATTTGTTTTGGGTGATGCAGTTCTTACGACATGTTATCTGGTAAATTGCATGCCTTCATCGATTTTGAGTGAGAAAATTCCTTTCGCCATAGCTTTCCCTGAGAAGGAATTGTTCTCACTTACTCGTGTTTTTGGCTCTGTTGCTTTTGTTCACCAGTTGGCTCCATGTCTTGACAAGGCTCTCTCTTAAGGCTGTCAAATGTGTGCTTGTTGGGTACTCCAGGACCCAGAAGAGATACCGGTGTTATGATCCATTGCGAATGAAATACTATATCAGTGCTGATGTTACATTTTTTGAGTCTGTGGTGTATTTCTCCCCTACAGGTGACATGTTGGCTTCATCAGACTTTGATGATGAGGTCTACATGCCACCTCCTCCTGCCAGCCTGTCGTCTCCTCTACTTGTGCCTACTATTCCACACCACCACCACCACCACCTCCGCCTCCTTCTACACAGTCAAATGTGCCTATTGTTCCACCATTACCAAAATTCTATACCCGTCGGCCTGCATTTGCTCATGGTCATCGCCCGTTATCCAGCACGCCCCATGTTTGTTTTGATAACAATGTTTCTAACGATGAGTTTGGAGATATAAATGTGCAGGGATCATTAAAGGTGTCTAGCTCACAAATGGAGAAGGTTCCAAATGACGTGGATATACCCATTGCAGTTCGGAAGCAGAAGTGTACCTGTGCTTCATATCCCCTTGCATTTCTAGTCTCCTTTCATCGTATGACTGGGGAATTCCGAGATATGCAGTGGCTCTATCTGCCGTGGACATTCCATGAAATTATCAGAATGCACTGAAGGATAGTCACTGGCGCTTAGCTATGGAGGAAGAGATGGATGCTTTGCAAATTGCAATCATGCGAAATTTGAAGTTTGGTGTCTGCTCTTCTTAGGGCATTTGTTGTCAGTTGCAAATGGGTGTTTACTGTTAAACATCATGCAGATGGGAGCCGTGATCGTTCAAGGCAAGATTGGTGACACGGGGATTTACTCAGATCTATGGCGTGGATTATATGGACACGTTCTCCCCAGTTGCTCGTCACTCAACTCTACATTTTCTTTCCGTTGCAGTGGTACAGATTGGCCTTTGTTTCAGCTAGATGTTAAAAATACATTTTTGTATGAAGATCTACAGGAAGAAGTTTATATGCAGCAATCTCCAAGGTTTGCTGCTGAGGGGTAGTGTCAGCGGATTTGTAGACTCCATAAGGCAATATATGGCCTTAAGCAAAGTCCAAGGGCATGGTTTCAGAAGCTCTCAGATATGATTGAAAGACAAGGGTTCAAGAGGTTAAATACAGACCATTCACTCTTTGTGCAGAGAACACCCAAAGGCACTGTAGTCATCATGGTCTATGTCAATGATAGTTGTTACATGAGGTGATGTGCAGGGTATAAAGATGATAAAAGAATTTCCGGGTCGTCAGTTTGTTACTAAGGATCTTTGCATCCTAAGGTATTTCTTAGGAATGGAAGTTTCTAGGAATGCACATGGTCTTGTGATGACCCAAAGGAAGTATGTTACAGATATGCTTGTTGAGACGGGCATGATTGGGTGTCAGCCCTCTACTACTCCTATGGATCTTAGCATGAAGTTATATGACGATGATACATATGAGGTTGATAGGAGGAGATACATAGAGATGGTGGGAAAGCTCCTCTATATTACCATCACTAGACCTGATATCTCTTTTACAGTGAGTCGGGTGCGTCAGTCATGGAGCAGTCCCGACAGGTACATATGGATGCTATATACATGATATTGAGATATCTAAAATCTTCTCTAGGTGCAGGA
Source organism: Ottelia alismoides (assembly GCA_037367405.1). Taxonomy (NCBI): domain Eukaryota; kingdom Viridiplantae; phylum Streptophyta; class Magnoliopsida; order Alismatales; family Hydrocharitaceae; genus Ottelia; species Ottelia alismoides. Next base: position 91,943 of record JAZKJV010004975.1, on the reverse strand, counting down.
TTATTATTCAGGAAAGAAGCAACTCTTTCTGTTTCTGCATATGCTCATGCAGACTACGCAGGGTATCCTAAGGATATGAGGTCTACTTCAGGCTTCACGGTGTTTGTTGGCAGTTCTCTTGTTTCTTGGAAAAGCAAGAAACAAACGGTTGTGGCTAGATCACGTGCTGAATCTGAGTATAGGGCTATGACACAAGCAATCACAGAAATGATGTGGGTTCGAGCAATGCTAGCAGATTTGCATATAAATGTACCTCTACCCATGCAGTTACAATGTGATAATCAGGCTGCCTTATTCATTGCAAATAATCCTGCATTTAATGAAAGAACGAAGCATGTTAAGGTAGACTGCTATTAAACTAGAGATATGATTCAGAAGGGTTTGATTTCTACCTCCCATGTCAGTTCAGGAGAGCAAACGACAGATATCTTTACTAAGGCATTGCTCAGAGGGCTATTCAGGAAGTGTTCTTCCAAGCTGAGCATGATTGACATCTATGCTCCATCTTGAGGGGGGGTATAGAGATATTTCTATGTTCCTACGTTATTTTATTTCTTTATGTTCATCTTATGTAATTTACCCATAGGTCTCTCCTCTATATAAGAGAGCCTAGGGTTCCCAGGATTAAACATCTCTTCATTTTTTCCCAACATACACGTCTAGCAACCTTGTATTAGTGAGTTAATGGAGATTACATGTGCTTGTCTTTCTCTTGCTTGGAAAAAAAGCTTGATTGGCAATTGAGAATTTTGAAGAGAACTTCTACAGTCCGCTGCATTTGATAATCTATGGTTTGCATGTTATCATAATTACTTACAATAACCGGTCATGCACTTGTACGTGTACATAATGTGTCCTTTATTATAGATCCTTGGTGCAAACCAGTAATATCTTTTTTTTTTTGAAAAAAACGAATCAACAAATCAGTAATATACTGTCTCTAAGTTAGAATGACGCCCTCTCTACATCTGTTAATTTCAATTGTCACCTTTAGGAATATCCCCAAGGTTTATCTTAACGTATTTATCTAGCAAGCTTATATTAGTGAGTTAGTGGAGATTACATGTGCTTATCTTTCTCCTGCTTGGAAGAAAAGCTCGGCTGTCAATCAAGAATGTTGAAGGGAACTTCTACAATGCTAAGACACACACACTCTCTCTCTCTCTCTTAAGTGAAGTTTTGAGTTCTTTCTCCTGCTTGGAAAAAAAGCTTGACTAGCAATTGAGAATGTTGAAGGGGACTTCTATAATGCTAATACACACACACACGCTTTTGTAATTGGAATTTTTGAAAACTTTACGAACACTGTTGTCTAACATTTTTTTGTTTGAGTAAAAAAGGGGGAAGCACTCTGGATGTGTTAGCCCCAACCTTTTATTAAGATGGAAATGTTACAGAAAAACTTACATCAACCATGTCTTAAGGAGAGATCTAGCTAAACAGACAACATTCTTAACATAAAATCTATGCGAACTAAAAATCAGCCCATTATGAGAGCCAAATCGCCCAGATCACCGAGATTGAACGCAACAGCTCCGCCATAACTCTGAAGTGGTTGGCAACTAGGGAGCCCCAAACGTTTTCATGTGAAGGAAGATCCACCCACGGAATGCTCATCTATGCCCAAATCTCCCGAAACCGCACAAGAAAGGTCCACCCATGAAAGTCTCCCAACCCCAAAAGTTGTCTAACCTTATTTCAACAATTTCTATGTTGTCTACTTCATTCCAAGTTGGTTGAGCCTATGAAAGAGTTGAAGGTGCACATGAGGCAGATTGAATAACAGTATGAGTAGAGTAGGAAGTTTGCACATGAGGGAGGTGGACAAGCATGCCATAGTTGAGGGTAACATGCCCACATTAAGGGAGGAGATTCAACAAGGACCGGAGTAATAGTAAGTAGGAGGTGAGGGTAACATGCCCACATTATTGAGGATAGTAAGTAGGAGGTGGAGTCACGGCAACGATGAATACATGTCTGAATTAAAGAGTATGTGTCGACACGACATTCTTCCACTCGATGATCAACAAGATGAAGAGAAGGAATTGCATTCTCTTGAATCGAGGTTTATAGATCTGGGGTATATGGGGAGGAACAAGTTATTGAGGCGATTGTTGAGTGCTTCAAGGCTTTTAGCAGATATAATTATAAGCTTGAGTGGAGGTGGTCGGAAAGGGGCTCCTAAGGATCAACCTCGATGAGGTGGATCTTCTAGTACATGACTTCCTTGAAAAAGGGATATATGAGGTTGTTAACGAGTTGAACACATCATGGTCCTCCCTAATTGGATAGGTTGTGTTAGGACATTATAGAGATGGTCCTGGAGTTTAGGGAACTTGACTTTCATTTTTCTCATTCCTCAAAAAGGTGCTCTGCAAGTGGAGGATTACTGAAGAAGTTACTTGTAAACATGCTAATAGGCACTCTGAACTCACTGCTTAGACCAATTTAGGTAGTTTTCATGGTCGATGGTGGACACTATGGTCTTGGCTTCGGAGATCATTACGGACTGTAGGAGGGTATCAAGTTCTCTGTTAAAAAGGTTAGTTCTTAATGTTGGATTGCATGGATGAAATCTCTTAGCAACTCCCTTTTCGAATATGATCAATAGACTTTTGAAGGGGGTTTCTTTCATCCATTAAAAAAGGGGGTTCAGTAGGGATTTCTACTAGCATTTCTCTTGTTTATGAGTATGGTGATTGCTGTTGCCATTGACACACTACATATCATGCAGGAGGCTGCTTCAGGGGTACTCAACCTATGGGTTCTCTAATCCAGTACTTTTTTTTTTGACACTCCAAAAGGGGGAGACACCCTTAGGTGTTCGCCCCAGTTTATTAAGGCTTATGAAAAGAAAATACTTACAGAGGGAACAAAGAAAGGAAGAAAGGGGAAATGATATCAATAATGATACCAATCGCCCCCAAGTACAAAAAGTTACATAGATGACCAGTCCATACAAAAGCGATTCGCGTCAATGCTGATATTTTCTATATAGAATCGCTGTCCCGCGAAGATAGCTTTGTTTCTTCCCAGCCAGATACTCCATATGCGCGCGATGGGGATCAGTTTCTCCGACCTCGGACGATTTGCAGCAGTTGCAAGGCTAGCCCAGAAAGACTCCATCGACGAATGATTCACCCAGGCAACGTCATCCCATATGGACCGCACAAGGTCGCACTGAAGAAAGAGATGATCGGCCGTCTCCACAGCCGAATCGCACAACCCGCAACGACTTGGAATGTTTGGGAAGAGAGATACCATACGGTCGCGAGTAAGAAGACGACCACGCCTAAGGATCCAAAGAAATATACCAATCCTTTCCGGGAAGCCTGAGACCCCATATGAGGTTGCAGTGACCAATAATAGAAGCCTCCGTACGTACAGCGATGGGGAGAAGAGCAGAATATGCCTTCTTCAAAGAAAAGGACCCCTCACCCCAAGTGGAAGTGATCAGGACCCCCCCGATGGAGTTGGGGCGTCGACGTGTAAGGTCATCAGAGAGCTGAAGTCCATAATTCGCTGAGCAGAGAGAGAGTCGACCAATATCGGGCACAAGATCCATTGGTCCAGCATGAATCCACCGAAGCAAATTTGTCCCTTGCCAGCGCAAAAAGTCTCGGAAAAAGGTTCATGAAGATGCCCTTACCAGACCAGTCCATAGTCCAAAAGCGGAAGGAGGTCCCATCGCCGAGAGACGGCCGAAACAAGGACCGATTGCGGTTGAAGATAGCAAAGGCCTCGCGCCAAAAGAGGGGAGAATGATCGTGAGATCGACCGTCAAAAGCGGAAAGAAATGCATTACCCGCCGCCGTGCGAAGGCATCGCACAAGGAAACCATCATCCCTGCTTACAAGCCCTCGACGCCCATTTGAGAAGAAAAGCTTCACGTATGACCTCCAGCCGCCGAACGCCCAGACCCCCGTCGCATTTAGGACGCGCAATGTCATCCCAAGCGACCAGATGGATCCCTCTTCTTGCAGAAGCGTTCTTACCCCAAAGGAATCCCCGCATATATTTCTCCAGGCGGACCCTAATCCCCTTTGGCAGACCGCGTGTCGATAAAAAATAAATAGGTATAGCTGAAAGGACGTATTTAAGAAGCACCAATCACCCCCCGCGAGAGAGCAATGAAGATCGCCATCCAGCCAGCCGAGTTTCAACCTTCTCCACCACCCTCTGATAATCGCGCAACCGTGCCCTTCCCACCGAGAGAGGTAATCCCAGATAATCCAGCGGTAATGCCCCTGGAGCAGCCCCCAAAATGGAGGAACAATCCCCAACGTCCGGGGGCGAAAGAGCAAAAGGCACAAATTTGGATTTGTTCTCATTGATGCGGAGGCCCGACATTTCACAAAATAATTGGACCGTAGTGGCCATTCCTGCATATTGAGGCCTGTCCCCCTCAATAAAACATAAGGTGTCGTCCGCATATTGTAGGAGCGGGATATGGAGGTCAGCATCCGCGAGTAAGACCAGCGTTAGTTACACCTTGTATCATTCGTGGCAGCACGTCTGCCGCCAAAACAAAAAGAAGAGGGGCAAGGGGACATCCCTGACGAACCCCCCTTCTAGGCTGGAAGAGTCCCCCAGATGGCCGACCATTAATAGATAGGGAGAAGGAAACCGTAGTTACACAGCGACGGATCCATGAGATCCACAGGGGGGGGGGAAGCCCCGAGATTTCAAAACTGACCATAGGAATCGCCAGTCCAAGGAGTCGTAAGCCTTAGCAAAATCAATTTTCCATAATATTCCCTTCGTTCCATTTCTGTGCCAACCGTCGATGATAGCTGAGGCAAGAGCATAGCAATCAGAGATTTGCCTCCCTTGGACAAAGGCAGCTTGGCAGGGAGAGATGAGAGAGCCAAGGAAAGGCGCCAATCGACGGGCCAAAGCCTTCGCAATGATCAAGTAAATGCCATTGGAAATTGCAATAGGGCGGAAATCCTCAATACGACGAGCACCGAGGGTTTTCGGAATGAGAACCATAGAAGCCCGATTAATTCTGTTGAATCCCTGGTTCCCCTCGCAGAATTCGAGGGCCACCTCCAATACGTCGTTGCCGATAACGTCCCAGAAGTCCCTATAGAAGGCTATAGGGAACCCATCTGGCCCAGGAGAAGCGTCGGCGTTAAGGTCCCATGTCGCACACTTAAGCTCGTCCATAGATAAAGGCCGAGAAAGAATAGCAGCATCCGAAGAGGAGAGCGAGGTGACACCGGGAGCCATCCACTCCCATGTAGAAGAGGGGAGACGGTTGAAAAAGTTCTTGAAGTAATTAACCAAGGCCGAGCTCATGTCGCGGTCAGATCGATATATAGCGTCCCCAATTTCAATGGAATTAATTGTATTAGCGCGTTTACGTGCACTAGCGACCCGGTGGAAATAAGCGGTATTAGCATCCCCGTCCTTGATCCAACGAATACGCGAGCGTTGTCTCCATTCAATTGTTCATTTCCTGTCATCCTCCGAAACGATGTGGGCAGCCGATGCTCTCTCGGTTAATTCTTCCGGGGATAGGTCCCTGTCATTTTCCACGCGATCCAATCTAATAATAGTCGCCTCGGCCTCGTTACGAACGGACATCCGAGCCTGACGAGTAGAATATTTGAAGGAGGCAAGAGCTCGTCGCAGGGATGATAGTTTAAGAGCAAAGCGATGAGTCGCGTTACCCATAAATGACGTCTGAGACCAATGATGTCGCACCATCTCCTTGAAATTAGGCTCCAGAAGCCAGCTCTTCTCGTAACGAAAAATACCACGCGGCCGGGACGATTCGCCCGAATCCCACAAAATGGGGCTGTGGTCCGAAAAAGACCGAGGACGAGAGGAGACCGAGCACAAGGGGAAAGTATCCATCCAACGCGAATTAGACATAAACCGGTCGAGCCGAGATCGAGATGAGTTATTACGCCAAGTGTATTTGATATCCGCGGCTACCAAATCTTCCAGTGCCAAATGATTGATGAAGTCCAAAAAATCGTCAGAACCTGGATCCCTTCCCCCCCTACCACGAGGACGGTCGGATGAGAGCAAGGTAACATTAAAATCCCCTCCCAAAATCCACGGAATATCCCCAAAAGCCGCAGCATCACCAAGTAAGTCCTCCCATAAATCACGACGTGCAGTGTGGCATAAAGGTGCATAGACACAAGAGAAAGCCAAAGGTATGTTAGTGGCCACGTGCACAAGGATTACAGAGATAGAGTGACGTCCCATGCGAGAGCTGGATAAAGAGAAGTTTGAAGATCTCCAAGCCACAATAGCGCTGCCAGAAGAACCGATCGCGTCCAAAGAGCAGAAGGCATCCACTGGCCCCGCCCCAAAAGATCTCCAAAGCACGTCATCAATTCCAGCGAGCTTTGATTCCTGTAGCAGAGCGACATCACAATCCCAATCAACCAAACGCGAGCCCAAAGCCCTGCGACGAATAGGGTCACCCAGACCACGGACATTCCAAGAGAGAAGCTTCATTAAATATTACAAAAAATGTCCCAAAAAGTGACCGAGGATACGCTAAACTTAAGCGCGGCGATGGTTCAACCGGCGAAGTCCAGCCGCTTCCGCCACCGCCTCCCGAGATACAAAGATCGGCGGAGAAGATATCCCCTCGAGTGAGAGATCCAGACGCCGAGCATAAACCAGTCCATATCTAGTCGGGGAAGCAATCGCGGCGTTCCAAGAGTCCCATTGGGCTGCACTTCGGGTTGTAGAAAGCGGCGTAGCATTTGAAGAAGAATCCCCTTGATCGGCAGAAGACCTATAGAGCCCAAAAGCAGAAGGAGGCTGACCATAAAGAATAGGGATAGCTGCATTACCGTGCTCGGGGGCCCCCTCCGATAAGCCCTGCTCGATCGCCAACAGAGAAGACGAACATAGAGTGGAAGAGGGACTATAGCCTTCATAACACGGCGACTGATAGAATGGGATCGCTGAAATAGGATTAGGGCAAGGAATTTCTTCGTAGTACATAAGAGATTCGCCAAACATATCCGGGTCAGACCCGACCCACGAGAGGGTTCGAATAGCACCCGATCCGGAAGTGGAAACGCCACCTCGAAGCACGGAGTGGGGCCGCATCTCTTCGAAAATGGAATGTCAGATAAATCCATCGGCCTCGGATCGTCCTCGAAAAAGCCCCTAGGCACGTGAGAGGGCGCCTGTCCAAGATCACACGCGAATCTAAGCACAGGCGGCGAAGTCGAAGGGTCGCCATGCATCAGCGACGCATCGGAAACCACCGCGGATGACACGTGGGCCTTCGAAGATGAACCGCCGTCGTGGAACCCGGGGGCGTCGCTCCCAACGGAGAAGAGCGCCGACGAAGCCACCGGCGGCGGAAAGAAGAACTCGAGCTTGAAGGACCATCTGCCAAGGTCCAAAATCTCCGAAAAAGTCTTGCCAGACATGGAGCGGCAAAGGTTGGAAGAACATTCCACCAGAATCCTTGTGCAAGACCAATCCGACCCAGGTGACAGGCCATCGTCCAAGATAGCCACCACCTGGCCCCAACTGCGAATAACCTTGGAGAGACAATGAGCCGAACGAGATAGGAATGGTACCCCACGTACCTCCACCTCACATCTCTCGGAGGTTAAAGAAGCACCATCAGCGACCCGCGGTCGACGCCATTTAACCACCGACGAGTCCGAGCGATAAATGAGGATTTCCCGTTGCTCCGGGGAAAGTCCTCGCACACAGCATCTAGTGTCATCCAAGAAGAAGAAATCCCCCGAGAAGCCCTCGCCCAGGAGAAGAAGAGTTGCCGATTGGATCATCTCGCGGTTGAAGCCCCGCTGCTGCACCACGCCAATCGCCACACCCTGATTGGCATCCACCGCCTTCAGGCCGGAGCTCGCCCATGCCGGAGGAGCCGAAGAAGCCCCCGCCGAAGGACCATCCATCGCTGGCGACTCATCACGGACAAGCTTTGCTGGAGGAGAAGGAATACCCGTATTCCCGGAAGCAGAAGTCGTAGGGGAAGGAATGCTCTTCCCTTTAAAAAAAGCATCTCCAATGCTGGCAGAAGCCACCTGAGCAAAAGAGCGCGAATCCCGTAAGGCCGAGGAACGTCGCCCACGGTGAGGGTCCTCCAAACGAGATGAGCGCTTGGGCCGCCGGAGATCCATAAGCACTTCCCTACACGAGGATGAGCGGTGCCCGACACTACCACACCGAAAACAGCGAGGAGGCGCCGAGCATGCAGATGCCAGATGACCAACTCCCGCGCAGCGAAAACACCGCTTGCCGGGCTTGGAGTGTGAGACCTTCACCCACCCATCCTTGTTACCTTCGTCTTTGATAGTGACACTCGAACGCAGCCCTGGTTGACGAGTGGCACCACCATGATCGCCGGGCCGATGACCGAACTGCTTCGGAACCCATATGCCTTTCTGAGAGTGCTTCCTCGACCCACCCGCCGCTCGCGTACTCGCACTCGCTCCCGCTCCCGAACCCGCTTGAAAAGCCATCCTCTAATCCAGTACTTCAATAGGGTGATGGCCCCTTTTTCTTTGTGAGGTGGTGTTAGCGAGGTGAAGCGATTGTCAACTTTGGTGGACACTTTGATGGTTACTCCGAGCTGTGCATAAAAGGGAGAAGTAGATTTTCTTCCTTTTACCAAAATATTAAGGAAGCGGCCTCTATGCATAGGCATATGTTAGGCATACCTAGAAATGAACTTTCAAGGAAATATCTTCATTTGACCTTAATGACAAGGTATGTAAAGCTGGTGGATTTGGGTTACCTTTCGGATTAGATGGAGTGGAAGCTGGTTGACCGAAAGGTTAGATGCTTATCAAGGGTTGGTTGCTCAGTGTTGCTAAAGTTGGTGTTGTCTGTGAGTTTTTCTATTTGTCTATGTACAAGTTATCAGTGGGGATTAAGGATGCAAAGGCAAGGCTTATGCAGATATAATTGTCATATCCTTATCCTTTTTGAAATATGGATACATATGCAGAAACAGATGTCTTGCAGATATAGAAAATCATCAATCATATACTTGAAAATAGATGAAGAAATGGATAACCATGATTTGGTTACTAAAATTAACAGATGGATTCGGATTATCCTACGAATAATAAATGCCTCATAATACTTATATTTATTGGAAATGCTATGGTAAGGTTGATGTTACTAGCTGTTTATGTGAATTTTACATAAGCTACAAATGCAACAAAATAAGAAAGAAAAAGAAGTAATCTCTTTAATTAAATAGCTTGTATAACAAATATTAAGTAATATCAAATTAAGGATTTATATTTTCCTCCTGCATTTGAAAATGATTCCAAAATATATGTAAAACTTAAATTTTGATATATATATATATATATCCATACATAGACACACATAGATTCATTAATAAGATGTCCATATCCATATTTGCAAAAAATATATATATAAACACATCCTTATCTTGATCCATATATGCATGATTTAAAAAGAAATCTACATTTGCTTTAAATGAATACGGTGGCGGGCGGCTACATACATATGTGTGTATGTGCTTGCATCCGTAATGGGGATATGAGAAGGCTTGAATTATCTATATGTCTATTATTTTAGCTCTCTTTTGGCTAGGATAGGAGGGGTGTGCCCTTGGTGTGGCTTTGAAACACCATCTTGAATCCTATGGAGGAGGTCGATATGGGTGCTTTGTTGCCTTCAGGATAAGAATAAAGCTATACTCTTGAAGTGTGTGATAAGAATGGGGGGGGGTGGACAAAGAGGTTTTGTGTCGCGTGATGGGAGGGATTTACAGTATGCCAATGAACCTGGACGTGTCGCGTGTAGGGACAAGCTCGCCTTCTAACTATTGGCGGGGACTCTACTTGGTAACCCTGATGATGTTCCTTTTATGGAGCATATGGTTGGGAATAACCGATCTTTCTATTCTCTGGAGAGATGGTTGGACAGGAGGGGGCATTCTGACAGATTTCTTTACTCTATTACTTTGGACACCAATATCATGCCCGGGTCTCTCAAGTGTAGTTCTTAGATTTTTGCCTACTTGTTGAAGGTGCTTTAGCCAGAGGTGGGTCTTGCAGAGGGGGTGCGTAACCTCTTGGTGTGGGAGTAGGGGAGGGTTTCATTGGGCCTGCAACGAACTGTTTTCCAAATACAAGGGCCACTTGTCCTTTCCGTGAGAATTGGGAGGAGGTTGCTGCCCACATGTTCTTTCATTATGATATTTCAAAGGAGAGTTGATGGAAGGTGCTCATTTCATGGTTGAATTTTTTCTGGTTTGAGCAAATTTTTGAATGCTTTGGCGATACGTTTTTCTGCTCCTGAATGCATAAGGCAAAGCCTTTTTCTTTTTTTGGACCTTTGGTTTGCAAGGAATATTTTTGTTTTTCAGAATGAGTGTTTTAGGTTCACATTCATGCTTAAATTTTTTTGATATCATGGTCCATATGCTTGTACTTTTTCATTAGGAGCTAAAGTATACTCCAATGAAAATCAATCACCCCATAGTCCCTCCTTTTCCAGTCGGAGGCAAAAAGGGTGAGCCCTCAGGTCAGAGTCGAGAAGCCCTCATATATATATATATAGGACTTATCTAGAGGGCCCTATGCCCATTAACGTCTTGGTGAACACCAATTCTAGGCCATACACGTATATTAGCTATAATTATATTTCTAATTATAGGTTGTCACGTATTTAACAATAACTGTATTTCCAATTATACAATGTCCTTAAAAAAGGGAAGACAGTTTTTGAAAGAAAAACTTTAAATAAATGATTTTGTGGAGATGATTAAGATCCAAACACTAGGATAGTAATAAATATAATTTGGTCAAGTAAATAGTTATTGTGAGATTGGTAATATCAAGACAATGATCAGCAATATACATCCAAATTATTACCTTGTACATAATTTAGTAATATGTATACAATGGTCAAGTAAATATGTATCGCGGGATCAGTAATAGCATAACAAATGGTTAGTAATACCATTGTGTATGTAATGCGCATTGCATTCCTTTATGTAATATTTCTTCTTTTTCGTCGACGAAGCATTTCATTAATTTCACTAATTCATTTTTCCTCATGTGCATATGTTTAATAACTTCTTTTTTAAAGTACCATTTCTATATTAATTGTATATAAGGATAATATGTTACTGAATATTTGTTACTTTTTTACGTAGCAATGTCCGCGCCTTACTGACCATTACTTTGTTATTACTGATCTCATAATAGTTGTTACTTGAGAATTGTATACATATTACTGAACTTGTGCTATATGACATAGATATATACATTACTGAACACACAACAACAATTTACTTAAGAACTGTATATATATTACTTGAGTATTGTCTCTAAATTACTGAATTTTGTCCAAAGTAATAATACATATGAAAATTGCTGATCATTTGTTATGCCTTTACTAACTTCATAATAAGCACTTACTTGAGCAGTGCATATATATTACTGAATTCTGTACCATATAATAAAATGAATGTAAATTACTGGCAGTTGTTTGTGTATTACTTATCTCGCAACAACCATTTACTTGACTATTGTATATATGTTACTAACCTGAGTATTTAAATCTCAATTTTGCGTAATAAATAATTGATTTGAACATTTTCTTTTCAAAACGTTCTTACTTTTTTTAAGGACACGATATATTTGAAATAATGCTTATTGTTAAATCGTCTTGCATATTAATCTCCTTCCAAAAATGACATCCTTCGAAATAAATAACCACCTAATTGGCAATACACGTGTATGGCCTAGAATTGGTGCTCACCAAGACGTTAATGGGCATAGGGCCCATTGGATTAAAATCATATATATATATATATATATATATATAGACACACGCACGCGCGCGCACACCCACGCACACGCGCGCCCGCGCCAAGACGTTAATGGGCATAGGGCCCATTGGATAAAAATCACACACACACACACACACACACACACACACACACACATATATATATATATATATATATATATATATATATATATATATATATATATATAGACACACACACACACACTCGCGCGCGCGCCACACGCACCCGCATACACACACAACGAGCCCCATGTATAGGTCGGATGGAAGCTTTCCTTAGTTTTATATAGTTTTCAAAAAGGTCAGAAACAAAAGAAGACTGAAAGACCCCAAGCCATAACCTGATCCATATCGGTACTCAGGAACACGCGGGTTACTGACAAGAACAACAACTCAGAATTTGTGATTAATGGTGTTTCTTTTGCGTGAGCTTCTTTCATGGGTGGTCATCCTTGTTCTCTTTAATCTTCTTTTCACATTCTCCTTATGCCATATAGTCTGCTATCTTAGTAGTTTATTTACATTTTCACAGTTCAACAGAAACCAATGCCAAACCTTTTCTTACATGGAATGTGTTGTCTACATGGATTCTCCCCAGTTCTTTTGGATAAATTTTGGTTGTACACAGTAGTCATCCTCACGAATTCATGCTTATTGGCTTTCTTCAAATTCTTTTCATGGTCTTCCTTGACCTTTCTTGCATGGACTGTCATCTGACTTCTATATTGTCTAAATCCGAGCCATCTACTAGAGTCTAAATCCTAACCCCGATCACTGATCAATGTATCGCATTATATGTTCTAGGGAATTTCACATAAATACCCCTGGAAACCCCGAGAAATTTAGGGATTTTTTCATATGTTTGTTACGAAATTACCCATAGAATCTTTGTGATTTACAAAAATATCCTTGCAAACATTGTACGAAAATATCTATCCCTGTAAAGTTCAACGTCTAACAAAAATAACCTATGTTTGTTTGCCGTTTGAAACAACGTTAAATCCATTCTGATGAGAGAGCTTGCTCGAGGGTACTTCGTCTTTATCAGCCTTCCAGGCCACACCTTTGTTGCGTGATTTAAGGAAAGAAGATGTGAAATCGGCGATCAAGGTTGCAAAAGTCGGTAGTCGGTACTCGGTCGGTTGGGTCACTGACTAAGGATTAATCGGCAGTCGGACGACTAATCAAATTTAGTCGGACTTTAATCGGCTTTGAATTTTATGATTATTTCAAATATATAACTCATTTTTATACATATATTATATAGATTTTGTACATTTTTATACTATCATAATAAAATAAAAAAGTAATTGAATTTAAATAAAACACTAAGCATATTATAATAAGTTTGCTTATAAAAAAAGCAAAACATATAAGAATATGGTATCTCCAAGCAAAAAATTGGTCGACTAGTGTACCTAGTCGGAATTAGTCGGTACTCGGTCGGCCACCCCACTGACTAGACTAGTCGGACCTACTAGTCGGGCCAGTCGGGCGACTTTTACAACCCTGTCGGCGATGTTGGATTTGGATGCTGATGGCCCTCCGAGACCTAATGGTTTTTGTGATTGCTTTTACCAAGAGTTTTGGGAAGTTCTATGTGATGATGTGGTAGCTCTGATGAAAGAGTTTGCTCGAGGGAATGCGGGTTTGATTGAATAAATAAAGCCCTTTTGTTCCTACTACCTAAAACAGAGCAGTTAGAACAAGTAAGGATGTTCGTCCTGTTGCGTTGTCTCACACACTTAATTTCATCGTGGCCAAAGTTTTGGCCAGTAGACTAATGGGGACCCTTGATGATATTATATTTCCCGTGCGGCCGACTTTCATCCCAGGGAGATAGATAGTTAATAGTATAGCAATGGCAACCGAGATGGTGGCTAATTGGAAGAGACGTCAGATCGGTAGGGTGCTTTGGAAAGTATATTTTTCTAAGGCGTATTACTGTGTAGAGTGGCGATACCTTTGGTCTGTTCTTGCTAAGTGAGGATTCCTAGTACATTAGATATCTTGGATGAAAATATGTCTTATGACACGTTTTCAGTGCTTGTGAATGGGTGGCTGGAACGGGGATTTTTTCAACCACAACATGGTGTTTGTCAAGGGTGCCCTTTGGCAATATTACTCTTCATATTGGTCATAGATGTGCTTGCTTGCATGGCGAAGGAAGTGGTGTACACTTGTATCTCTGCAGGATACAATCTCGGCGACTTGTCCATCCCCCTCCTGCAGTACGCCGACGTAGTATTTTCTTCATTCAAGGGGGCGAGGAGGATGTGAGGTGCATGGCTACAATCCTTGATATTTTTGGTGAGTTATCTGAGCTGAAGATTAATATGAACAAATCTATTTTTTGACAAAAGGAGGCTTCTGACGGTTAAGAAGGTTGACTACAATGGAAGTGAGGTTGGCGCTCACCAACTCTGCCCTCCCACCAAAACTCCTTGCTGCCCCCTTAAATTCCCTCTCATTGCATCTCTACCTTCCCAGCATCCCCTCACATGTTGGCAATTTTTTGACTCGTTGGAAAGGACCACCTCATCACAATGTTGGTGCCTCAATGGAGGGCATTTATCTTAAATATGACATCATTTCGATGCCAAAACAGTGCCTACCAAATGGAAAATGTCAACAATATTGTTTCGAACTATCTTCGTCTAAAAAAACACAGTCCGGAGTGATCTCTTTGCTGCTCTTGCTTTTACTTTGCTGCTTTCTACTTTCATAATTATTCTCCTGCCATGTGGAAAATTCAATTCTCTTCTCCATTTCAATTAATCTAAATGATTTTATGTGCAAACATATCTCCAACATTGCTATCATGACCATAAATTCTTAGAACGTTATTTTTCTTAATGCAACCTGTTCAGATTTACTTCCACCTCAACTTTGTATTTTATTTGCAAGAAGTTGCCTTGCATAAATGGGTACATTTATTATCGTATGGTATTGTATCTTAGAAGGTATCACTGCCATGAAAATTCTTTTCTGGATAATCTTATTGACTGGACTGTTATTCGAAAGCTCCTTTTATGCCGTTTTATTAGTTTTAATGATGTCATGACTGTTAATGTTACAGGGGAGCAATGGAGAACAAGAGCTTAAATGTATTCTGACTTTTCTCTGCTTCTTTTCATTTTTTACATAGACATGGTTCTTTCTCTAGAATTTTTGTGGTGAAAACGTCTCTATTCTATTTTTATCTCTTCAGATATTCAATTCAAAGCTAGTTTTGGCTTCACCCGAAACTGCCAATGATGCTGATTATGCTGCAATTCTCGGCGTGATTGGCCATGAGGTGCATTTTCACATTAAGTAATCTATGCCGTGCTTTTTAAAGAAATACAGATAGATTTGGCATATTGACTGATAAACATTTCTTTGCAGTATTTTCACAACTGGACTGGAAACAGGTTTGTTTATCACTTGCGTACTTCCTTTATTATTTCACTTCGTTGTTTGATCAAAGTTTTTCGTCAGTAATGATAATGATTAATTATTTGCTGTTTTTCAATCCAATCCTCAAATTTCTATTGTTAGAGTATTTTAAATGGTAATTGGATTGCTTCGAGATCTAGTTATACTATTCTCATATTAGTTCATATTGCTTAATGATGGGACTATGGTGTGTTGGTGGGGCTATGTAAAGTGCCCCACATTTCTTGTATATCTTGAGAAGTATAATGTCTCTGTCAGTTCCCTCGGGTTAACGTGGGACTAGAATGGTCCTCTGGCTAGGGTATGACTAGGACCTTTGTGAAAATGTCTGGCGTCAGTTCCCCTAAGCTAACGTGCGAAATAGAGATGAAGCTCTTCTATATCATATCTCTAGTGTACCTGCAATCCGCCTTGAGGTGCTTGGTCCTCATGGAAAGATGGATTTCTAGCTATGAATAGTGCAACCTGATTATCACATATCAACTACATTAGAAGTGGTGCGTCAGAATAGAGTTGGCCCCACATCATCTCAGTGCTTCATTGAATCCTTGCGCCTTGGATCTGTATTTGGATTCAACATTTGACCTAGCAACCACAATCCGCTTCTTGCTTTTCCATGAGACCAATGAGCTGTCAATGAGCACCACAAATATGGAAATGGACTTTCTGTTTTTTGGCCTTCCTGCATAGTTAGCTTCTGCATAAGCCGTGATAGCAAGAGATATCCCTTTGATGAATAACAACATTGTATATAATGAAGACTTCTGATACTTTAAGATCATGAAGACTACATCCATGTGAACTTGATATGGTTGCTCCATAAACTGGCTGACTTTGCTCACTACAAAGGAGATATATGGCCTGGTCATGGTCACATAGAGAAGCTTCCCAACAAGCAAGGTTTTAAGGCAACAAGTTCCTTGTATCTCCTCTTGTCCACCTCATATCGTCATTATAAAGCTTCATGCTATGATCCGTAGGGGTAGTGTACGTCTGTGATTTGCCATCCAAGTCTCTAGAAGGAGATCTACAACGTACTTCCTCTGAGTCATCACGAGACCTCTCTGATTTCTGTTAAATTCTAGCCTACGGAGGTATCGTAGTTCACCAAGATCCTTGGTGACAAACTACTATTAAGGAACTCCTTAACCTCTGTGATTCCTTGTAAATCATCTCTTGTAATAATAATATCTTCAATATTGATTAGACTGACAACAATACCTTGTGGTGTCCTATGTACAAGGAGTGAATGATCTGCAATTGTTCTCTTAAAGCCATGCTGCTTTATGAGATCCGAGAGCGTCTGGAACCATGCTTTGGGAATTTGCTTAGGGACTTTGCTTATCTTTATGAAGGCTGCATATCTTCTGACACCCCCAAGCAGTGAACCCAGGTGGCTGCTGTATATAGACTTCCTCCTGCAGGTAGCCGTAGAAGAATGCATTCTTGACATCAGTCTCAATTTTCAGCGAAATTCGATTGAATTTTTCCAGGAATCTTTGTTTCTCCATGTCAAAATGCTACCTTATTTCTTTTTCCTAGATTTCAATGAAATGTCGACGAATCATCAACAAAATTTCAGCGAAATTTCATCTTATTTCTACGAATTGGCAACAATAAAAAAATATATCCTTTGCTTTCATCATAATATGTTTATATCATTGAATTTTCACCCATTTCTTCGTGATGTGATGAGTTCTTAGAGAGCTTTATATTTCATAAAAAAGTTTCTTTAGTTAGTTTAAAAAATTTAGGTTTAAATCCAAACTAAATAAAGTAAAACCATGTTTCAAGAGTTAAATTCAAGTTTTATATGAAAAGCTTTATTTTTCTTTATATTGATATATATTTTTCTTAATAGTTATTGTATGTGTCACCTTTAGGGATGAAAACGAATACAAATATATTCGTATCCGTTCATATCGCATTCATCAAATAGAGGATATGGATGTTATTTTTTTTGTATCTGGTGAATACACATGCGGATACAAATGCAAATGTTCAACATTCACTGAATATGAATACAAATATAATATTCTCAATTTTGATGAATATGAATGTGAATACGAATATTCAAAATTTTGAGGATACAAATATGAATATTCATTTTTTTGAAGGATATGAATATAGATATAAATACTAATACAAATATGAATGTTCAATATTTGGATGATATCGATACTTACGTGGTACGCAAAGAAGTAAGCTTGATAAGATTTCTTTTATTATTTGGTTATATCTTTACGTTTCCTTTTATTATTTAGTTATTTTTTATGCACATATTCATTATTAATTCGTATTCGTTTGTCAAATATCCATCGAATTACCAATACCTGTTTTTCTTTCGTATTCGTATTTTGAAGATATGATTTTACATTTTACACATCTGTGTGATATTCGTATTTGTATCCGGATTTTAAAAAAGATAAGGATATGGTAACACCTATATTCATATACCTATCCTACCGTTTTCATCCCTAGTCACTTTATTCATATTAAAAAGGTAATCGTCATGGCTTTTACTTTCAACTCGGAATTTAATGCTGACTCTAGGCAACACGTTGCTAATACATATCAACATTTGTGGTGATTATGATAGTAATAATACTTCAAAACTTAAATTTATACCTCTATTTTACAAACAAGTGTCTACTTTATCCTATTCTATTTATTTTAAGAACAATAAAAAAACTTTAATTTTTGGAAATGTAATTCCAAAGATAATAGGGTTCCGGTGCAACCAGGAAAGTTATATAGTTGTGTAAACAACCAAACCTTTATCGGGCATATTTTATTCAAGGCTAGTTCAGATTTGTTTCGCTTATTTTTTGAATTGAATTTTAATTGAACGAATCAAACCAGCATGAATACAAGTATTACTGTATCCAAGAAATTTTCGATGGTCCTATACATTGTCCATGTACTGCCCACAATCCATCGATAGTAGAACCTTGCTGGCCGACTGATGAATGCCAAATTTGCCTCTTTAATCAATGATAATTGTCGTAGTATAGGAGACAAATTTGGTTGAACAAAAACCACAATCTTTGAATGTTATGGAGTATTTTTACTTGACAAGTCTACCAAGGTCGAATACAGGGAACTGTGGTTTTTAGTTGCGTGGTCTTAAATTAATTTAAATAATTAATTAATTGCTTGATTAATTTTTGTGTTGGAAGAATATAATACAATGCAATGTAGATGCGAAGAAATAAACAGGGAGAATGAAGCACCGGATCAATGACTAATTCAATCCTCAAATAAATTTATCAAATAATCCTTGAAAGATAATCATAGATCGAAAGAGATCCAGAAAAAATTTTTTCCAATCAAATTCAAGCTATAAGCAGGACGATTAATCAATGAATAATTCATTCATTCAGGAGATCAAGAAAATAAGCTTTGAATAGATGTGATGATATCAAAAATCCCTCAGAATTAATTCTCAGATAAATAGAATTTGATCGGCCACACTCTTAAGAATTGGATTAAAATCTCCTCGAATACACCCCTGCAAGGAATAATTCTCCTAGGATAAAATCAATCATCAAATAAAAGTAATCAGATGAAATTTCCTCAATTGAGTCTCCTGCGTAAATTAAGTCATCAACGAGTGATCCACAATAACCCAAGAGGAATTAAAATCGTCACTAAAATCCCTGCATGATAGATCATTAATTTTCTCTAAAATGAGCACAATTATGTTGTTTATTAGCTTGCATAAATCAAAAGAGATCCTCAAATAATAATTATTAATAGACAACCTCAGATCTGTTATCAAATTATGCAAGTGATAGAGCTTGAAATAAGCTTCAAAACGACATATTATGCGCTAAAAATTGGAGTTCATATGCAAAAGATGATATGATAAATTAAAGATCCAGGGATTGAAATGCAATAAAAGTGAAGTTATTTCCTCAAAAAGGTCCCTGAAGGGGCTTATCTGTAATTTCTTTAAATTGGAGGGGTGCCGTTGCAATTTTCACCTGCGCGGGGATATATCTACAATTAACTGAAGTCGCGAGGGCCTTGGCGCAAACTTCCCAGGGCCTTACGTGCCTCGCACGTGCTGGGAGACTGGGGGGACTCTACGTGATAATTGGAATGACAGATGGCACTGGCGCAATTTGCCCCCAACGCACGTGTGTTGTACGTGCTGGGAGGTTAGGAGGGTCCGAAGCAGAGGCTCATGTCCCGAGCCTATGTGGCGGGCTGATGAGGCTCGGGCGAGGCTCGGAATGTCCAAGCCAGAGGCTCGGTGTTCCGAGCCTACGTAGCGGCGGGAAGAGGCTCGACGGAGGCTCGGTTTGTCCGAAGCAGAGGTGCGGACCGAGGCAAAGGCTCGAATGTCCGAGGCTTGACGTGGCGGTGAGAGGCAGTCCGAGCGGCCCGAGCCTCGAGGCTGGGACCTAGGCTCAGGTGGGGGACGTGGCGTGGCATGAACCGTTGGATCCCCCGATCCAATGGCGATGAAGGCGACGGGTGAACAGGGTGCCCGTCAGAGACTGTGGATGTGGTGGAGGTCGAGCGAGAGGTTGCAGCTCCCGGCGGAGGCGTGTGCGGGGGTGCTGCAGTTGGAGGTCAGCTGCAAGCGGACGGTGGAGCTGCGCCTCAGCCAACACATGACCGAGGGTCGCGGTGCGGGCACGCTGTGGCGAAGCAAACGAGGCGAAGCTGGAGGCTTGTGACGAGCTGTGACCGAGAGTAGGGCCGCAGATGGCTAGGCGGTGGAGCTCAAGGTAGCGCACAGACGATGGCGACGCGACGAAGGTGCTCAGGGGTGCTCGAGCGACTGAGCATGATCGACGGAGAAACAGAGGTGGCGGGCGAGCGGAGGCTATCGGCGGAGCGGAGTGAAGGGCGTGCGGGGATGGTAATGGTGAAGGCGAATGAATCGGGAAAAGGTGTACGCAGGGACTCCTGCGGAGGTAAGGGGAAGGAGCGGGGTTCCAGCCTGTGCGAGGCTGGAGGTGGAGGCGTGCGATGCGGAGGTGAGAGAGAGAGAGAAAGGGGAGGAAATGCATGGGAAGGATACGATGCTCGACGGTCGCTCGACCGGAGCAAGTTCAGAGCTTCGAAGGAGGGGCTCGACAACAAGGCGTAGGCTTTGGATCACGCCGTGCAGAGAAGGCACATCGGAGTTGTCACCAACCAGGGTCGGGCTTCTTCTATTCTTGGTGATCGTCGGATAGGGTGGAAGGCCGGCGAGGGGAGGGCTTTATAGGAGGCGAGATGGGTAACGGTTGTGCGACAAGGGTCGACCTCGTAATGGCCAGAGAGAGGGGCGGTCGCCTGGAGTTACAAGGGAGGTTGAGCGGCTGCGGTTACCAGGAGGCGGCGACGCTGGCCGTTGAGTGAGGTAGCGACAGCGGAGGCGTGCGCGGAGGAGAGGGGGCGGGGGGTCACGTGCCTCGTACGTGACCAGGGAGGAGAGGTCACGTGCGCGGCATGTAATCTGGGGGAGGAGAGGGGGCGTAGGGGTGCCACGTGGCACGCCCATGGGCTGCCACGTGTAACCCCCAAAAAAATTTTGAAATTAAAAATGGAAAAGAAATCGAATTGGGACCTCGGATCGAAAAATTTTATTCACGAAAGTTGTTCGCCTCGACGAGATCTACAACTTTCATGAAGGAAGCTGAAGCAAACGAGGTCATTTGTACAAAGTGATATTTTTGGTGTTTCTCTACGTGCATAAAAAACTGATTTTGGGGTTTTGTAATTTTTTGGTGGTTTAAAAAGAGGATAAAAATTATGGAAAATATGATAAAATACACGAAAATTAATTACACATTAATTTATTTTTTTTGATTTTTAATAAGATAGGAAATAAGGAAATAAAATAGAGTACAGATGCACAAGGGTCACTCAGACTCAGTTAGATTCTTTGATTTCATTCTTGATCTAGATTTGGATTTTTATGTCGCATAATAAAACTTTCATCAAAGAAAACAAATGAAGAAGAAATAAAATTAAAAGGGTTAATTATGTATATAAAAACTCAGGTCAAAATAGCAAAAAATTAAAATGCGCTAGAAGAGGCCCAAAACCAACTTTCACATATGAGCTCCGAATTTTACGAAATTGGTCTTGATTTGAAGGTATTTGAAAATGGAGTACTTTAAAAGTGAGTAAACCAAAATCGGACACTGTCTAAGGGAGATATGCGCTTTTTAGACCGTCAGATGTGAAATTTGGTTTTGGGTTTATTTAGCACTTATTTGAGTTAGTGATTTTTTTGTATTTTTTATTTATTCTTGTTAGTAATATCTACACAATAGAGGTAGTTTCAGGTCAATCGGAGTTAGTGTGAATTAATTAAAAAAATGGGAAGTTAAAAGCTTTTTAGGCCAATTACACAATATGCAATTATGCATGATGAAATGCGAATATTTTTTACACATGTATGAATGCTTATGATGCTCTATTAATTATTAAATGCATATGAATTTTTGAGAATATAGCCTAACTGACCAATTTTAGCATGATGGATCTGAGATTCATCACCGACCTCTTCTTTTATCTCTTGTAGCATCTCCTTTTGCTACTTTGGTGTCCCCTCTAGACTCCTACAGTATCTCCCTCTTTGGTCCATCCATTCATGCCAGCAGCCACCCTCAACTATACCATTCCTACTAGCCCGTCCTACTCCATTCCCCTATGTTGCCTCGTAGCCCCTTCTTCACTCCTATTACATCTCTTCTTGGTGCCTCCTCCACCAAACCATTGTTCCCTTGACCCTTGTACTCTTCCTTCCATGCCCGTCATTGCTTCTACCTCCTTCACCTTTCTCCTCTTTATCATTCGTGGCCCATCTGTACCACCTCTGCTTCTCTCCCTCCACCCTCTCCTTTTACCTCCAATGCCCGTGTTAGTAATATATGTTTAGGAAGCTATTTTATTTTTTGTGATCCCGTCAGGGACACTTATGTATTTTCTCCAGTATTGAGCTCTTTAGGGTTTCATCCTATACAAGAACCCCTAGACCTCCAGAATAAAGTATGCAATTCTCATTCTCTCATTCTTTTCCACATGATATTAGAGCAACGGTCCTAGTCTGGTGTCCCCACCAACAAGCTTCTTCTCCGCACGCCACCTCCGTTCTGCACATTTCCTTCTTCCGCGCCACCTACGAACTTCTGCCCATCTTGGGCGTGCTCCTCCTGCGCGCTGGAGGCCCTCTAGGGCTCCTAGCTACGCAACCTCCTGCCACCAAGCGTCCCTTGCATAGACTCCAGCCCTAGCGGGCGTTCTTGCGAGTCCCTCCTTATGCCGCCAACGCTGCAGGGCCCTGTCGCATAGCGCTGCTGGCCCTCCCCAGCTCCGCCAGGGCCCCCTATCGCCGCCAGGGCCCTGCCTCGCGTCTCCTTGCACCTCCCGCACAACCGCACAGTCCCCATGCACCCTCCTCGCGCCACCGCGCCTCCTACAGGCCCTCCTCAACGGAGCCCTAGTGTGCCATTTCTCTCCCGCGCAGCCGCTCCGTACTCCAGGCACCCGACTCGCACCTCTGTGCCGTATCCAGGCCTCCAACGGACCTCTAGGGCCCTATCTCTCTCCGGTACTATTGCACATGCCACCAAAGGCATCACCATCCTCAGCCGAATTCCTCATCAATGTATTGCTAGGTCTCCGTGATGATTGAGTAAGATTACATGAACTGCGATCACTTTTTCTTGACTTACGCAACCACCATGGCATCTACAGAGCCCAAGCCCATGTACCCGACTTCTTCTGTGATGGTACAAGGCACTTCTATCAAACTAAAGGGCTCCGAGAACTATGTTCTATGGTCTCGATCTTTCAAGGTGTTTATTGGTGGTCAACGGAAGAATTACGTTCTTACTAAAGATCCGTCCAAGGAGACAGACAAGGACTATGATACTTGGTACGTGGACAACTGCCGACCAACTTAATGTGGGAGAGTACTACAGACTCCTCACATGACTGTTTGATGAACTTCTTATCTTTCAACTATCTTGCTGTGACAAACATATTGGAGAACACGCAGAGTGGCAAGTATATCGCTTCTTGTCAGGATTACATCCACGTTATAACGTTGTAAAGGACCAATTTCTGACAGTTGCTGCTTTACCCACACTTGAGACCATCTTTGGTCGACTACAGGAGCTTGAATCTCCGTCACCACCTACATCTATAGAGACTACTGCAGATTTTGCCAGAGGTCGACCCAACTACCAAGGAGGATGCGGTCCTGACGTTGGTCTTGGTCGCGGTCGTGAAGCTGGATGAGGGTATGATTCCGCCCGCGGTCGTGTGCGCGATATCACTACTACCTGCTATCCAACATGCACATATTGTGGATGTTGGAATCATCCGTCAGAATGCTGCTGGGCGAAATTTGGCATGCCTCATAATGCCAATAGTGCTTATGAGGCAACCTCATACAGAGGCTCATATGATATTGCAGATACCTCTCATGATCAGTCGTCTAGTGACAGTTAGACAGATTCGTCAACTTCTGCAGAACACGACCAATGACACTAGTACTTCTACTCCTACTGCTAGTCTGGCTACTACTTCAGGTACCATTGCCAACTCTATCCATGCCTTCAACCCTGCATGGATCATTGATTCATGTGCCTCAACCCTCCTGACGGGAGAAGGTAATCTTCTCAAATCTTCATAGCCATCTTCCTTTGTGAGGTCAGTGTGTGTTGCCAATGGGGCTCATTCACCTATTACTACTACTATGGGCACTATGGAATTTTCTTTCAAAGTCCTATTTGCTGGAGTTTACTGCGCTTGGAGTTTACTGCGCTCCTGACTTTCCACTTAGTCTCTTATTAGTTCAGAAGCTATGCACAGAGCTTAACTGTTGAGTTATTTTTGATGAATTTTGTTGTTATTTTCAGGACATCAGGACGAGACAGATTTTTGGTGGGGGACATGAGAAGAACGGTCTCTATTATCTTGATATTTCCTTTAACTCTGTTTTCTCTGGCGCTGCATCACTAAAGATCCTCTCCTTTGGCACCTCTGCCTTGGTCATTCGTCTGCCAAAGCCCTCGCCTTAATGTTCCTCGAACTTTCTACGCTGAAGCCTTTTGAGAGTGAGGCATTTCAGTTCGGGAAACATCATTGAGCGTCTTTCCCTGCTCGTACCGAGCATCATCGTGAAGCCCCTTTCTCTTTAGTCCATTGTGATATTTGGGGACCTTGTCCGGTCCATACTCTGAGTGGACACAAGTATTTTGTAGTTTATATTGATGATTATAGTAGGTTGTCTTGGCTCTATCTGTTGAAAGAGCGTTCGGAGATTAATAATATTATCAAAAATTTCCTTCATTATGTTAAAAATATTTTCTCCTCTAGCATACAAATTTTTTTCTGATAATGCCTTGGAATTTACCCAACATGACCTAACAAACTTCTTTGCTTTCAAGGCACCATTCATTAAACCTCGCGTCCATATACTTCAAAGCAAAATGGGGTAGCAGAGAGAAAACTCAGACATCTTCTAAATATTGCCCGCTCCATCGTCACCCAAATGAAAGTTCCTAAAATCTATTGAGGGAATGTGATCCTTACCGTTGTCCACCTTATAAACAGAGTCCCCTCCACTTCCCTACATGGTTTAACCCATTCTCTCTGCTTTACCCATATGAGACCCCCTTTCCTCTACCTCTAAGAATCTTTGGTTGTGTGTCTTTTGTCCATAATTTTCACTGCAGACATACTATCTCCTCATGCCATCAAATGTGTGTTCCTAGGTTACTCTCGTACTAAAAAAGGCTACAGGTGTTATGACCCCTCTGGGCATCGTTATTATATCTCGGATGATGTAACCTTCTTTGAATAGACCTGTTTCTTTACTCAATCTGTTACTGGCATTCCTCTAGATCTCCCTCCTCCACTCATTGTCTATAAACGCAAGCAAATATCTCCACCACCAGGTGTATCTTTACATGTGTCTTTATTGTAGGATGATGCACCTTCTTCTAGTGTTCCTCCCTCTGTTGTTCGGGATGATCCTCAGGAGCTTCCCATTGCTCTGCGAAGGGCAAAGAGGCAATGTACGTTTCACCCCATGCCTCATTTCACTTCTACTGCTAGATTATCTCCCAATGATAGAAGATATGCAGATGCTCTCATGACTATTTCCATTCCAAGAGACCACCACAATGCTTTGCATGATTTAGGATGGCGACAAGCCTTGGATGAAGAGATGGAGGCTCTCACCTCTAGAGGGACATGGGATCTAGTGCAATGTCCTAAGGGGACTAGACCTGTAGCATGCATATGGATCTTCACGACAAAGCAGTCGCCAGAGGGATCTATTGACAGGTTAAAAGCTCGGCTAGTGGCTAAAGGCTTTACACAGACTTAGGGGGTGGATTACTTTGAGACATTCTCACTTGTTGCACGAATGGGCTCAATAAGGATGATTCTTTCAGTAGCAGCCAACAAGGCCTGACCCATCTTTCAGGTGGATGTGAAGAACGCATTCCTTTATGGTGATCTTGATAAGGAAGTATACATGATGCAACCGCCATGTTACGAAGTCGAGGGAAAGTATGTATTTCAACTTCGCAAGGCAATATATGGTCTGAAGTAGAGCCCAAGGGCATGGTTTGACAGACTTACTACAGAAATCAGTACACTTGGCTTTGAGAGAACAACTTTTGACTATTCAATATTTGTCAGAAAACGGAAATCTGGTACCGTTGTTCTTGCTATTTATGTGGGTGACATGGTTGTTGCAAGTGATGATACTAATATGATACTAGAAACCAACTCATTTCTTTAAAATGTGTTCGTCACCATGGATCTTGGTCCTCTATGATATTTCTTGGGCATATAAGTACTTCGCACTACAGAAGAACTCCATCTCTCACAAAGAAAATACTGTCTGGATATTCTTACCGAAGTCGGACTACTTGGGTGTAAGCCATCTGGTATACCTGCAGATCCTAAGAAACACCTCTCTTCCTCTGATCCCGTCTTCGAAGATGTTACTCGATACAGAAGTTTGGCAAACTTCTTTATCTTACTGTCACCGGGCCAGATATCTCTTATGCTATTAGAGCTAGCCAACACATGGAGCTACCGTTTTACAGTCACTGGTAGGAAGTTCTCAAGATTCTCTGATACATGAAGAAATCACCAAGACGAGGCCTCTTTTATAGGGCAAACGACTGCACTAGTGTTATTGCCTATGCTGATGTTGATTATGCAAGTTCATCAGAGGATCGCGGCTCCCCTACAGGATATGCTATGATGGTGGGAGGTAACATGGTTACTTGGAGAAGCAAGAAGCAAACTGTTATATCCTGATCTAGTGCATAAGCAGAGTAGAGAGCAATGACCCAAGCTACCTGTGAGATCACGTAGCTAGTAACCTTTCTACAGGAACTCGACATTATTGTCACTTCTCCTATACCCCTATATTGCAACAACAATTCTGCTACATACATTGCCATGAATCATGTGTTCCCTGAGTGAACTAAGCATATAGAGATTTGCTGCCACTTTGTTCATGACGCTGTCCGTATTGGGAAGATTACTACTCCTCATATCACCGCAGATCTCCAACTCATTGATGTTTTTACGAAGGCCTTACCCAAGAAGCGTCTCTCATGGATTACTTCCAAGTTGTGCATGACTAATAGATATGCTCCAACTTGAGGGGGGGTGTTAGTAATATATTTTTAGGAAGCTATTTTATTCTTTGTACTCCCATCAGGGACACTTATGTATTTTCTTCAGTATTGAGCTCTCTAGGGTTTCATCCTATATAAGGACCCCTAGACCTCCAGAATAATGTTTGCAATTCTCATTCTCTCTTTCTTTTCCACAATCTGCCTCCACCTCTTTCACCGACCTCTCTTTCGTATACTTGTTGCCTTCCTTCATCTCTTATTCTATCTCCTTCGGAGCCAATGTTCAGGAAGGTGGTATGCGGTATTTAGTCGGAGGGGTCACTGCATCAAGAGTATGTGGTTATGCGGTTTTATGCAGTTTGGTATTTTTTATTATTAAAAATATAAATAAATATTTAATATTATGTTAATATCCTTTAAATATTATATCTCTTGATTATAATAATAAAGAAGTGAAAGTATTAGGAATAAAATTATTGGGATAAAAAGTAATTTAGAGTCAAATGAGCAAAAAAATCAATTGAAAGAGCATAAGGCAAATATTAAAACACAAATCAAACTTTTTTACATTATAATAGATTATAAAACAAAATGTATTTTATAAAATGACGGATTAAATTGACCGACTAAAAACCAAGAAATTGTTCGTTTATATTGTATTATGTACATAGTTTTTCAGACGTTTTAAAGTTTTTTTACATAAATCAAACTTTTTTAGTTGTATCCTAAAAAATCCAGAACTTTAGACATGTTATAAAATTGCACACTATAATGACAGACTAAAAAAGAACTAGAAATTCAGTCATTTAATTTGTTCATATTGTTCAGAACTTCATACATTTCACAATTTTTTTATGATAGACATTTAATTTGAATTTGTTTAGGCATTTTATAAAATTAAACATTTAAATAACTTATTTGAAAAAATAAGACAGAACTTCAGATATTTTATAATATGAAACATTAACTTTTAATTTTATTGACATTTAAATGATTCAAAACTTCAGACATACTATAATATGACTAAAATAAAAAATATTAATTTGAAATAATAAAATTTAACTCATTGTGAAGGTGACAGTGTGATCAGAGATGTTGGCGGAGGAGTCGGCGAAGGTTGTGATGGAGCAGGGGCTCACGTGCAGTTGGCGATAGCCATGAGCCGAACAGTGGAGGCTATCGACCGGAGCTGGAGTTGTTGGCAGAGAATCGAAGGCGCTGACGAAGTTAGGGCTCCGGATCGGTCGCCGTGAAGGCGCTGGAGGAGGCGAGGAAAGCTTCGAGCGGAGTCGGGTTGTGGAGGTGTTGGCCGGGGGGGGGGGGGGCTCGCTTGTCGGAGGCGAGGGGGCTCGGGGTTGATGGAGGCTGGGAGGGGTGGGGGGGCTCGTCGATCGGAGGCGAGGGACGCTCGGGGTCGATGGAGGGGCTGGCTAGGGGGCTCGGGATGTGAGGAGTTTTAATTTAGGATTTAAGTCAAGGGGTAGGCAGGCTTGTTAGTACCTTTAAATCCTTTATCCGAAAAATGTCCGCCTATACGGCCGCTTATTCGGTATACTCGACCGCCTATGCAGCCTGACCCGCCTTTAGACCCGTTTGCTCATACTCGGAGCGCCAGAGCCTCCGAACACGAGTATATGGTCGAGTATGCGGTATATTCGGTTGTTTTCCTGAACATTGTTCGGAGCCCATCTTTACCTACTCTACCTTCTTTTCTTTATCTCTTCTTTGTAGCCCCCATCTTTTTGCCGCTAGATTTGTTTCCCTCTCCTCTCGCTTGATTGCGGCCATCACTTGCATGTGCACACACACAAGTAGTCCATCATCAATATCAACAACAACAATCATTTTTCCCACATTAAGTAGGGTCGGTTACATGGATTCTTTGCCTCTATTCAGATCTATCTTGGATCATTCTCGGGCTTAGATCCAAAAAACTAAGATCCCTTTGTATAGTCTCATTTTAACACTTATTGGGCCTTCCTCGCCCTCTCTTAGCCGACTCAATATCCCAAAATTTGCATCTCCTCACCGGTGCATCAGTTGACCTCATTTGCAAATGGCCGAACCACCTTAAGTGATTTTCTCGCATCTTATCCTTGATCGGAGTTACACCAACTTTCCTTTTGTCTGATGGCATCATTCCGAATTTGATCTTTACGTGTGTGTCTACACATCTATCTTAGTATTATCATTTCCGCTACTGTCATTCTCTGCACATGTCTATAGTTCACATGCCAACATTCAGATCCATAGAGTACAACAGGTCTCACAACTGCTTTGTGAAACTTTCTTTTGATTTTCAAAGGAATTTTCTTATCATAGAGAACAATCGAGGATTCACTCCACTTTTGCCAACCTGCATTTATTTTATTTGTAACATCTCCATCTATTTCTCCATCATGTTGCAAAATAGATCCCAAGAATCTAAAAGAATCTTCTGAATGTTATCATCACCAATCTTAACCTCGATTCCTTCACCATTGCTTCCATCAAAAGTGCACTCCATATATTTAGTTTTATCCCTACTTATACAAAATCCTTTAGTCTTCAATGCATGTCTCCAGACCTCAAGCTTCTCATTTACTCCATCTCTAGTCTTATCAATCAACACAATATCATCAGCGAATAACATACACCAAGGTATGTCCTGAATGTAACTTGTCAACTCATCCATATTCATTTAGTACATCATTTGACAATTTTCAAGTATTCAAGATAAATTATAATTGGGAAATGTTATATTGAGTCACGGGTGATTAAGCTTGAATTCAGTGTAGCTTTAAGTTGTGAACAAACTGTTTTACGAAGTTATGGATGTACACAAAGTTTACAAGTGTAGGGTAATTACGGATGTACGCACCCCCTCTTTTTCCTTGTAGTGTGGATGACTACCGATCTGGTTACCGTCTTTGTCTTCCTCAAAAAGAAAACCCCAACAGCAGGGCTAATCCAATATAGAGGGACGGGGAAGGACATTATTATTTTATGAAGACTCATTAGTGGGCATTGCCGTTTCAAAGGTAGAGCTCATTGTGCTCTGATGTTATGTAGACAATGTTTTGTGCATATTTTATTGTTATTGGTGTGGGTACGTGTTCATCATGAGCAAGATTGCATCCAAGTGTAATTCACTATTGGCATTTTCTAAGAGATAATGATAACAATTGACCTAATGCAGTCGTCCTTTTACTTAAAAAAAGTTCTAAGCCTTCTCCCACTATGAGTAGGGTCGGCTACATGGATTCTTGCTCAAATCCATGTTGAAAGATTCGACTATTTTTTACGCTGGCTATCGACTACCTAACGCAACCCCTGCAAGAGGGGGATTTGAACCCTGGTCTTTTGGGTGGTAGACACACTGCAGTACCACCGGATCATTTAAGTGGGTACTACCACCGATCGTCCTTTTACTTATTGTAGAGACTGATATTATTATATGTTATGTACCTTTTCGTAATTTCTTATTGTTCTCTGGACTACTATGTATTTTACTCATGAGGTCTCTCCCTATATAAGAGAGGCTAGGGTTCCCTTGAATAATAGATTGCTCGTTTTTCCCAACATGGTATCATAGCCAAAACCCTAGGCTCTTCCACCCTTCACCCCCCCTTTCTCTCTCGCCGCCACCGACCCGGTCCCGCCTCCGACTCCCGGTCTCGCCCTAGCCCCTTCGGCACCGCCCCAGCACCTCTGCCCCACTACTCCCTCTCGGCTGGTTCCGGTCCAGGCCCCCGCCTCCGGTCCAGGTCTTCCGGGTCCGGCCCCATCTCCTAGCCACCGCCTGTCAGGGCCGATCCCAACCCTTGCTCCAAGCGCCGCCATCTCGCCGGCTTAGCCCTACCCAGCGTCAGCCCCCTCCTGCCGCTTCAGCCGTAGCCGCCTCCTTCGCCGTATCCATGGATTTGGGTGTGTAACGTTTATATACACACTCAAATCGTATGCAGTTCGTGTAGACACCTGTCTCTTTGTCTAAAAACCCTAGTACTTCATCTCCGGCGTTATGTCAGATTCCAAGGTTGATATGCCCTCCATAGGCGCGTTCAAAGGTCCCGCGCCGATAGTGAAGATGGATGGGACGAATTATGAGCTCTGGGCGATGCAGTTCATGAGCCTCATGAACAAACGGTAAGAAGCATATTCTTACCGAGGAAGAGCCGACAGAGAAGACATGGATATATGCCTCGTGGGAGTCTGATGATTCGATGCCAAGGTTTGGCTGTCAGGCACACTGTCGATGGAGATTGCCAATGATGTCCTCCATCAGCCCACTGCCAAGGCAATGTGGGATATTCTAGCTGCAATGTATTCCCAAGTGCGGAATGAGACCAAGATGTTACAGCTTCAGCATGATATATTCACGATGAAGCAGAACGACAAACCACTTCACTCCTTGTACACGTCCCTGAGAGGGATGTTTGAGATGTTATACAGTACTATTCCACTCACAGTGACTCCTGAGCAGCAGAAGACATTTCGGAATGCCACCATGTGGGCGTTCTACTTGCAACCCTAGATCCTGAGTACGAGGCCACCCGCTCTCAGATTTTGGTCGATGCAGTTATTCCTCCAATGGAGTATGTTTACTGGAGGCTCAGTCGCATATCAGTTTCTTCCAGCTCATCTACTCCACCCCCATCGGCGATGGCAGTATTGCGTGAGAGAGGTGGTCAGTTTTCTGGTCGTGGACGTGGATCCCGTGGTAGGGGTGGTCGTTTTCGTCAGCCATGTTCGTACTGTCACCGCACAGGACACTCGGAGGATACATGCTACTCTAACCATGGGTTCCCAACATCGGCGCGTGTAGCCGAGCATGCTCTGCCCCAGTCAGCATCCAATGCAGACAATCGTTTCGAGGAGCTTGTGTTACGTCTACGTGATATTATGCCACAATCATCTGCTGATTCTTCTGGTGGACCTTCAGATGTTGCTGCTATAGCTTCTGCCAGTTCCTCTGCTGCTGCTAGTACCTCAGGTAGTGCTACTGCGTGTACGTCTTGTCATGATGTATCTGATTGGATTATAGATTCTGGTGCCACACATCACCTCTGTCGAGATCGAGAAAGACTTGAGTCCTACAGGGACATTCCCCATGGCCGTTCAGTACAAATCGCAGATGGTACTAATTCCCCCCTTGTTGGACAGGGGGAGGTCTTCCTATCTCCTTCTATGAGTCTACAGAATGGTCTACATGCT
This sequence comes from Ottelia alismoides, assembly GCA_037367405.1. NCBI lineage: Eukaryota > Viridiplantae > Streptophyta > Magnoliopsida > Alismatales > Hydrocharitaceae > Ottelia > Ottelia alismoides. The sequence continues at coordinate 59,880 of JAZKJV010004975.1, read as the reverse complement.
CCTCAGTTCTCCATGAATCTGTTGTCTATTAGTCAGATTACGAAGGATTTGCACTGTCGTGTTATATTTGACCCCTCTTCTCTTATTTTTCAGGACATACTAACAGGCATGGTGATTGGCCGTGGCTCTGAGCAGAATAGTCTGTATCGGATGGTCCGGAATTCTTATGATGACGTCTCTTCTCATTCCGTCGGACCAGTATCTCCGTATATCTGGCATCTTCGCTTTGGTCATCTCCCACTCCAGAAAATGCGACATCTTCTGCCTCAGATCTCTCCCAGTTCTTCCTTTCACTGTGAAGCGTGTCAGTTGGGAAAGCATCATCGGTCTAGCTTTTCTAGTCGTCAGAGTCGGAGCAGTAGCTCCTCGTTCGAGTTGTTTCACATTGATATTTGGGGTCCGAGTCGTGTACCCGATCATTAGGGACACTGGTTCTATCTAGTTGTAGTGGATGATTTCTCTCGTGTATCTTGGGTCTTTCTTTTAAAGAATAAATCTGAAGCAGGAGATGTGATTAAAAATTTGATTAATGAAGTACAGAATATTTTTTCTTCTATTGTCAAATATGTTCGTACAGATAATGCTCTAGAATTCTGTACACGGTCTCTCTCTCAGTTTCTCTCGTCGAAGGGCATTATTTACCAAACTACTTGTGCTTACACATCTCAGCAGAATGGCGTGGCAGAAAGAAAGCACCGTCATCTTCTTGACATTACTCGAACTCTCCTTATTCAGAGTTGTGCTCCTATCTCTTTCTGGGGGGATGTTGTTCTTACAGCTTGCTACCTGGTCAATCGTATGCCGTTATCTATCCTTGGTGAGAAAATTCCTCTTTCTATCATTTTTTCTGATAAGGAATTATTCTCACTTACTCCTCGTGTCTTTGGTACTGTTGCATTTGTTCATCTCCTGACTCCTGGACTTGACAAACTCTCTCCTAAAGCTGTCAAGTTTGTCTTTGTTGGTTACTCTCGGCCTCAGAAGGGCTATCGCTGTTATGACCCCATCAACAAGAAATACTTTGTCAGTGCTGATGTCACGTTCTTTGAGTCTGTTATGTATTTTTCCCCTGCAGGTGACAGGCTGGTACCATCCACTACCAACGATGATGTCTATGTCCCTCCGCCTCCTAGTTGGAGTTCACCTGAGTCCACTCCTGCTCCAGTTACCACGTCATCTTCACCACCACCATCTCCACCACCACCACCTCCACAACCTCCTATTCCACCTTTACCAAAATTCTATACGCGTCGGTCAGGTCCTGCTCAGGCTACACGTCAGACATCCATCACGCCTCAGGTATGTTCAGATGGCATTACTACTGACGGGTCAGATATGGTACATGTGCAGGATTCTTCATTGCAGGAGGAGACTACACCATCCAATACAGTGGACGATGACCTTGATATTCCTATTGCTATCAGGAAGCAAAAGCGGACGTGTGCATCTTATCCCTTTGCTTCCCAGGTGTCTTTTCATCGCCTCACAGACGACTTTCAGAGGTTTGCTGCAGCTTTGTCTTCCGTGGACATACCACAGACCTATCAGGAAGCTATGAAGATTGATTGCTGGCGAATGGCTATGGAAGACGAGATGCGTGCCTTACAGTCTCGTGGCACATGGAGCTTGGTTATTGCTCCTCCTGATGCATCCATTGTTTGCTGTAAATGGGTATTCACAGTTAAATACCACGCTGATGGCAGTCTAGATCGATACAAGGCACGACTGGTCATGGAGGTTTCACACAAACTTATGGCGTGGACTATATGGATACATTTTCTCCGGTGGCTCGTCATTCTACTCTTCGCATTCTCTTATCAGTTGCTGTGGTACGTGACTGGACTATATCTCAACTTGATGTCAAGAATGCCTTCTTGTATGGAGATCTGCAGGAGGAAGTCTACATGCAACAACCACCAGGGTTCACTGTTGAGGGGGAGAAGCATATGGTGTGTAGACTTCACAAGGCAATTTATGGCCTCAAACAGAGCCCAAGGATGTGGTTCCAGAAGCTTTCCCATCTGATTGAACGTCAGGGGTTCAAAAGATCGAGTGCAGACCACTCGTTGTTTATTCAGAAGTCTTCTGCAGGTACGGTTGTCATTATGGTCTATATTGATGATATTCTGGTTACATGAGATGATGTTCAGGGAATACAAAGGGCAAAAGCATTTCTAGGCCGTCAATTCGTCATGAAGGATCTTGGAACCCTAAGATACTTTCTGGGGTTGGAATTTGCCAGGAATGCACAGGGTTTGGTGATAACCCAAAGGAAGTACATTACAGATTTTTTGACTGAAACATGTGATGCAACGTGACCCCAAATTATATGGCCACATTTATTTAATTAATTAGTAGTCAATTTTATTTACGTTTTTAGTGGTCGTAATGGTCCAATTAAATAATTGAGGTCGCATGTGATCTCAACGTTTATTTCGTAGATTTTAATTGCAATTTTGGTCAATTAATTGGTTAGAGTCTAATTAGAGTAATTAGAGGTCAATTTAAATTTGTTAGAGTCCAATTAGGCAAGTCGGTTCTCAATTTAATTTAGTTTACTATTTTTGTAAACCCCTCTCTCCTATATAAAGAGAGGGTAACCCATTGTTTTTAAGCAATCAATTATGAATTAAAAATTGAGATTGTTATCTCTTTCCCTATCTCTCCTTTCTCCCTCCACGCGATCTCCCGCGCTTCTTCTTCTCCAAAACCCCTCGTTACCGACGAGTTCTTCTTCTTCTCAACCTCTCTCTTCTCCACCGATATTCCACCGCCAAATTATTTTATTTTTATCGTCGACGCCGGAATCGATTTGCATCAATTGGTATCAGAGCATGGCCTACCGATCGTCCTCACGATCTGACGATCCGTCCAAGCACTCGCACCGGCATGTATCGAAGGATTATCGTTCATCGGAACGATAACGAAGAGCCAACGACGCCTACGACAAGGAAACAGAGCGCATGTTACGTGATTTGCAGAACAACTTCCGATCCATGTCATCAATGTTTCGGGACTTCATGACCGACCTTGAGGCCTACCGCGACGCCCAAGCAAAGCCGCCAACCATCGAAGCCGCTATCGCGAGTTTTAACGACGAAAAACTCACCGTGGAAGCCGAACAAGCCGCTGTCCAGACCGTTTTAGAAGATAAAATCAATAAAAAGGCTGCTGTCCAGGAGGTTTCGGACCTACCATCGCCGCCAAACTCAACCCCGGTGAGCCCCATCCTCCCAACAACTCCTTCGCAGGGCTTCCCAGGCCATTCCCCAACCCCGGCGGCCCCGATCCAGGGCCCAACCCCGCTGGTGACCCCTCCCGCCACCCCTCCTGCCGCCTCCAATGCCCCACCAACCCGCGGCCACTCGCCCTCTCGCCACCTCTCCCCAGGCCTTCCCTCCTCCCGCCATCACCCTAACCCCACGCACCAATTCCCGCCCACCAGTACCCAGCGCCCCTCACGCCAACCCCTTACCCATCACCCTCCCAACCCCGCCAGCCACCCCCTACCCCGACCACCTGTTCTCTCCCTCGCCGAACACCATCACCCCAGCCCGCTTCCTCCCCAGCGCCGCCTCCCCTCGCCCTGCGCCTTCGCAACCCACCCGCCAAAACCCCCGGCCTCGCCTGACCTTCCCATCAAACCCCCTCAGCTCGCCCCCTCTCCACTGGCACGACACCGCGCGCCGCCCCCAGCGAGAAACGCCGCGCGATCGCCCTCAGCCCCGCGCGTGCAGGCCCGCAACCACGAGCCCCAACTTGCATCGCCCAGGTCGGCGCCGCCCTTGGGCTCCGAAATCACGCCGCCACTTGGTGGAGAAAGAGGAAGCCCTAGCGGGTGCTATGTCAATCACAAGAACCGAATCCCACAATTTTAGGGATTTGGGAGTGAATTGGAAAAATTACAAAATTAAATCCCCCAAGTCCTCTATTTACAGAAAGGTCCAGAACATTATGGAAAGAGAGAAAAACAAAGGGGTGCGAAAATTGCGACCACACCCCTGGCGGCCGAAATCTTTAAAAAACAGGGCTGTAATTGGAAAATCAAGGGTTCCTCCTTATCCAAATAGGACTAAGGCGTTGGGTTTTCCCTATATAAGGACCCCATGGCTTCAATTTTTAGATACATCTCTTCTTCTCCTCTCTTTGTGCTATTACTTCGCTATGGATGCCCCGAGAGCCATGTTTTTCATGCCCCATCAGTTCTTCGGTCACCACAAGGAAGGGGCCACAATCAAGAAGACACCGCCATTCGCGCCGCACATGTTCTTCAACCACGACAACCGCGGCATCTGCGCCCGCGTATGGACTCCGCCGTTCGCCCCACACTAGTTCTTCCAGAAGACGGCGGAACCTGCAGATTCGATCTCCCAGCCTACATTGAGCAATTCGTCAGGAGCCGAATTTTTTAAAGCGGTGGAGAGTTGATGCAGCGTGACCCCAAATTATAGGGTCACATTTATTTAATTAATTAGTAGTCAATTTTATTTACGTTTTTAGCGGTCGTATTGGTCTAAATAAATAATTGAGATCGCCTGTGATCTCAACGTTTATTTCGTAGATTTTAATTGTAATTTTGGTCAATTGAATAAATTAGAGTCTAATTGGGGTAACTAGAGGTCAATTAGGATAAAGTTGGTTGTCAATTTTAATTTGTTACTATTTTTGTAAACCATCTCTCCTATATAAAGAGATGGTAGTCCAGTATTTTTATTCAGTCAATTATGAATCAAAATTGAGAATTATTCTCTCTATCTCTCTCTTGTTCCTCCTTCCCCACGCGATCTCCCGCGCTTCTTCTTCTCCAAAACCCCTCGTTACCGACGAGTTCTTCTTCTTCTCAACCTCTCTCTTCTCCACCGATATTCCACCACCAAATTATTTTATTTTTATCGTCGACGCCGGAATCGATTTGCATCAACATGCATGGTTGGATGCAGACCATCGAGTATTCCCATGGATCCAAGCATGAAGCTGTATGATGATGACACTGCTGAAGTAGACAAAAGGAGATATAGAGAAATGGTGGGTAAGCTCCTTTATATTACCATAACTCGACCCGATATTGCCTTTACAGTAAGCCGGGTGAGTCAATTTTTGGAGCAGCCAAGACAAGTTCATATGGATGCCATATACATGATACTGAGGTATCTAAAGTCTTCTCCAGGTTCATGGTTGCTATTTCGAAAGGGCACTGATTTATCTATTTCAGCATGTGCAGATGCCGATTATGCAGGATGCCCTAAGGATCGAAAGTCGACCTCAGGATTTGCCGTTTTTGGTGGGAGCTCTCTGGTTTCTTGGAAAAGCAAGAAACAAACTGTTGTGGCAAGGTCCAGTGCTGAATCTGAATATAGGGCCATGGCGCAAGCAAGCACGGAGATGATGTGGGTTCAATCTGTGCTAGAGGATTTACATGTAGCCGTACCTTTACCTACACAGCTTCAGTGTGACAATCAGGCAGCATTGTTTATTGCCAACAATCCAGCATTCCATGAAAGAACAAAGCATATGAAGTTGACCGCCACTACACTAGAGACTTGATCCAAAGAGGCTTGATATCTACATCTCACGTAAGCTCAGGGGATCAGACTGCTGACGTACTCACCAAGCCGTTGCTTAGAGGATCCTTCCAGAGATGTTCTTCCAAGCTGAGCATGATAGACATCTATGCTCCACCTTGAGGGGGAGTGTAGAGACCGATATTATTATATGTTATGTACCTTTTCGTAATTTCTTATTGTTCTCCAGACTACTATGTATTTTACCCATGAGGTCTCTCCCTATATAAGAGAGGCTAGGGTTCCCTTGAATAATAGATTGCTCGTTTTTCCCAACACTTATCAATAAAAAATTCAGGGATGTTCCATGGATGCTCAAGGGTTTTACCATTTTAAATATTCAGGTTGGGGTACGGGGGCTATACAAGTATTTGCTTTTCTGCCGATGTTTACATCGGAATGTGCGTGAACATCTCATTTTGAATTTGTATGACTCTTGAAATATGCATCAAAATGAGGATATCCTTATTTGGAAAGATAAATGTTGGTTAATCAATGATATTAATTTTTAATTTTGAACTTGCATTTTTAAAATTTCATAAGGTATCTTGCCACTATTTTTTTATTGACATTTCTTTTTTTTTTCAGAGTCACATGCCGTGATTGGTTTCAGTTGAGTCTGAAGGAGGGGCTTACAGTCTTCCGAGATCAGGTTGTACACTCTCCTGCTGTTTTCCCATAGTAGATGCAATATATGTTTGCACGTATGTATTAATATTGAAAATTTCTTGTTCAGTATGAATAAGTTAGTAGCTAATAATTCCATATAAAATGTCATAGTTTGCCAATTTCGTTTAACAATGTCCATTTACTAACTATTAACTGATATTTTCTATAGTTTTAGAGATCTAGAACATTTATTATATATACCTGGCAAACTCAGTCATGGCCGGTCCCAAGTTCGGGTAAATGAGGAGAGTTGCGTTACCAAACATTCTGCGCAAAATAGTCGGATTCTTCAACATGCAAACAATCTGCGTAAAATAATCAGATTCTTCAACATGGATTTGAATAAATAGTTGGATTTCGTTGAAGGCGTTCCCTACTAGCGACACATTGTATCACTCGAATGCAATGAGAAGTTGTCAAGGGCCGTTACATCCTTGCCCGGATGTAGTTCAAAATTTGCAAGTGTTCTCGCTTGAACAACACATGTGAGTAAATAAGCTAATTCCATTGCATCGTAATCCGGATGCAGTCCAAAATTTGCAAAGGTTCTCGCATGTTGGACGCATGCGAGTAAAGCAATTAGTCCAAAGGAGGTCGGAAAAGAGAATGCGGATAGGTAGTTGGAATGTTTGCTCTTTTTCTGCAAATCCAATGTTTTAAGTCCAGATTCTGGCACCATATTGACATGGTATCGATACGATATTTGGACGATATATCAACGATATATAGCCCATTTTGACGCACAATTTGTGAAGTTGGATTGAAAAAGACATGGGTATATTCGTTTCATCGATAATATCGCCACCATGTTGATACCGATATCCCGACAATATAAAGTTGATATATCGCGATATTTCGATCCATAGGCAAATCGGTGGAGATAGTAGATACAATGGAAAGGAGGATTTAAATACTATCTCTCCAAGAGATAAAATAGGCTGGAGAGAAAGCAAGGGAGATCAGGAAGACATGCTTTAAATTGTATTATTTAGGTAAAGAAAAGAGTAGAAATGGTGTTGTTCATAAGGATTCGAGGGATATTGTGGTTGGAGTGCACAGATTTGAGGTCAGATTATTTTGCTAAAATAGATTCTTGAAGAAGAAATCCTTATTATCATCTCAGTTTATGCACCACAAATTGATTTAGAGGAAATGATTAAACTAAATTTTTTGGAGCATTTGGATAAGATTATGCAAGGAAGCCCAGAAAGAGAGCTGATTTTCATAGGTGGAAATTTCAATGGACAAATGATAAGGGATGCTTCAGTGTAAGCTAGTGTTCATGAGGGTCATGGCTTCAGGGTTAGAATTGAAGATGGAAAAGTCATCCTGGATTTCATAACGACTTATGACCTTTTTATAGCAAACACTTTCTTAGGAAGAGGAGCATTTAGTTACTTATAAAAGTGATCAAACTAAAACATAGCTTATTTTACGATAAGGAGAAGAGAGTTGTGCTGCAAAAATTGCAAAGTAATCCCAGGAGAGAGCTTGACTTCTCAACATCGCTTGCTAGTCGTGGATATGCAAATAAAAGGATTGGTAGAGAAAATGCTAGTTCTCAAGGTCATTGGAAATAGATGGTGGAATCTTAAATTTAAGCAAGCAAGTTTTAAGGATAAGGTTTTACAATACTTATCTTGGAAATGTAACGGACATGTAAACGAGATGTAAGAGACGGTAGCTTCTTGTATCCGATGGGTAGCCAAAGAAATGATAGGCGAGTCTAAAGGATGAGCTCCAGGCCAAAAGGAGGCTTGGTGGTGGAGTGAAGGGATGTAAGAGAAGCTTAAAATGAAAAAATCTCGCTTTAAAGCTTTGTACAAAGATAGAACTTAGGAAACTGTCACAAACTATAAAATAGAGAAAAATGAAGCAAAAAAAGGCTGTAAGTGAAGTTAAGACAAATGCCTGTGAATTTTTGTATAAAAAGCTTGACTCCAAGGAGGGCCACAAGGATAATTTAGTTTGACCAAAGCAATAGAACGAGAGACCAAATATCTTTCTCAAGTAATGTTCATTAAGGATGAGGAATGACATGTGCTTGTTACTTGGAAGGATATAGAAACTAGATGGACACATTATTTCCATAAGCTTTTCATTAGGGAATAAAGAGATCACTTTGAAGTGAAAGTCATGCAAGGTATAAACAAATACAAAGGAAAGTAGTAGATGCGGTTTTGAAAGTTATGGAACCTGGAAATTTTTTACGACCTGACGACATTCCTATAGAAGTATGAAGAGTTATATGTGAATGTGGCTTGATTTGGCTCATAAATTTGTTCAACGTTTTTTTTTGGGCAAAGTTAGAAATGCTTGAAGAATGGAGGTAAAGCACATTGTTTCCTATTTACAAGAATAAATGAGACATTCAAAATTGATTGGATTGCATAGGTATCAAACTGATGAGTCGTACTATGAAAATTTGGGAACGTGTGATCGAAAGAAGGTTGAAGAAAGTTTCCAAAGTAACAGAAAATCAATTTGGATTCATGTCATGTCGCTCAACTATTGAAGCTATACACCTGTTGAGGAGAATAATGGATATTTATAGAGTTAAAAGGAAGAGCCTCCTAATGATTTTTATTGATTTGGAGAAGGCTTATGATTCAATTCTACAAGAGATCTTATGGAGAGTTTTGGAGAAGAGATAAGTACATGTCATGTACATTAAGCTTATAAAGGATATGTATGATGGGGGTTCATCTTGTGTAAGGATCCAATCTGGGTTCTGGGAAGATCAACTATTTTGACATAAGCATAGATCTGCATCAAAGTTCAGCTTTGAGTCCTTTCTTTTCCACTTTGATTATGGACGAGTTGACGAGTCGCATTGTATGTTGTTTGTTGATGATATTATGCTAGTTTTTTTTGATGTCAAGATATTATGCTAGTTGACGAGACTGGAGATGAAGTAAATGAGAAGCTTGAGGTTTGGAGTGATGCCTTGGAGAATAGAGGATTCCGTATAAGTAGGGCTACGACTGAATATATGGAGTGCAAATTTTATGGAAGCAGTGGTGAAGGACTCAAGGTAAAGATTGGAGAAAATAACATTCAGAAGAATGATTCTTTTAGATACTTGGGATCTATTTTGCAACATGATGAGGAAATTTTGATGAAGATGTTAGTCATAGAATAAATAGAGGTCGACTAAAGTAGAGAGGAGCTTCTATTGTTTTATGTGATAAGAAAATTTATTTGAAATTCAAAGGAAAGTATTATAAAGCCGCCGTGAGACCTGCTATGCTTTATGGATCTAAATGTTGGCATGTGAACCATAGACATGTACAGAGAATTGTAGTTGCAGAAATGAAAATGCTACGATAGATGGGTGGTCATATATACAAAAAGATCAGATTCAGAATGATGCAATCGGAAGGAAAGTTGGTGTTGCTCCGATAGATGATAAGATGAGAGATAGTCGTTTAAGGTGGTTTGACCATTTGCAAAGAGGTCAGCTAATGCACTAGTTTGAAGACACGGGATTTGAAATGTTGAGCCGACTAAAAAATGGTGAGGAAAACCCAAGAAATGTTGGAAGGAGACTATCCGAAGGGATCTTAGTTATTTGGATCTTAGTCCTAGAATGGCTCAAAATATATCTGAATGGAGGCAAAGAATCAATGTAGTAGTTGTTGTTGATTTATATATACCTGTCACATATTTCATTTTGTCAAAAGGTATTTTATTCTTATCTACTTTGATAAATCGTTTTTGCTAATATTATGATTTACATTGAAAAAGTATGTAGTTGCACCTTTAATAAATTGCTAGGTTTTTATATTATGCTCGAACTCTCAGGGTGTGGCACTGCTGCTCCTTCACTATTACATGTTTTTGATTAAGAACAAGATGGTCGAATGGACATTTCCGGGTGCCCCTAATTATAGTCCATCTTGTTTGATGTACAATGTGATTCCATAGGCACTATGTTTGTATCTGTAGATTTGACTTTGGAAGGCTTTAGATGAAGAATAGTGCAAGACTGATTTTTTTGAATCAAGCTTCAGTTATCTTGCATCAACGATGAGATTGGATCAGTCACTAGGCATCTTCAACGGATTGCTGGATCCTCCAGCAGAACTGGTTTAGTGCAGGGGGCAATATAGCCATTTTTGATTAACAATAAATGATGTTTTTTATGAACAGTAAAGAATACAGTATGAGGCTCGTAGTTATATGAATGTTGCTAATATCTAAATTCTAAAACATTACTTGTATTATTCCCAAACAGACACTAGAACAGCACTTAAAATATAAGGAGTCAAGAGTTAAACTCTTAATGATGCCGATTCTGATTTCAGCCTTCCTTTGTAGCCTGAAACTTCTGGATATAATATTGGCATCACCATAATTACTAACTGGTAATTCCAACTTGCAGCCTCTCAGCACTGTGTGTTTTTCTTTATTATAACTTCTGGATGTTGGGTGTTTGGAACGATCAAGTTTGGGTCATCACTTTGAAATTATGGAGTGCGCATGGTTGGTCAAGATTCTTGATTGCTATCCTTATGGTAGCGCGCGCACACACTCTCTTCATGCTAAAGAAGCTTCTCCATGGATGATTCTTTTTTGAACAACTTCTAACCACTCCAGATGAAGTTTTACCTACATGTAGTTTTATGCCCCCTTCATTCATTGCTTTGGACATTATTCTCGCCTTCATGTGATTTCACTTCGTGAACTGACTGCATCTCACTATTACTGATGCACAAAAAGGAGCTAAAAGTTTGCCTTCTCATGTTATATGATGGGGATGTCTAGATCTTTTTTGGTGGTTACTTTTTAATATAGATTTTTTAGGATAACCTTTTAATGTGGATAAAGGAAAATATTAGTGTTTTTGCAGATTTTTTATCAGTGATTGTGGAGATTCCAAGGGAGGATGACCGTTGCAAGGGCTTCATGGTTTCTAGTGATACCGACGAAATCTCAAGTTTGGGTCATCACTTCGAAATTATGGAGTGTGCATGGTTGGTCAAGATTCTTGATTACTATCCTTATGGTAGCGCGCGCACACACTCTCTTCATGCTAAAGAAGCTTCTCCATGGATGATTTTTTTTGAACAACTTGTAACCACTCCAGATGAAGTTTTACCTACGTGTAGTTTTATGCCCCCTTCATTCATTGCTCTGGACATTATTCTCGCCTTCATGTGATTTCACTTCGTGAACTGACTGCATCTCACTATTACTGATGCACAAAAAGGAGCTAAAAGTTTGCCTTCTCATGTTATATGATGGGGATCATGGTTTTAAAAAACGTGAGGCGGATCGAGGTGGTTTCCTGTAAACGAGGCGAGGCGTAAGCCTCGAGGCGTTCGAGGCGTAAGCCTCAGTTTTTAGGTTAAAAACTATACAAATCTAGAACTATGTAGAAAAATGCTAGAAATAAGAATGCTTTAAAGTCCCTAGCATGAAAGTTACAATATTTCCATGCAATATCCAACCTATCACGCCCATCATCATGTCCTTTTTCCATTTTTGGAGCCATTTCTGAAATAGGAAAGTGGCATAGCAAAGACTTGTAAAGCAAAAAAATATTTATAAACAAAGCAAATAAATAAAGTAAAGTAAAAATCCTCTAGTAAGGCTTATACAAACATGTATAAAATTTAAAGTTTTGACCACAAGCTGTTTTTGCTCTTCAATTCCATTTATGTGCTAATTTTGCTCCTTGTAGTAAGTTAATCCTGTTTTATTCACAGTTTGGTGATGACAATTGCATTATATCAACTTAGTTGGCTACAATACAAACGAAAATTAGCAGATTTTGAAGCTTTAAGCTATTGTCTACTCTTATTTCATAGACAGGGAACATATTCTCGAGTTTCAAACCTCCGTCATCGAGATTTAGGATTTTCAGATATGTCTCGAGGCTTTTGAATTAGGTTCTATTTGTTCCAGATGAGGCGCACGCCTCACAAGCGCCTCACCGCCTCGAACGCCTCGATAACGCCTCAATGCCTCGAGGCGCAAGTTGCCAAATTAACATACGCCTCATGCGCCTCGAGGCGGTTTTTGCTGAAAAAAGCCTCGAGGCGTACGCCTCAGCGCCTCGAGGCGCGTTTTTTAAAACCATGATGGGGATGTCTAGATCTTTTTTGGTGGTTATCTTTTAATATAGATTTTTTAGGATAACCTTTTAATGGGGATAAAGGAAAATATTAGTGTTTTTGCAGATTTTTTATCAGTGATTGTGGAGATTCCAAGGGAGGATGACCGTTGCAATGGCTTCATGGTTTCTAGTGATACTGACGAAATCTCAAGTTTGGGTCATCACTTTGAAATTATGGAGCGCGCATGGTTGGTCAAGATTCTTGATTACTATCTGTTGACGCATATAGAATATTTGTACCTCTTTGTTATTTTATTTTTCAGTTGTCTTCTTTATGTAATTTACCCATAGGCTACTCTCCTATATAAGAGAGCCTAAGGCTCATGGAATATATCATCTCATTCATTTTTCCCAACATGGTATCAGAGCGATGGTCCTAGACCGGAGTTCTCGAAACCCTAGCCCTAACCCACCCCACCCGCCGGCCCTATCTCTCTCCTTCTCTCTCTTGATTGGCGCGCCTCCAACGCCGCCGCCTCTCCTCCACGCTGCTCGCGCGCCTTCTCCAGTATTGCACGCGATCCTCCTGCGCATCTTCTTGCGCACGATTGCGCGCACCTGCGCCTACGCTATCTCCAGCGCGCGCCTGCGCACGATTGCGCACCTGCGCACGATTGCGCACCTGCGCGTGAAGGGCACCAGCACATAGCGCCAGCGCCAAGGGCACCCGCGTGAAGGCCACCAGCGCGCGTGAAGGGCATACCTTGCGCATACCGCGCGTGAAGGGCAGCGCCAAGGGCATCATACAGTGCGCATACCGCTGCATACCGCTGTGCGCATACCTTGCGGCACATACCGCTGTGCGCATAGCGATCCTGTGCACACTCAACTGCGCGTAACAGTGCGCCAGCCTACTGCACGCGCGCATCTCCGCGTGCATCATCGTCTTTCCTGTGCGTGTGCAGACCGTAGCAAGCGCGTATTCATGGGGATAGTTGCTTGAGGTCTACACATGCAACTAATCCCATCTATGGTATTGTAGACAAAACACATTGTTTGTCAATCGTTTCAGTCTTCATTTTTCAATATGTCGGAGAGCAAGGCAGATATCCCATCTATTGGCGCATTCCGTGGTCCAGCGCCTATTGTCAAGATGGACGGTACCAACTATGAACTGTGGGCAATGCAGTTCATGAGCATGATGAAGTCTACGGGTAAGAAGCACATTCTTACCGAATCAGAGCCTGCTGAGAAGACTGGAACCTATGCCTCCTGGGAGGCTGATGACGCATACGCCAAAGTCTGGCTATCTGGCACGTTGGCAATTGAGATTGCCAATGATATTCTCCATCAACCCACAACGAAGGATATGTGGGACATTCTGGCGGCCACATATTCCCAGGCGAAGAACGAGACAAAGATTCTGCAACTCCAGCATGATATCTTCACCATCAAGCAGAATGGTCGCCCTCTACATTCTCTCTATACATCACTGAGAGGGATGTTTGAGAAGCTATATAGCTTCATGCCCTTGACAGCCACTCCAGAGCAGCAGAAGACATACAGGAACGCTACTATGGTGGGCGTGTTCCTAGCTGCACTTGATCCTGAATACGAGGCAGCACGATCACAGATTTTGGCGGATTCTACAATTCCGCCAATGGAGGAAGCCTTCCATAGACTGAGTCGGATTACAGTTCCCTCAACTGCTGCGAGCCAGAATTCTTCAGCCATGGCAGCAACCAGAGGTCGCGGCTATCATCACCAGGGCCGTGGACGTGGACCCCATGGGAGGGGTGGCCGCACTAGGCCAACATGCACCTACTGCCACCGTGTTGGACACAACGAAGATACATGCTATTCAAAGAACAGATTTCCTGCATCTGCACGAGCTGCTGAGCAGATCGAGCCCCCATCTGCTGCTATCTTAGATCAACGGTTTGATGATTTAGTTGCCCATTTGAGGGGCATTATCCCACCATCTGGTCCAACACCTACTACAGAGAATCATTCCGATGCCGCTGCCTCTGCCTCTGCCTCTGCTAGTGCTTCAGGTAGTATACTTGCACTCCATAGTAGTAGATCTGATACACTGCCATGGATCATGGACTCAGGCGCGACACATCACCTATGTGGCGACCAGAGCCTACTTACAGGATACACCCAGATCCCTCCAGGACGGACAGTAGTGATTGCCAATGGCACACATTCCCCCATCACTGGTCAGGGGGAGATTATACTGACATCTTCTATGCAGCTCAAGAATGTGCTTCATGCACCTGATTTTTCAATGAATTTGTTGTCAATTAGTCAGATTACGAAGGACCTCCATTGTCGGGCAATTTTTGATCCATCTTCTTTGATTTTTCAAGACATCCGTACGGGCAACGTGATTGGTCGTGGCTATGAGCAAGGAGGCCTTTACCGTCTTAATCATACCCCATTTGCCGGAACCACATCCTCTCCTGCTGGACAAGTATCTCCTCTACTGTGGCATCTGCGTTTTGGTCATTTACCGCTTCAGAAGTTGCGTCGTGTTCTACCCTATGGTCTTTCTCACACACCTATCCAGTGTGAGGCATGTCAGTTGGGAAAGCATCACAGGTCGTCCTTTCCCAGTAGTCCAGGTCGGAGTAGTAACTCCAAGTTTGAGTTGTTTCATGTCGATGTCTGGGGTTCGAGTCGTTTTCCCGATCATCAGGGACACAGGTTCTATATTGTTTTTGTGGATGATTTCTCTAGAGTGTCATGGGTGTTTCTGATGAAAAATAAATCTGAAGCAGGAAATATTATTATCCACTTTCTTAATGAAATTCAAAATGTTTTCTCCACATCTGTCAAGCTTGTGAGAAGTGATAATGCTTTAGAATTGTGCACCAACATTCTAGCCAATTACTACTCCTCAAAAAGGATTATTCACCAAACATCGTGTGCTCATACATCTCAACAGAATGGGATTGCTGAAAGAAAACACCGTCACCTTCTTGATGTCACAAGATCACTTCTTATTCAGAGTCATGTTCCCTACTCCTACTGGGGTGATGCAGTTCTTACTGCATGTTACCTGATTAACCGTATGCCTTCGTCTGTCTTGAATGAATAGATTCCTTTTTCACTCATTTACCCTGACAAGGATTTGTTCACTCTTACTCCTCGTGTGTTTGGGTCAGTTGCATTCGTCCATCAGTTGTCGCCTGGTACTGACAAGCTCTCTCCTAGGGCTGTCAAGTGCGTCTTCGTTGGGTACTCCAGAACTCAAAAGGGGTACAAGTGTTTTGATCCTGTGCGTCGGCGGTATATGATCAGTGCAGATGTTACATTTTTTGAATCTGTTATGTATTTTTCAGAATCAGGAGACAAGCAGCTACCATCTATACCTCCTGATGCCATTTACATGACACCACCACCTCAGATACAGACACCGACGCCACCACCACCACCGCCACCACCACCACCGCCACCACCACCACCACCACCACCGCCACCACTCGTCTCACCACTACTGTTGGAGCATAAGTTGTAAGTGCCTACTGTGTTGTAGCAGGGTAAATGGATCCTGGAGGAGATCCATTTACCCCACCCAGTTGTTTAGTCCCACACCGTCCAGTGGTGCGACTCGGAGGCTCTGGAGAGGCTATATAAGGAGCCCCAGACCTCCTGTACTCGTTGAGAAAAGTGCAATACATATCACGCCCCATTAGAGGGCTTCTCCCGTGGTTTCATCCCGCTCCTCACGGAGTAGGGTTCCACGTAAAATCCCGTTCTTATTTTCTTCTTGTTTATTTATCTTATTCCATGTTACGCTTCCGCTTCCGATTTTCTAACATGGTATCAGAGCGGGTTCGTTTCTCGGGATTTTTTATGTTCATTATTTTTCCGAGATTGGATTGCTTCAAGATGATTATTGTTTGATTAGTTCTGTCTAAGACATGTCTCGTTCTTCGTTGGGTTGAGAAACGTTAGGGTTCCAAGGAACCCTAATTCTGTCACTCAGCATCTAGGGTTCCAAAACCCTTGCGGCCCTACAGGCAGGCCGCGACAAACATCCAGACTCCGAGTTCATCTTCAACAGATCAGATGCGTTCCAAGTATCAGAGCGGATCCTCCTTAGCATAGATGCTTCAGATCTACGTGCACCTTTGGCGATGACAACACAAGAGGCTTCCATCCTCAACAGCCAGGCGCACAGGCGCTGCCCTCGAGCAGGCAGCGCCCTCCCGACCACCCCAGGCGGTAACCTGACATCTGCTGGCCTTACTACTCCTCTCGAGGGGCGGCGGTATCCCATCCTCTGCTTTCATGTACGGCGAGCTCGCGACCCTGATCAAGCCATCCAAGCGTGGCCTCCTTCAGATGCTGCAAACCCACGCCGCCAACATCCATATGCGACAGGTGGTGGCGCGCGTGAGCCCCCGGACTCCAGACACCGACCAGGTGCGTACTCCTTCCCCGCGCGCAAGCCCTCACTCCAGGTCTCGGCGGTGCCGAAGCCCCTTGCCATTCCCAGGCGGCACCGCGCCCCCGCTCTCCGACCCCTCGTGAGCTCCTTCATCCAACAGGCGGCGGCGGCCTCCCCTTCGCACAGCGCATCCCTCGCACGCCCCCCTTCAGCCCCAGCACGAGGCGGCACATACTCCTTCCCAGGCGCAAGGCGGCGCCTCCAGCCCCTCGCGCGCTCCATCTCTATCCCCCGCAGCGTGAAATCTACCTCGACCATGGGGGCGGCGCAGGGATACGAAGGGGTTCCCACGATTGGGAACCCTAAGGAGGCCCGTTGCCATTCTTTAAAAAAAAAAAATTATTGGGGGCCCGATGACCTTAAACATTATCTCTGTTTTTTTTTTGGGCCAAATGGGCCTGCTGTGTGTAAAAAAAAAGAGAAGAGGGGTTGAAATTTTTCGAAAAAAAAAAGGCGCGTACAAGAAAAAAGCCATACGCATTAAAAAAAAAGGAAATTGTGCGAAGCAAAAGCCGAAAAAAAAATGAAACGGCTTTAAAAAAATGTTTTCAAAAAAAAATGATGATGACGGCTTAAAAAAAAATGAAAATGAAAAGCCGCAAGTATGTTTTGTTGTCCCCTTCTATCTTGTCTTCTCCCAAACTTTGTCGATGTTCATTTTCCGACAAGTATGGGAGAAAGGGGGAGTATATATGTAGAGTCACAGGTCTTCTTCCAGCCATATTCAGATGTTCCAGATTCACGTGCAGAGACCATTCAGATTCCAGACTCTACATTTTGGTTTCAGACTCGACGATTGTCTTCCGAGTCCAGTTTCAGACACGCACGAGTGTGCGGTCAATTTTCAGATGAGCATAAGTTGCCATCATTGTCAGAGGTCCCCATCATTCTTCCAGTTGTCAGGCCAGAGTTTTCATGTGAGCCATAGGGACTCCAGAGCAGAGGACCATTCCCTTGAGGGCAAGGGTTTTCATGTGGTATCATAGGTACACCAGAGCAGTGCACCATTCTCTGTGCCAGATGGGCGAGACCCAGTTCTCCGACGAGGAGACTTCAGGCGCTAGTTCAGACTCGATGGTCAGGTCCGAGTCTTCAGTCGACTCACACTCCAGCCCGTTCGTCCTCCTCACCTGCATGGCATGAGAAGCAACGTCCTCGACAGCAGCATGTGCGCGTTGGGTTGATATTGTCCGTAGTGTCCTGTAGCGTTGAGTTGAGTTTCTGTCTGTTTGTCCAAGCTGAGCATTGCATGCTCCAGCTTGAGGGGGAGTGTTGGAGCATAAGTTGTAAGTGCCTACTGTGTTGTAGCAGGGTAAATGGATCCTGGAGGAGATCCATTTACCCCACCCAGTCGTTTAGTCCCACACCGTCCAGTGGTGGGACTCGGAGGCTCTGGAGAGGCTATATAAGGAGCCCCAGACCTCCTGTACTCGTTGAGAAAAGTGCAATACATATCACGCCCCATTAGAGGGCTTCTCCCGTGGTTTCATCCCGCTCCTCACGGAGTAGGGTTCCACGTAAAATCCCGTTCTTATTTTCTTCTTGTTTATTTATCTTATTCCATGTTACGCTTCCGCTTCCGATTTTCTAACAACTACCATTCCATTACACCCGTAGGCCTCCTCCAGCTCATGGTCCTGACCCGTCAACTAGCTCGCCTATGGTATGTAATGAAAACATTAATGTTGATGGATCTGACGAGATTTCTCAGCAGGATGTATTGCAGGAGCCTGATACAGATGATTTGGATGTTCCTATTGCTCTACGGAAGCCAAAGAGAAGATGTGCCAAATATCCATTATCAGCAGCCGTGTCTTTTGAGAGGCTATCTGGAGACTTCAGGACGTTTGCGTTGTCACTTTCAGCTACAGACATTCCACGGAATCATCACGATGCTTTGCAGGATGCTAGATGGCGGCTAGCAATGGAAGAAGAAATGGCGGCACTTCAATCCAGAGGAACCTGGAGCTTGGTTCCTATACCTCCAGATGTCAGCCCGGTGAGTTGCAAATGGGTGTTTACAGTGAAGCACAATGCAGATGGCTCCATTGACAGGTACAAGGCACGCCTTGTTGCACGTGGCTTCACACAGACATACGGGGTAGATTGCCTTGACACATTCTCGCCTGTGGCACGTCATTCCACTCTGCGAATCCTGTTATCAGTTGCAGTTGCTAGAGACTGGCCTCTTTATCAGCTGGACGTGAAGAATGCATTCCTCTATGGCGACTTGCAGGAGGAAGTCTATATGCAACAGCCACCTGGTTTTGCTGTTGAGGGGGAGTGTTCCAAGGTATGCAGATTACATAAGGCCATCTATGGCCTTAAGCAGAGCCCCAGAGCGTGGTTTCAGAAGCTTTCAAATCTTTTTGAGAAACAATGATATAAACGCTCCAATGCTGATCATTCCTTGTTTGTACAGAAGACGGCTAAAGGTACTATTGTAATCATGGTTTATGTTGATGATATCTTGATTACAGGAGATGATGAGCAGGGCATTAAGCAGGCAAAGGAAAGGCTGGGGACCGAGTTTGTCACCAAGGACTTGGGAGTCCTTAGATATTTTCTGGGGTTGGAGTTTGCTAGAAATCCATATGGATTAGTAATGTCGCAGAGGAAATATGTTACAGATCTATTGAGTGAGACAGGTATGCTAGGGTGTTGATCGGCTACGACACCAATGGATCCCAGCATGAAGCTTTATGATGATGACACAGAAGAGGTGGACAAGAGAGGGTACAGAGAACTGGTAGGCAAACTACTGTATGTCACGATCACTAGACCTGATATATCATTTGCAGTGAGTCGTGTGAGCCAGTTCATGGAGCAACCACGACAGGCCCATATGGATGCAATACACATGATTCTGAGATATTTAAAATCATCTCCAGGTGCAGGCTTGCTATTTAAGAAAGGAAAGGAGATCTCTGTCACGGCATGTGCTGATGCAGACTATGCAGGATACCCCAAGGACAGGAAGTCCACATCAGGATTTGCAGTCTATGTTGGAGATGCTCTAGTCTCGTGGAGAAGCAAGAAACAGACAGTGGTAGCTAGATCCAGTGCTGAATCCGAATACAGGGCTATGGCCCAGGCTAGCACAGAAATGATGTGGGTGAAATCTTTACTTGCAGATCTATGTCTTGATATACCTCTTCCTATGATGTTGGAATGTGACAATCAGGCCGCCTTATTCATTGCAAACAACCCAGCCTTTCATGAGAGGACCAAGCACATTGAGGTTGACTGTCACTACATACGTGACCTGGTTCAGAAGGGGTTCATTGCTACATCTCACGTCACATCAGAGAATCAGACTGCTGATATTTTCACCAAGGCATTACTTCGAGGCCCATTCCAGAAGTGTGCGTCCAAGCTGAGCATGATTGATATCTATGCTCCATCTTGAGGGGGAGTGTTGACGCATATAGAATATTTGTACCTCTTTGTTATTTTATTTTTCAGTTGTCTTCTTTATGTAATTTACCCATAGGCTACTCTCCTATATAAGAGAGCCTAGGGCTCATGGAATATATCATCTCATTCATTTTTCCCAACACTATCCTTATGGTAGCACGCACCCACACACTCTCTTCATGCTAAAGCAGCTTCTCCATGGATGATTCTTTTTTAACAACTTCCAACCACTCCAGATGAAGTTTTACCTACATGTAGTTTTATGCCCCCTTCATTCATTGCTTTGGACATTATTCTCGCCTTCATGTGATTTCACTTCGTGAACTGACTGCATCTCACTATTACTGATGCACAAAAAGGAGCTAAAAGTTTGTCTTCTCATGTTATATGATGGGGACGTCTAGATCTTTTTTGGTGGTTACCTTTTAATATAGATTTTTTAGGATAACCTTTTAATGTGGATAAAGGAAAATATTAGTGTTTTTGCAGATTTTTTTCGGTGACTGGAGATTCCACAGGAGGATGGCCGTTGCAAGGGCTTCATGGTTTCTAGTGATACTGACGAAATCTCAAACTTTCTCATTGTGCGTTTTGAAGTGGTTCACTATGTTGGTTCTTTATTTAGAGAAATAGGCGATTTGGCAAAATTGACGACTGAGGGGAGCAAAAACTTCGTATGTCACACACATTGTTAAAAATCTTATCTTGAGTTTTAGTGATGCAAAATGGAATTCGGCGCGGCGCGGGAAACAGATTTGATGGTGGATTTTTCGATGGTAGAAGAAAATAGAGGGGTTGAGAAGAAGAAACTGGAAGGGTTGAGAAGAGAAGACACGCCGGATGCGCGGGGTGAGAGAAGAAGAAACGCGTAGACCGCGAGGGGGAGAGAGAAGAGACTCGTCGGGAATACGAGGGGTTTGGGAGAAGAAGAACACGTGTAGATCACGCGGGGAGAATGAGAGAGAGGGGAGAGGAGAGAGAGATATATCTCTATTTTATCACATCTTGAACTGCCTAAAACATTGGACCCTCATCCCTTTATATAGGAGGGATGACATTACAAGAATAGAAAATAATTTAAACCGACAACCAATTATCCTAAACCGACTCTAACTAATTAACCGACTAACTACCAAATTTGAAATTCAAATTAAGACTAATTGAGATCACACGCGATCTCTTTATTTAAAATTACGACAACTTAAAAAACGTAAATAAAATTAACGGCCACAATTTAAATAATTAGACGACCCTATATGTCGAGTCCATGCTGCATCAACTCTCCTCCGCTTTTAAAAAATTCGTCTCCCGACGAATTGCTTGAATCTTGAGGCTTGACATAAGGCGCTTCATGAACTTGTGTCGACGTGCGCGTGAACGCGAATCATGAGATATGCAACTCAAATCATATTGCATCTTCCAATGCGCGACGGGATCGTCGAATCGTAGGGACGATTCGGTTGCCATGCTCTGATATCAATTGATGCAAAATGGAATTCGGCGCGGCGCGGGAAATAGATTTGACGGTGGATTTTTCGATGGTAGAAGAAAATAGAGGGGTTGAGAAGAAGAAACTGGAAGGGTTGAGAAGAGAAGACACGCCGGATGCGCGGGGTTAGAGAAGAAGAAACGCGTAGACCGCAAGGGGAAGAGAGAAGAGACTCGTCGGGAATACGAGGGGTTTGGGAGAAGAAGAACACGTGTAGATCACGCGGGGAGAATGAGAGAGAGGGGAGAGGAGAGAGAGATATATCTCTATTTTATCACATCTTGAACTGCCTAGAACATTGGACCCTCATCCCTTTATATAGGAGGGATGACATTACATGAATAGAAAATAATTTAAACCGACAACCAATTATTCTAAACCGACTCTAACTAATTAACCGACTAACTACCAAATTTGAAATTCAAATTAAGACTAATTGAGATCACACACGATCTCTTTATTTAAAATTACGACAACTTAAAAAACGTAAATAAAATTAACGGCCACAATTTAAATAATTAGACGGCCCTACATGTCGAGTCCACGCTGCATCATTTAGAGACCTCAGGGCCCTTGCATTCTAGTGAGACAAATCCAGAATTCTCGTACTCAAGGCAGACCAGACTTTTTGGCCCTTCTATCATGGGTCTTCTGCTCACAGTGCTAATGTATTGAGTTGGATTTATCTAAGAGTTTGATTAGAAATAAAGGAAATCGGATCTTGACTTTGCTTTTGAGTTTGGATATAATTCCAATTTATGCTAAGATAGGCAAGGAATGATTTTAGTTGACTGAAGATAACTAGATTTAGCTTCTTATCGTGTCCTACTTTGGACGTGTTAACTGTTTGGGCAGTATCTTACATTTTTTGGGCTACTTTCTTCTAGGCACTATATTCAACTGAGCCTTATGGCAACCTCACCAACTCCTCGAGTCCGGTATAGCCAGTCTGGGGCGTAGGGAATCAAGAGGATCCTCATGCTTGAGGACGACTTAGCATAGAGGGGTGACCATACACGTCTGGCCTTTTCTCCTTTCTCAAGTACTTGGTGTTCTTATAGTAGTGCTATCCCTAGTGATGCCTAACCAGCACATCCCTTCTGAAGTATGGACAAAGTCCACATAGCGTGTATGCAGAAAGGACGAGGTGGGTAGACATACCTATGGAAGAAGTAGGTGGTGCTTGTACGATACCAGCTTCTGCATGTAAGGCTTGTGGCTTCCTTCCTATAGTAGGAACTAATCTAACTAGTGATCAATCATAGGTTGAAAACTCCTGTATGGGGAAATCAATATTCAACATATGATGTAAAATCTCCATGCAAAACACTGTCCTTGTTTGGTTGGGGGAATCCATTATTCTTGTTTTGCATAAATGAGAAATTTCTATCATTTATGCAAAACCTGGAGGGATAAGGGATACTGATGGATAATGGATTAATGAGATTTATCTCTTATTCTTGTTCGGTTAGTTTAAGGACAAGGAAAGGTTAAAAATAGAGACACAATGGATGATGTAATCGTGATGTGATCACTTTATCCTGGGATAAAGTCCTCTTATCATGGAATAAAGTTATATTATCCCAGGATAAGCGGACCTTATCCTGCAACCAAACAGGGATCCTTATGCAACGAAAGAGAAAGGAACTAACACTGATAAGGGGTATACATTACATGCTACCACCCGCCACAAGAGTGCATGTGATACTTCATCTAACCTAACGAAGGGAAAAAAGGAATTAGAGACCAACCTCAAGATGAAGACACATATATATACCTTCACAGAATAGAGAGAGAGAGAGAGGGTTGAAGGGACTCATGCCAACGCAGCAAGCTTACGTGCTACCACGCACCACAAGAGTTCACGTAACACTTGTGGGTTGGTTGATCCGTTCCTTTTCTGGATGTAGGTAATTTCCTCTTTTAAAGTGGCTTCTGTCTTCCTTCTCCACCTATCATTTATATATGGCGATTGTATGGGACCTGACCCATGTAGACCTGCTGTGCGTTCTTCCAGATTCCACAGCTGGAGGAGCTCACAGATGCATCAACTTAATCTTGATGGAAATGAGGTATGAAGAGATGCCTTATCCAGCATGGGTGGAAGCAATTGGACCCTCACAATTGATTGTTTTATTATTAGAATTAATGCTTCTGTGCGGCGGGTTCAAAGACAGGCCTTTTATAAGGCATGTACAGAAAAAAGAAGTCTTGGGAATATGCCACTAAAACATGGCTTATTTTAGGTTTTGTTGTGTATTAGGACGTGGGGGAATTCTGATTTCCTGCCTCTATCTGTGAAATGGTTTGGTTGGATTCGGTGTGACTTTGCATGTAATTCTGGAGGTGCAGTGGACTCAATTTAAATCAGAAGGCCTACGACTGATTTTTTTGTAACTTCCTCGTGCAAATGTATGATTTTATTTCCATGGGACACATACTTTTGCTCGTAATTGAATTGTTAAAGCTAATTATTATGACAAATGGCCTGAATTGTTTATATTTAATGCGTTCATGTCCTACTTGTTTCAAGCTTGTGAAGGATTTGGTATTTGCAAAGTGATTTGCATGATAATTATTGTGCAATCCGATTATACTGTTAGGATGCACATTGCTCAAAAACGGCTAGTTGTATTGAGAAAAAAACATGTCTCGATTGCAATTTCTCAAGTGTTAACTATTCTGCATTGTGCAATTACTTGTTTGGTTCTTATATGCTTTCCACTTGAACCGACAGGAGTTTTCATCTGACATGGGAAGCCGCACTGTCAAACGTATAGCTGATGTGTCGAGACTTCGCAATTTTCAGTATCCACAGGTATATATAGTTGAATCTTGTCACGTGGCCATTTTTACCATCCTTCTAGGCATCGTATCTTCCACCATGGTTGCTACCTGCATTTACAGCATGTATCTTTATTTTGGTAGTTGCTACTTTTATTTTCTATTTATGGGAACCAATGTATTTGAAGCTGCAAGTTATGGAATTTTTTACATCATCTTAAATAGAGCTTATTGTGGAATGTCAGTATCAATCTCAAGTGGTAATAATTCGTTCTCTACTTTTGTCAATAAAGGTTGAAGGTTTTAAAAAAAGTTTCATGTTTTAGATAAATGTCTTTTCGGACAGTATAATTGATCGTTATATATAGGGAGCTAATGGCTTGTATATGCATATCTTTTCAAAACAGAAAATGTATATTTATGGGATATAAAAAGTGTTTTAATATCTCTACAAATGGATAATGGAGTCATACTGTATATGTATCGTATTGCACATATTTATAAGTACACTCTATGCATATTAGGTGAACTACATATGGTGCTGATCTTATTTCTCGTTTTTTTAGATAGCAAATGTTTTATGTACTTAGGAACTTATTTGCAATTAAACTAATATTTTAGAAAATGGATATCCATGTAGGAATGTTTAAAATAATAAATGTATCAGTATTCTTTTGGAGATTTGACGACAATATTATTTATGTAATATGGATATGGCAGTGTATGATCATGGTATGAAAAATCTAGCCTCCTGGCAGTTGAGGTATACTCCTCGAGGTGAGGCGGTCTCATTTAGCTTGGAGGCGTGTCCAATCCAGTGTGGCATGCACCACCTCGAGGCGGTCGAGGCGTTCTGTGAGGCGAATTTTAATGGCTTACTTGGTAGTTTAATGGTTCAGTGTGGCTACCACCCAAAAGACCAGGATTCAAATCACCTCGTGGGGTTGCGTTAGGTATCCGACAACCAACATAGAAAATAGTCGGATCTTTCAACATGGTTTTGCGTAAGAATCCATGTAGTTGACCCTACTTAAAGTGGGAAAGGCTTAACCATTTTTACTTGGTAGTTTGAGAAGCTTATAAATATATGTTTGTTTAGGATAAATGATTATACAAGATGAGTGCCTAAATATGATGTTTCTTTCGTGTCCATAACATCATATTTACCATTAATTGTGTCCAACAATTTCGGTAAACTCTTACCATTTCACTCGTAATGAATGAATTCATAAATATCAAATTCAACAATACTCGTAAACTTAACGAGTTTTGCAATGTATCAAGAAAAAACGAAATGGATAGGATTCATGGTTTCCCATGCTCTGCCATATTATATAGTAAACACATGACATAAATTTCTTCTATATATAATCGTACTTTTAATTTTGACAATATTTTAAAGACAGATATGTACTGATTAATACTTTCGTAACATTTATAGACAATTAATTTCTGTTTGGTTGGATGAAAATGTGTAAAAGGAATATGAAGTTGTTGTATCTTCTCTTTTGGTGTTCTTATCTCTATTTTTTCATCAAATCTTATAGGGTAAGTATTATATGCCAGGTAAATAACATATAGTTACATTGACACACACATATATATTATATTTTTTTGCATAATTTTCTCTATAAATTGAGGCTTACGCCTCGAAGCCATGTCTCGTCTCAATTACGAGGAAATCGTCTCATTCTACCTTTTGTTTTTTAACCTTGTGTATGATTGCTTGTGCACTTGTATCATGATTGCTTGTGCATTTGTATCTAGCGGTAGTGGATTTAATGTATACAAATTCAAATCCAACTGCATTCCTAGTCATGTATATATGCATTCTAAGTTTCCTTGTGAACATAAAGGGCGTTGACAAATATTTACCTTTCTTGAGCGCATGTAAGATTGGAGCAAGGCAGGAAATATCGATATCGGTATCGTATCGGACCACCCAGAAAAGGATATATCAGGATACATCGCTTATATATCGACGATATTGGTGTAAATGTCGGAAATGGCTCAAAAAAGCCATTTTAGTTGTTTTATTTTCAAAAATTAAGATCATCCAAGATGTTAAAACAATAAATTACCTACAAATACACACTTATATTACACATATAAGTTATTTATACCCCATATATCGTACATATCGGTATACCCCATATATCACGCATATCGATCATATTGAACATATTGATGTTAATGTTGGTTGTTGACTTATAGATATTGGAAATGGATTTGATCCAAGTTCTTAAACATTAAATAACTTACGAATGTACCCTGACACATATAGATCATCTATGACCCTTATATAGCACATATCGGTCATATCGAACATATCGTTGTTAATGTTGATTGGTGATTTATAAATATTGAAATTGGAATCAAAGTAGCTAAGTTAAGCATACTTGAACACTTGTTTTGTTCACGGAAGATAGTGAATGGCATCGAGATGAGTCATTTGATTCAAAAAAATGTAGATAATAATAATGAGACAATGTTTCTTTGGTATAAAGATTTATATATTCACAAAGATAAATGAAAAATATAAATTGATGTAATATTGTAAAAAATACCTAGTTATGAGGGGTTTCGAACCAAGAGTTCCGTGGAGGGCTACGTAGGAAATATTTATATCGATATCGTATCGATCTACCTGGTCGAAAATGACATAAAAAGCAATTTTTCACGAATTATGATCATCCTAGTTGTTGAAACAATAAATAGCATACAAATATACATTTATATGCAAGAATGGTACGTATTTAGCACACTAATACACATTGTATCGCACAAATCATTGGTTGTTAATGCTGACAGCTGAGCTGGCTGTTGACTGCTAACATGTATTATGGCCCTGTGATTCTAACTAGATTAGCATTAGACTTGTTTTCATCTCTATTGCCAAAGAGGGCGAAGTCCACCACTTGAAGAACCGCCGTATGCACCCCCAGTAGCATCATACCCGACCAGACGGGGGTCAAGGGGGAGCAGGTGCGCTCCCCCGACTCGAAACAAAATATATAATTCATGACATGTTTTAATACTAGGAGTAGCAAAATGCCAAAATAAGTAGTGCAATCAAGCGTACAAGGGTAAAATCATTGATATATGTGTATATATATATATCGGCGATATCGTTCGGTATCCGAGAACTTTTATACTAAAACCATTCAATTTCAAGCGATATGGTGATATATCGCCGACATCCTATAAAAGGATATCTATATGAATATCGGTACCGACATCTCATCGATACCGATATATAATCGATATATCACGATATTGTCGACTCTGGATTGGAGTATGACTTAGAATTTACTTGGAGCGTTGTGGTGGTTGAAGGATGTATATTTTGCGGACACACGGAATGCATTCTTTGTGTGATGCCCCTATTCATTTACTTGATTATCATAATCCCATCTTTTGATGTCTTTAGTGCAAATTACAAAAAAGCCCTTGCACTAATTTAGGATCCTGTTTTTTTAATATGCAACGAAAGCTCTTTGCTGGGCCATTGAATTCATCTGAAGATATTATTCTTTTGTCATAAAAATTCTCAAAACCCTAACTTATTTCACCTTTTATATTCCTTCCTGAACCCACTTAAATGGTCTGGTAGTAATGCAGTATGCCTACCACCCAAAAGACCAGTGTTCAAATCCCCGCTTGTGGCGGTTGCGTTAGGTAGTCGACAAACCAACGTAAAAAATAGTCGAATCGTTCAACATGGATTTGAGCAAGAATTCATGTAGCTGACCCTACTTATAGTGCGAGAAGGCTTTGCCATTTATATTCCTTTCTGATTGGCAGGTGTGACACTAGATTGTCTTCTATTGCTGTGTTGTCTCGTCCTATTGCTCCATTTGTATCCGTCTCTTGTTGAATCTTACTTGCCCATTTTTCCATTAAATAACTTTGCTCAGTTTCGAGGACCTCTACTCATTTACCATCGTCGGGCCTCCAATGCATACTAGCAGACCTTGGAACTGCTAATAGCTATCCACTTCCTCTCTGCTCATATCGGATCTCAAAAGCTGCCACTAGCATTAGATTTTTTTTAATGAAATATGGGTGGTCTCCCAAGCTGGGACCCACTTCACCGCGCAAGTATATATTAAAAACTAGAAGTAATAATTACAACTTTTAGACTCATACAATCCAACTCACCACATCCCAATTCAGTACACCCGACTCAATATAACCCAATTCAGTACATAAGGCTCGCCACAACACACCCAACACCCTAACATGCTCAACTACATTTTCAATGTACAAACTCTGCCACTTGAAGATGACATCATTTCTAGCGCACCGGATAGACCAAAGTACGACAAAAGAATGTGTGTTGTCATGTCCATTGCCGCAAACCAATTTGATATCCCTCCAGAAAGTGGTTGCACCACAACACTCCAACCACTTCGCTCCGGTTATGACCCAGACCTCCGTTGAAAGTGGTCACACGAAGAATAAGTGATCCACATCCCTCCTCCGCTGCACCCCATCTATCACTCCCAATCTCCTTCGCACCCAACAGGAGTCCGCGATAAGCCTTCGTGAGAACCTTCTCCAACCGAAACAACCACAAGAAAACCTTAATGCAATTCGGAACCCTACTCTTCCATATCAAACCTATGTCAACCACCAGCTCCTCCTGCATCACCACCCCCTCATTCATTAGAAAACGATATGCATTTTTTACCGAGAATTTCCCATCTCCCCACACGAAATGATCTCTCCCCGAAGAAGGTGCCTCGCACCTCAAAAGCTCTGACTGCAACGCAAGGAAATCCTCCACCCTCTGATCAGATAAACTGACGGAGAACAGAGGGGTCCACGCCCCGCCCTCCCAAACTTACCTTATTACCACCCCTCTGTCCCCAACCAACTGCATCAGACGTGGATATCGCTCACCCAAAGCGACATCTCCCGTCCAGTCATATAACAAAAATGGAATCCCGCACCAACCCAAGCACTGGTCGCAGAGCTCTAGCAATATTCGAAACCACCTCTATGACCCCCTTCCACAATAACGACGGCAGGTGGCCAGGTGCAACCACCAATGACATATCAACCCCATATATCTTCCTTACCAAATGACAAACCAAATCATCTGAAATTTCCCCAAATATGAACCACCCACTTTACCATAAAAGCTTTGTTCATCTCCCTCACTCGCCACAACGAGCCCGCCCTTTCCCTTCGACGTAATCACCTTTTCCCATCCCACCAAATGAACGCCCTTCTTCCCTTCTGACCATCAGCCCAAAAGAACCTTCTCATCAAGCGTCGATCTTTTTCCGCACCTCCACAGGCAACGCACGCGTAGAGCAAAAGAACACCGGAATCGCGGAGAGAACATGCTTTAACAACATCAGCTTCCCACCCCTAGAGAGCATCTTCGCTTTCCATCTCGCTTTCCTCGCCTCCTGCCGCTCTAACAAAATTCTCCAGTCCCTGAATTTCGGTTTACCCACCACCAGAGGGAGCCCCAAATACGTAATAGGCAATGAGGCAGCCGGTCATCTCAGAATCCCCTCGACCTGGCACTGCTCCCCATCCGAAAGACCAAAGGAAACCACCACAGACTTCTCCCTATTCACCACGAGCATGGAAACATCTCCAAAATTGTCCATAATAAATGACGCTCGCCGAATCTTTTTTCAGATCGTCCTCCATGAAAAGAACAGTATCAGCAACATACTGTAACAATAGGACGGATATCTCCTCCTTGCAAAAACCAGCACACCAATTTCAATCAAGCGCCAGCCTCATTATGACAACAAGAGCATCAACCACCAGCACGAACTAGTGTGAGGCTAGCAGACACCTCTGTCGAATAACCCTCTGTGGCTGGAAAAAAACCCCCTCCGGTCTAACATCAACAAGCACCGCCGAGGAAGATGTAGTAATGCATCTTTTGATCCACGCAATCCGCAACCCCGGAAAGTCCCTCTTCTCCAGTGACATCCATAGAAACCGTCAGTCCACGCAATCATATGCTTTCACAAACCAATCTTGCAAAGCACCCCTTTGGTTCCACATCTATTCCATTCACTGACAATCTCAGATGCCATAACCAACCCATCCGCCATAGCCCTTCCCGAAATGAAAGCCAACTGCTCTGGCGAGATAATCTAGCGAAGCACCGTCCGCAACCGATTCACAAGGATCTTTGAAACCACCAAGTAAATAGCATTGGACAACATAATAGGCATGTAATCCTCCAGCCTAGTCGATGTGCCCTTAAAAGATGAGTGCCTTGTTCAGCCTTTCAAAACCCCTATTTCCAGATCTGAACTTCTCCAACACCTTCATGACATCCTTTTTCACCAACTCCCAAAACTCCATGTAAAACTCCACTGGGAAACCATCTGGACCCGACGAACCATCAGCATTCAACTGGAACAACGCTCGTCTGGACTCCTCCAAGAACTCTGTAACCAATATCTCAGAGCCCCCTCCGTAATTTGTGAAACACCCCTCCCCTGCCAACCCCAACCAATGTGAGTCCTTCGCCTGGCAAAATCTTGAACGTGTGAACGCAAAGCCGAACCCACTTCTCGATCCCCCTCCCCCACCACCCCCAACAACCACCAAATGAATCATGTTTTTGCACCTTCTGCTAGCCTTGACGTGGAAAAACTTCGTGTTCCCACCCCCTTCCCCAACCATCTCTACCTGGATCTCTTCCTCCAACTGACCTCCTCCTTTTCGTCTTCCAAAAGAATTTCCTCCAAGTATCCACCCCTCAGCAACAACTCCTCAGCCGTCAGAACCCTCTCATCCTCCAATCGGTCTAATCTGCAGATCTTAGCCTGGGACGCCATCCGTTGGTTCCTCCACATCACGTGGTTTGCCCTATTGAACCCCATCAATTGACCCCTGAGCATCGCCAGCTTGGTCGCCAATATGACTGTGGCAGATCCTGAAGGATTTCATCTCTCCTCGAAGGCCGCCACCGAATCATGAAAATCGTCCTCCAAAAGACAAGCCCGCTCGAAGCAGAAGAAAGCTCGAGATCGCACCGCGTCCCCCAGACAACCATAGTAGCGGAGTATGATCTGAGTGCGCCTTGGGTAAAGCACGAACTTCTGCCAACGGGAAAGCCTGTAGCGCCACCGCAGACACCAAGTACCTATCCATGCGAGATCGCGACTGCATGTTACGCCAAGTGTAAAGACATCTCGCCACATTGAACACCTGAAGGCCAAGCTCCATCACTGCCCCCAACATCTCAGCCGAGTCAACATCCCTACCTCCGTGCCCCCATGTCGATCCTCAGGGAGCATAGTGATGTTGAAATCCCTCCCCCCTCCCCCCCAATAACCCAAGCCATGTCGGGAGCCACTGCCCTAGCGCCATGCAGTTCCTCCACAAGCCGAGATATCCCCGCGCCATTCGGCGGGCCATAAACGTTCGTCACCAGTAGAGTGATATGATGTGAGTATATCCCCACGCCACTAGCATTAGATTGAAGTTGTTGGAAGGGATATGATGTGAGTATTAGTGAAGTAGAGTTTTTGTGTGGGTATCTTGTTATGAAAAAGTAAGGTCTTTATACGGTCTAACAATAGCCAAGGAGAGGGACCCTTCTATCATAAATTAAAGAGTTTTTATCAGTTGTGCTCCTCCGAGATATTCCAATATCAGTTATGCCCCTCCCTTTTTTGGAATATCACTTGTGCCCCCGATATTTTGTAGTTCTATCACTTGCCCCTCCGTTACTTTAGCCGTCAATAAGTTGAACTTAACCATGGTTTTTTCAAACCATGGTTTGATTAGGAGGAGTAAAACGGGAAACCTTCAATCTTTTTCCTGGGGTTGGTCTTCGGGTTCCTCAGGTCGACCTTCGGACAATTGACGGCGTGGGCGCTGGCAGCTTCTTCGTGTCGATGCTAACTCTCGTGGTGGGTTTCGACGCCAAGGCGGCAACTGCACTGGGGGAGGAGGTGGGTGCAACCGCTTTCGCAACGATGATGGGCATTTCCATTGGAGGTAGGTGCAGGGAGGGGGCATGACCACAAAGCAGGGGAGAGGGGTGCAGGGGTAGAGGGGACGACCTCGAGGCAGTGGGGGAGGTACGCAGGCTGGGTGAAGGTGCGGGGGCGGGGGGAGGACCTTGAGGCAGGGGAGAGGGGTGCAAGGGCAGAGGGGAGGACCTCGAGGCAGTGGGGGAGGTGCGCGGGCTGGGTGGAGGTGCGGGGGCGGGAGGAGGACCTCTGGGCTGGGGAGAGGGGTGTAGGGGTAGAGGGGAGGACCTCAGGGCAGAGGGGGAGGTGTGCGGGTTGGGTGAAGGTGCGGTGTCGGGGGGAGGACCTCGGGTTGGAGGGGGAGGTGCGTGGGTGCAGAGATGGTGGGAAGGCTTGGGGATGTCGGGCTCACACAGGTGCTGGCACGCGGAGTAGTGCTAGAGGCGACGAAGGTGGTGGGCACGGTGGGGTACATGGCGTTGGAGGAGGTGCGGAGGGAAGGCGGGAAGGTTGACATGGGGGCGGAGGAAAGGTGAGGGGAACTCGGGGAGGAGGAGAGGAGTGGGAGGCCTACCTTAGCGGAGCTGGCATGATGCAGAGGCGAGGGAGTCGCAGTAGTGTCAATTTAGCGGAGGTAGCGGAGCAGGACTTGGCGGAGCAGACGTCCTCGGCCTGGAGGTCGACAGCAACCTGGTTCTAGGCGACGGCGAGACAGAGGGCAACACCGTCGGAGGCGGATGCCATGGGAGAGGATTATAAGGTCAACAAAGACCTTACAGTCCATGTTTTCTAATTTATTTCTTTTGTATCCTCAAAATTAACGTCCGTTTGTGTTGTAGATGGACGGCAACTAACCCGAGGGGTGTAAATGATAGAATGGCAAAAAGTCAGGGGCACAAGTGATATTTCAAAAAAGGGAGGGACATAATTGATATTGGAATATCTCAGAGGGGCACAGAGGGGCACAACTGATAAAAACCCTAAATTAAATATGGGTTTCGTACTTGTACATTTCAAATTTGAGGTGTCTGGTTTAGTTTTACCGTGTAAGTGATTTTCTTGTAAACTCTCTTTTAAACTGAGTTTTTGCCTATTGGCCATAAAACCATTTTTAAATTTATGCATTGATCAAGTTGATAATTTTGTTTAAATCATTTGTATTTTAATATGTTAATTTTATCGAATTTGACCATTTAGGAGGTTAAACTATGAGGTCTGCTTTTCAATAAAAGTGATATTCGTAAAAATCTGTAATGTCTGTGCTTATATCCTGTACTCTATGAGGTGCATTTTTCTTGCACGTTTGTTGGATTTGTATCCTTTCTTGAGTTTTGGTATATTTTCCCTTTCTGTTTTGAAGATTTTTTTGATCTATTAATATTTGATTGACAGGATGCGGGACCTATGGCTCATCCTGTTCGGCCCCATTCATATATTAAGGTTGGTAAGAAATTTTAGATGTGCGCCTATTTCTCCATATTCTCGTAGTATTTTCAAAATATTTACTTTCCTTCATTTCCTTGATCTAGATGGACAATTTTTATACCGGTAAGTATTTATATTAGTATTCATACATTTCTTTTATTCTGTAATACACCATTTTTCATTTAAATCTGAAATGGAATTCTTATTTGTATTCATTCTGAGAACTGACTTTTTTTTTCTGTGGTTGCATTTGATTTCGTGCAGTAACGGTATGTTTCCTGGCATTTTTGTTACTTTTTAAATACATTTAGTTACTTGTTTGAATTCCTTTTTTTGTTAAAATTGTTTGGACTCTGGAGATGTGCACACCAGTGACGACAATTATTTCTGAAACACAGGTCTATGAGAAGGTCTGTGTTTTCTGTCATGGAGCTTTCTTTCTGCTAAAAGGGGATGGCGATATGCTACCTCATTCTTGTATGAAATGCAACATCTTACGGGAACCTCTGTGACTTAATAACAGGGTGCTGAAGTTGTCAGGATGTATAAAACTCTTCTCGGGAGTGTTGGCTTTCGGAAGGTACATAAATCTTCACTTGTTTTGATTTTTTTGGACAGTTTCTTTTGTATGGGCTATGTTAATGTAATCCGTTTAATTTGCTGCATGTCTACCAATATACCACTCGTGAAAAGCAGGTGGTATCATGATGCATCTTGTGATTTCATGCTTGTTTTTTTTTGCAGTTGGCAAATTTTCATTCTATTGTTTCCATGGTGATTTTGTGCTTTTCCCAGGGAATGGATCTTTATTTCCAAAGACATGATGGGCAAGCAGTAACCTGTGAAGATTTCTTTGCTGCAATGCGTGATGCAAATGATGCGGACCTTTCTGGTTTCTTGTTATGGTTTGTAGCTTTTCTCTGTTCCAGCTTTCCTATATTTATTATTATTATTTGAGAAGTATAGGATTTGAGATACTGCTCTGTAGGTGGAATACCAACTCAATACTTGGTGCATTTAAGCGTGTTCATTTAAGCTTTTCCTTTATGCTCGAGAAACTTATCTACACAAGCGAAATGGTCCAGGTACTCTCAAGCAGGAACTCCTCGTTTGAAAGTTACATCACATTACAATGCTGAAGCTCGCTCGTATTCTTTGAAGTTCAGGTGAATATAGGAAATTTTGATATGATTTGAAATCTTTTACTAAATATTGTGATTTCTTCCAATCGTGAAAATGGACAAGCCCATCTGTTATGTATAATATGTTAGTATATCTTGAGGATACCTACATCGTACTGTAAAGCTGATTTTTATAAACATTATCACAATGTTAAAGGCCACAGTTTGGTTGCTGGGTTTGGCGGATTAATGATGTAGAACGAGCCTTGCAAATATCATAACCCCCTTATGCCCCACCGTGTTTCACACCCAATCGGAACATGTATCCTGCAAAATTATCCTTGATCATTGTTGAATTCCGTACCTTTTTCGACCTATTATTTCATACAGTTATTTTTCTTTCATTTCTTCAAACATATTATACACATAATAAGGATAATCTAACTTGCACTGTTTTCCCCTAAAATACCTAGGATGTCACCCGAACAACTTGGAATAAGTCCTGCTTATTAGTTCTTTGTTAAATTTATCCCTCATTTATCCAGAAAAAACAGAGATTGAATTGTACTGATTCCTGTGTAGATTTTTAGTTCAATTTTCGATTTATCTTGCTAGAGGATGCCTTTTGACATTGGATGGTCCTTGTGATGTGCATTTTTGCTATGATTTTCAGTCAAGAAGTACCGCCTACCCCTGGGCAGCCTGTCAAGGAACCTATGCTTATACCAGTGGTTATTGGGCTTCTCAGTTCAAATGGTGAAGAAATGCCAATTACATCCATATATCATGACGGACTGCTGCAAATGGTTGATGGCAATAGCCAGTCATCAAGCACCGTTCTCCGCATAAAAAAGGTGACTTGTCTACTTGGTGATGTCTCTAGTAGATAAACTTTCACACTGCTATTTTGGCTAGCTTAGCCTCATTCTTAAGAGTAGCATTTGTGAGGACATCTGTTAGACATGTAAATCTCCGACGCTAAAATTTCCATTAAAATATACTTGAAAGGTTTACTATTTGTTTCCATATATATGTATATATATATGAGGAAAGGGAAGCTACATCATGATGTAGCTAACCTTAGCTACATCAGGGGCGTTTTAGTCTTTTTCTTTTTTTTTTCTGAAAATTCAGTGATGGGTTTTCATAACTATATCCCTCTAATATGTCATTCAAATTTCGTTAGAAACAGAGACTCCTACGGTCTCCATCCAGAATAGGAAAAATACAGCAAATCTGTGACCGTTAAAAAAGGACTGTCTGAATGGAGGCCGTAGGAGTCTCTGTTTCTGACGAAATTTGAATGGTATATTAGAGGGATATAGTTATGAAAATCCATCATAGAATATTTGAAAAAAAATAAAAGAACGAGACAAAAATACCCCTGATATAGTTAAGGTTAGCTACATCATGTTGTAGCTTCCCTTCCCTATATATATATATATAATGTAGTATCAGTGACTTTAGATACACACTTTACTACTACTAAAGCAGTCAGATTTACAAAATTATGCATCTTCTTTCATCAAATATTGTCATAGAAAGTGCCAGTTCACCATTTATCTTAACATGCTGTAATCAAGCAGAAGGAAGAAGAGTTTGTCTTTTCTGACATTCCTGAGAGGCCTATTCCATCTCTACTCCGTGGCTATAGTGCACCTGTTCGTCTAGATTCCGATCTTACTGATGACGACTTGTATTTCCTACTTGCAAATGACACAGACGAGTTTAATCGGTACATATACATTGCCGATGCTTGTTTATTTGAATTATTCCCTTGAGAATTTGATCAGTTTTCTTAATTGTCTGATCTTATGCCCATTTTATGCATCAGTTGGGAGGCAGGTCAGATTTTGGCAAGGAAATTGATGCTTAGACTGGTATCTGACTTCCAGCAAAACAAGGCCTTGGCTCTCAATTCTCAATTTATAAATGGCCTCAAGAGCATACTTTGTGATACAAAGTTGGACAAGGTAAAGTCTTTATCTTCAAGTATCACTTCCGATTCTTTTGACAAAATTTCAACAAGATTGAGGTGTTTTGGGTTTGATGGGCTCGTACGATGCATAAAAACATCCTTGCAATTAATTATTTCAAATGATTACTTTCTAGATTTTTTCCACTAAAAAAGGTGGCAAGTAATTTGTTGTTGTGTACTTCCATTTTTGGTGAACATCCATTTTGGATCTTCTCAAGATCTGATTTCATGTTTATGAGTGTTCAGGAATTCATTTCAAAGGCAATCACCTTGCCCGGTGAAGGGGAAATCATGGATTTAATGGAAGTTGCTGATCCTGATGCTGTACACGCCGTCCGTTGTTTCATTAGGAAGGAGCTTGCTTTCAACCTCAAGGAGGAGCTTCTGAATACTGTAAGTTATCTATCAAACTTTTGTGTGAGATGCAGAAATTCGTGAATATTGTTTTGCTTATTCTGGCCTTCTGATCTATTAAACCATGTGCTTTATTTCTTACAATCATCCAAGCTAATATCACTGTGTAACATCCCAGCTGAAGAACAACAGGAGTACAGAAACTTATGTGTTCAATCATCATGCCATGTCTCGGCGTGCACTGAAGAATACAGCTTTAGGCATGTCAGAGATCCAATTTAGTTTTTGTTTTGTAAACAATTTAATCTAACTCATCTGTATCCTTTCTCATGCAGCTTATCTCGCTTCATTGAACGAACCAGAGATGTCAGAACTTGCTATACGTGAATACCAGTCTGCAACAAACATGACTGAACAATTCGCTGCTCTAGCAGCTATTGCCCAGAATCCTGGCAAAGATCGGGATTTTGCTCTGTCTGATTTTTATGAGAAGTGGAAGCATGATTTCTTGGTGAATATCTTTTCAAGAATGATTAATTCGATCTCAGTCTTTTTATTCATTATCCTGAACGTGCAAAACATAGTAAATCTCTAATTTGAATGCATAGTAAATTTTAATTATACTGCAGGTTGTAAACAAATGGCTTGCTCTTCAAGCCATGTCAGACATTCCTGGCAATGTTATTAATGTTCAGAAGCTGTTGGAGCATCCTGCCTTCGACATCCGAAACCCGAATAAGGTTACCAAATCTTGCTTTGCACCTATTAACTTTCATCCTTTTAATTATTGAAATGCCTTCAAGTTTGCATCCTTGTTCCCATGGTCTTATGGGAATGGCTATTGTTGATTTAGGTATACTCACTCATTGGAGCATTCTGTGGATCTCCTGTAAATTTTCATGCAAAAGATGGTTCAGGTTACAATTTTTTGGGGGAAATTGTATTGCAGCTGGATAAGTTGAATCCTCAAGTATGTCACAATAGTAATAATATGCATATTTCTCTCTCTCTCTCTCTCTCTCTCTCTCTATATATATATATATATATATATATATATATATCCCTCGTTCTCATTCAATTACCATGTTGTGTAATTTCAGGTGGCTTCTCGTATGGTATCAGCCTTCTCTAGATGGAGACGATATGACGAGGTCAGACAGACCCTTGCAAAGGTAACTATATGTCGGTTGTTATTTGAAAACACTCTTGAAGAAATGACCACTGACCAGCTTACACGCAAGAAAATATTGGTACTTCTAATGCTGCAGTTGTTTCTTTCTTGGTAACATCAGCATGTTGTCAAATGCTTAGAAATAGTATTCTATATGGAAAATTGGGTTTTAGTGAAACAAATCCTTAGGCTGATCCACTGTCACCTTGCAGGCACAATTGGAGATGATAGTGTCTGCCAATGGTCTGTCCGAGAATGTTTATGAAATCGCTTCAAAGAGCTTGGTAGCATGAGAAGCTTGATCCAAATATAGATTTCTATTCAGTTCAAGCATACAATAATTTCAGCAATGGTTTGCGGCAGATCTCCACTTTTTAGTGATAGTTTGCATAGTGGAAAGCCATTTCCCATATGCATCTCCCCCCTTCATTTTGCCCTCTTTGTCAGAGTTAAAGTTGTCATTTTCAAATAGACAGACAAGATTTATATTGGTTTGAGAGCTTATTTTAAAATGAGGAAGTTTTTGACATCTTTTTGGTATGGTATTCTCTCCAATATTTGATTGAAGTACATAAACCAACATTCTAACATTTTATGCATTTCAGAGACATTGATGCTTTGCAAGGGGTGGCATGCTGTTTGTGAAGCCCCTAGCTTTCACACGTAGGTCATCTTGAATCTATGAAATTTACGCATATATGATAGCATGATTTGGTATGTAGAATCATTGTGTTTAAAATCCGTCCTATGTTTCCGTGCCACATGCAAGATGATCTTTCCTTATACTTGAAACATTGAGTCCCACTGGATGCAAGATCCAATTCCTTTGCGAAAAATCATTCTTAGAATTCAAAAAATATATCAGTTTCCACAGTTTGCCATCTGATGTGGCATCTCGTTCGATTTGTAGGCTGAGTTATTCACTTGGTGGGTTTCTTGAAACCACCCAAATCTCTTTTAACTTAAATGGGTCCTCTTGGGTTTTCTTCCTCTTTAAGGGTTCGTTTGGTTGCAGGGTTGGGTTGGGGTACCCCGGTGTACCCCTCCTGTCAGCCCTCCCAATCCTCCTCGCAGTTTACTATTCACAGGGGTACTCCAACCCAACTCAACCCAACCCTGCAATCAAACGAACCCAATCTCCGCTCTTCTGTTCATCCACTCTTCGTCAATACTTTATGTAATGTTATCAGAAAGAATGTAAATTAATGAAATGATGCATCGTGAGTGATGAACTTCAATTAAGCATCATCGTGAAGACTATCGAACTGTCACAGGAATTATGACCTTTGGTGACAACGAATGTAATGATGACGTACCATACATTATCAAAGGTTGGAATGTTACAGAATCAATAGGTAGGGTAGTACAATGATAGGGTAGTACAATGAAATTGATCTACGATAATTAATTATTTGAATATTTGTTGTCATATCTTTCGATATTGAGTATATAACAACGCATATTATTCGTTGCAAAAACAAGATATGTTTTATTCATCTAATTCACAGTGAATATGATATTCGTCACTACATATATGTATAACGACAATTACTGTAACTTTTTTATTTAAAAAAATGAACTAATCATATCTAATTTGGGAACGATTATAAGAAAAAGCCAACAGAATAATGTTGTTATATTATTCGTTGCTTACAAAACAGTAACAAATACTGTATGATATAAAGAATCAATTAATGAATAGTAATTTTTTGCTATACATTTAAAGTACGGAAGACTTAGTCAATATTGTTAGAATCAAGTAAGAACAAAGATGCACAAGAACAATCACCACAATGAGAAGACGATTTACGTGGAAACCCTACCTAATCTCTTAACATAAGGGAAAAGAGGTGGGATGAGTACATATTGTAGGAGATGGGTTAACAGTTCCTCTTCCATCGACTCGTTTCCCCACCCAATTTTGATCCAACTCAATACTCTCCCTCAAGTTTGGCATACATGTCAACCATGGCGACTTGCTTACATTCAACTCGAATAGTGCTGTAGGCCGTCCCTTTGTGAAGAGAACAACAATCCGATCATCGGATTTCAAGTAGAGAAGATACCATTGAACAACATCAATCTTTTCGCTAATGAGGTGTCTATCTATCTCGACATGCTTTGTCTTATCATGCATCACATGATTCTTGGTCAAATTTATAGCAGCTTTATTGTCACAGATATCTTTATCGGCATAGTGACTTCAGTTTCCAATTCTCTTAGCAAAAGTTGTAACCACAATACTTCTATGACACCATTAGCGAGAGCTCGATATTCAGCTTCAACACTAGACCTGGAAACAACACCGTGTTTCTTACTTCTCCAAATAACCAAGTTCCCATACAAGTACATTGCATACCCTCGATGTAGATCTCCTATCATCACCAAACACTGCCCAATCAACATTCTATATCCCTCAACAGTAATATCACCGTGTTTCTTGAACATAAGCCCTTTGTCAGTGCACTTATTTATATAGCTCATGATTCAATTTACAAAATTCACATGGATTGTTGTAGGGTTGTGCATAGATTGATTGACAATATTTTTAGAACATAAGTGGTGTTAGGTCTCTGAGAGTGAGGTAAATTAATTTTCCAACTAACCTCTGATATCTACCTTTCTCTACATCATCAAGGAGAACTCCATCCTCCTTACTCATTTTATAATTTTCCTCGATAGGGTAGGATGCAAGTTTACACCCAAGCATACCTGAGTAACATAGTTGATTAAGAGAATAATTTTGTTGATTTAAACATACCATGTGGAGATCTGGTCATCTCGATGTTAAGGAAATTTTTCAGCAGCCCTAAGTCTTTTAGATCAAACTCTATTGAAAGCATCTTTTTTATGCTAGACAATTCCTCTTCATCATCAAAAGAATAGACTTCTTTCTACTATTCCTTTTGATGAAGAGGGTATGATATCCATTATCTTGACAATAGACATTTTATATCATCACTACCCTTGAGCCATTCAAAGCATGCTCTCGGCGATTGTTTGAGCCCATACAGAACCTTTTTCAGTTTGCATCATTTATCCATATGACTATACCCATATGGCATCTTCATGTACACTTCTTATTTAAGGATTTTGTTTAGGAAGGCATTCCTTACATCTAGTTGATGCATTTTCTAGGAAAATTGAACAACAAGGCAAATAACGACTCTTATGTTGTTCATTTTTGATACTACAACAAACGTCTCAAGGTAGTCAATAGCATATTTCAGTCTGTAGTCCATTGCAACTAACCGGGCTTCGAATCTATCAAGTTTACATCAGCCTAAGTAGATCCATTTTGAACCGACCAGATGAGAGCCGTTTGGAATATTTATAATATCCCAAATATCATTCCTATAGCTTCCATCTTCTCCTTCGTAGCTTTCACCCATTTTGGGTCACACTGAGCTTCAACCACATTCCAAGGAATATCAAGCACAATGATAAAATTTTTATACTTTGGACTTACCTTACAGTAAGAAACAAAGTTCTCCATTGGATAACGGGTTGAAGGACTGCCAGGCCTTACAACATTTCTCACAGCAACAGGATGGTCATCCTCTGCATTTCCAATATCAACAACCAAATCACTCAATACACTGCCAGTATCATCAACAAAATCATCAAGGAAGAAGCGCTACTTACAATGTTGTCATGACTTGGATCATTAATAAGAGATTGAGATTGCAGTTTGGTATTATATTTTTCCCACGATCAACATCGTTAACCGCAGTCACTCAGTTGGCATCAACCTGATCAAGTAGAATGTCATTGTCATCCTCATTACTGTCTACATTGTAATTACAACTCATTTCTTGGGTCTCATCTGGGAAACAAAGATCTGCTTCATTTTCCTCAATAATATTTTTACTACACCCCCTTGAGAAAAAATATTCACATAATGGAATTCATGCTCAGGGAAGTGACATCTCTGGTAACGTGTAATTTCCTTTCAACATGATCATAGCATTGTTGCCCTATTAAGTACTAGAGTAATCAATGAAGATGCATTTCTTAGCCCTTAGTTCCAATTTTCTCTATCTAGGATCAGAGATGTGAACATATCAAACATAATCAAACACCCAAGGGTCCTAATATCATGGTTTAAAATAGATAAAGGAGATATTTTTTTAATCACATTAGAAGGATGCATGTTTATAAGGTGAACAATAGTATGAACAACATCCTCCCAATATGACTTGGGAACGTTACTCTGAAAAAAGATTGCTCATGAGACCTCCAAGAGGTAATTGTTCTTCCTCTTAGCTACGCCATTTTGTTGGAGTGTGTAACTGCATTATTTTCATGGATGATTACATTCTCTTCAAGAAAGACATGGAGAGATCCTTCCAAGTACTCTCTAGCATTGTCGGTCTGTAAGATCCTGATGTTTGTACCATATTGATTTTTAACCATGTTAATAAAGGTATGGATTATATGTTAGGATTAGAGTCATATTAGGATTAGAAATCCTAATAAGATTGGACTCCTAATCCTATTAATAGTTGAGTTGTAATCTATTTATAGTCCTATTGGGAATAGGACTATGAAGTTGTATTTGAGCTATATAAAGAGGGAGGAGGAGGCATTGCGTCACCACTACCAGCAAGAACAATGTAACCCCTAGAGAGAAAGGTGAAGAGGAGAGAAGAGAGGAAGAGAGCGGGGGAACGAAGAGAGTGGTACTCGTTCTTCTTTTACTGATCTTTCTTCTCTGGTGGTCGCAAGAGGTGACCGACACCGTTATATTTGGTTGTTCTCGGGGTATCCGAGAGGAGACGATATCGACGACTCATGTTCCCACCAACTGGTATCAGAGCAGAGTTAAAACCTCTTTAGTTCCTAACATTATACTCGGTACCTCACTTCTGCTCTTCATTAAGTATACATGAGTATAAAAAGAAAAATCATCGATGAAAGTTATAAAATAAATATGGTCACCCAAACTTTTCAAGTTTAATGACCCCACACATCAGAGGGACAATGTCAAAACATAACTACTGTTACAATTAAACATAGGATAAAAGGTTCTATTGTGCTTTGAGAATTCACACACTTCACAAAATTGAATCTCGCGTCCAACCTTATTGAAAAGTTCGAGAAATAAGTTATTAAAATAAGGATAATCAAGGTGCCCCAAATGCTCATGCCATTGCTTTAGATTTAGATATCAACATTTTCTTTGTCACTAGTTGTGGCAACCCAAGCAGAGATCATGTGTACAAGAAGACAATATAAACCATCGACAACCAAACCAATCCCAATCTGTTTC
Organism: Ottelia alismoides; assembly: GCA_037367405.1. NCBI lineage: Eukaryota > Viridiplantae > Streptophyta > Magnoliopsida > Alismatales > Hydrocharitaceae > Ottelia > Ottelia alismoides. Next base: position 16,155 of record JAZKJV010004975.1, on the reverse strand, counting down.
CCCATAAACAAGTCCTGCAAAACACAAGATTTTTCATCAAAAATCAACTGGCAGTTCAAATATTTGGCATTGCGATAAACATAAAGAAGATTTATCAGAAAACGAGAATATGAAGAGTGTCTTCTAAGAGAAATTTATCTATGATAGAGATGCCCTTTTCCAGCCACAATGACTGAAGAGCCATCCACCAAGTTGACACATTCTCTACCTGATGCAAAGTTTATAATCAATGAAAATCTTAAAGTTATATGTCATATGAACATGGCACCACTATCAATAATTCGTTCATCAGTAAAGATATTTTAACCTTCACTTTTCTCCGTAGCCATTGTAGAATTCACAAAATATGCATCTGTTGTATTATTTAAAATAGAGATTCACTGGACATAGGCATGAAGGTCTTTGATATTATCCTTTGTCGGTCTCTTGCTATCAGCAACCATAAAAACATGTTTCTTCCCTTTGTTCAACTTTCTCTCAAGACGAAGTTCCCACCAGTAATCAACTCCATGACCAGTCTTCTTGTAATGACCACATTTCTTATCTTTCAAATTTCCACTCTTGCCCCCTTTACGATGAAATACCAATCTCTCAAAGGATGAAACATGATCATTTCTCATAACAAAATGATGATGTTCTTCAGATGCAATGTCATGATAGATCTCCTCAAGTCAAAACCAATCCACCAGTAAAAACTTGACTTCTAGTTGCTTCAAATTAACCATTCAGATCTCCGAGAAAATGAAGATCCTCTGTTTCCTAACCTCGTCCCAGTACTTCTTCTGATCATCGGTGCTCGTCCAATTGTAGGCACATAATAGTCTATCTCCTCCCATTAGGTTTTTAAAGAAGCATATTATCCAGTAACATCCATCTCCCCTTAATTCAAAGTATAGACATCTCTACTCAACTGACATATCTGGATATCCTGCTTCTTCTGCCCATACATACTCTCAAGCATGAGTCATTGTTCTCTGAACGACTTCTTCCGAAGAATAAGCTGTTGAATGTCTAGACACACAACATTGATGATTTAGTTTCTATATAGAGCTTATTTTTAACCATCAATGTAACCTCCCCTTCCTCGAGAGACTGTGCCTATCTCCATAACCACATACCACAGCAGATAATTACTCTTTGTCAACTTCACCATAGTAACATGAGCAGGTACATTGTCCATCTTAAAAGGTACAGTTGGACACTATTTTCTAAGGCCATCAGTCCACACAATAATAACACAACAATGACCAACAAGAACCGTAGAGCAATCATAAGAGGAGAAGCACAAAGGATGCCAAATAGTGACCGCAACAATCACATCAGAACAATCAACCAGTCTATGAAGAAAGAATGGAGACAACTCAAACAGAGACCAAACGAGTCTATCAACCTTGGACAAAGCCCACAGCCAGATCGATGCGCCAAGGGTTCAGATCACCAGCAGGACACGCGCGGTACAAGGGGTCCTCGCTGGAAGTTGTCGCGCAGCCGTGGAGGGCACACGCAGCGTTTGCACAACCGTGGAGTGCGTGTTGTATTTAGAATTATAATTAGACTTTTAATTGGAAAGTCTATGTAATTACAATTGGAATTAATTTGATTTCAATTGGGAAATCAAATGGCTTGGAGGGAAAGTTGGGAATTCTCAAATTTAAAACATGGAAAAGCTTGGGTGGAAGTTTAGTACCTGACGAGCCTTAGACTACCCTACCTAATTCAACCGGATTAATGATCGAATTAAATGTTAAGTTTTTCGTAGTCGGGTAATCGAGACTGATCAAAATCCACTCAGATTAATTGAATTAAACGTAAGCGGCAAATTTATTTTACTTGGGCAAGCCCAAGGTCGAACTCAGGGAGGCAGCTTTCTCCTTAGGTTAATTTGAAGTTAATTTCGATGTAGATTTTCAGAAGAATATTTTTGGTCTTTTTTATATGCAATAAAGGAAATTACAATGCAATTTCAAGCCAAATTTTAGGTTAAATCATGAATGATAGTCAAATGAGGTCCAAAATTAATGAAACTTGGCCAGAAGATGATATGCAATGAGACTAAGCTATTCCAATTTTTTTGAAATTTTTAGACTCTACTTGAATTAATTATGAATTTAATATGAATGCAGGGTAGTTTTTGCAAAGTTAATTTTAATAAATAGCAAGGTACATTATTTTTAGATACAAAAATTATCCTAGATATATCTATATGAGAGGAATCCAGGAACATTGATAAATCTAAAAAATGATGTAAATTGATCCTATTAAAAATCAATTAGGCAAAAGACTAATTAATTTATTCCAGACTCGTGACGCGTGCAAATAGTTTGATTTTTGGGCAATGTAGATCAACTTAAACTAAACCAGCTACAATTTTATGATGATTTTTGGAGCAACAAATAATTTAATAATGAATTTCAAGCACACTGTGGGAAAATTATGTCAATTTCCACAAGAATAATAATAAATTCTATGAATCTCACAAAAATATGACAAGTGTCATAAAGATAAAGCACAATTTTAACTATAACATGCAGTTTTTGGAATTTAAAAATGGGGCTAAATGAATGTCTAGATATGCGTGCAAATACATGGACCAAAATACAAACAGGAAATAAAATTTCTTAATTCTGAAACATGCATACAGGGACTAAAGTGTAAATACCTATAGTGTTGGGGTCATGCGTGCAAAATGTCAACGAGAACTCGTGCTCCTCACGTGATGCGCCTGGCAGGGACTTATTTGCAATCTTGGAAATTATAGGGGCCTCGGTGCAATTTACCCAGACCGAACGTGAGGGACACGTGAGGTGCTTGGCTCGGGAATCTTCGGAAGCTCGGACGGAGGCTCGGATGCTCTAGAGGCTCGGGCGTGCTTCGGATCTTGCTTCGGGTGCTCCGATCCTAGGGTCAGGGAAGAGGATCGGAGCGGGGCTACGTGGCGGAAGATTGGTCGTTAGATCTGGATAGATCCAATGGCGGCTGAAGTGGGCGACGTGGCAGATGGTAGACCGTTAGATCCTCCTGATCCAACGACGGTTGATGCAGGTGATGTGGGCGAATGAGGATCGTTCGATCAAGGTGATTGGACGGTGGCTAGACGTATGGTTCCTCCGATCCGCCGCCTCCTACGACGGTGTTGGCGAAGCTCCGACGATGGGCTCCTGGCTCCGACAGCCTTCCCCATGGTCGGTGAAGATTTTTGGAGGCTCCTGGATAGCTCCGGTGACAACTCCGATCAGTGAACAAGATAGGACCTGCAACGTTAAGGGGTGCCAAAAAATGCGCTCGTGTTCGTGGGAGTGCAATGAGTGTACGAGAGGCATGTGGCGTGAAGGTGAGAGCGGTCTGACGTGCTTCTCCGTCGGGAAGGAGGAGCTGTGGTCGGAGGGGGACTCGTTGCGTCATAGGGGTGATTGAATAGGCGTGCGAAGATCAGAGATCCAAGGCGGAGCTCGGGCGATAGTTGGTGGAGGGTGGAATCGAACGAGGCATCCTAATAAATTAGGAGAAAACAAAAGAAAACTAGAAGAAGATCGGAGAAGGAATGGAGGGATCTACCTGGGGATTGGAAGCTCGAGGCATGCTTCCGGTCATCACTCGAGGGTCGGTAGAAGGCCCGAGCTCGTGCAGCTCGGTGGAGGGGCTGCTATACGGTGAAGATACGCCGCGGATCTCGCCGGAGGGAAACCACCACCGTCGCTCACTCTTAGGCCAAATCTCTGTCACAGATAGGTTTAGGTGATCTCTAGGGTACCTTGTGCTAGGGCGGATGAGGTCGAAGTTTGACGGAGATGGAGTATTTACAGGGATAAGGTGGAGGTACAAGCGATGGAAGGGGTGATGTTCGTGGGACTTATAGAGTGAAGGAGAAGGGATCATGGTGGTCGTGGGTGCTGGCGAGGATGAGGGTCGATGGGGCAACGTCGTCGGGGTATCAATGGGTGGCATGGTGATTGTAGTGGCGGAGAAAATAGGAAGGGGTCGGCGAGTAGGCGAAGTGAGGCGATGTGGGCGAGGCTCTTTCGGAGGAAGAAGACGATGTCCTGGCCGTTGGATCTCACGATCCAACAGTCAGGAAATGGTTGCGCGGGAACGGGTAGGATTAGATCCGGGGGTCAAGATCGAAGGACGTAGCGAGCGACACGTGGTGAGCGGATGAGTGGCGCTGGTGAGTGATGGAGATGAGATCTGGCGTAGGATCGGACGGTCAAGAATTGGAGTGGGATGAACGGCAGGGATGGAGGCGATCTAGCGGCACATGGTGAACCACGTGGCGTAAGGAGGTGGAGGCAGAAATGAGTGGCCGTGATGAGATCCGGGATGATGATCCAAGGGTTGGGGTTTAGGCGGGATTGGATGGCCAAGATCTGAAGGAAGGGGCAGCCATCGGGCGGCTATGAGTGTGACGCGCGGCTAGGAGGTGGAGGCGCTGGCGAATGACCCAGATTTGATCCGAGCTTTGATCGGATGGCTACGAGGTGATGCAGCTGTAAATGGCTTGGATCTGAAGGAAGAGGAAGCCATCGGACGATGAAGAAAAGGGGCGTGTGGCGCGCAATGGAGTGGGCCACGTGGCAACCTGAGGGTGCCACTTGGCCCAATCAGATTGGCTGATGATGAATGTAAAATAAGAGGGAGAAAATAGCTGAATTTGGAATAACTCAAAACATGAAAGTTGTAGATCTCAATGAGATCTACAAGTTTCATGTAGACCAAAAAAAGGAAAAGAGGTCGAATAGAGTAATAAAATACAAGGGTACAAATATATATACATATAGTATTCAATGGGTGCCCAAAACCCAAGTTTTGCATACGTGCTCCGATTTAAATGAAATTACTCTCATTTTGAAGGTCTCTGAATGTGTATTATTTTAAAAGTCAGTAGACCTAGATCGGTTGTTGTATGAGAGAGATATGAGCATTCTAAAGTCCATGGTCTCAAACTTGGTTTGGGGTTTTATTTGTCAATTTTACAAGTTAGCAATTTTCTTGTATTTTTCTTGTGTTAGTGTTAATAATATATATTACACTATAGAGTGAATTTAGGAGTTTTGAAGTTAGTGTAAAATATATATAAATAGGTGAAATATGGTAAATATACATGTGATTTTTACAAGTGGATTTGACTTCTTATTTAGTGCAAATGTGGATGCTAAAATGCAGATGTTATCATGCATGCATGAATGCTAATTATGCAATATTGGCGGAAATATGCCTCTAATTACTCGGGAACAAGGCTCTATTTTCAAATTTAAGAGTGATGAATCTCATATTCATCAGTACCATACCTAGTATCTCTAAACTTTTGGTGGGCTTATATATGAGTTCACAACTCCAAGCTCTTGTAGCAATAGTAGAGAAGAGGAATGGAGGACAACACTCGCGCGCGCTTCGCTCCGGCTCAGGCTCGGGCTCGGGCTCGGGAGAGTCAATTTGGATCTCGGATCTCGATATTTTTGCTACGGGTTTCATTTGGCGGATTGATTAAATTAATTTAACAAATTAATTTGGATTCGATCACATCGGGAATCTGACTCGATCCAAACGGCTCGTTTTTGCCGCTGTTTTGGAATCTGAAGGGACATGCCCGTTGGGGGATGTTTTCGGAAATCAAAAGACACCGCGCTAGGGCACGCGAGCTCCCCTTTATATACCCCTCGTCTCACACCATTTTCTTTACTCGAAAGAAAACTCTCATGCATCGCCTCTGATCTCGATCCGGTTCTTCCTCTCGCGGACGAACCACCTTCTCTTTCTCTAGACTGAAAGTACTCGTAGGTACTTTCGAGGACGGTCTCGACGGTCTGCACGGACGAAGACCGTGGACCGTCGTATCCTGGGAGCGGATCGCCAGTAACTTTCGCACCGGTATTGTGTGGGTGATATCCTCTCTAAGGACAGTCCATTTCATGGACGCTTCGATGATCTCTAACCTTATTCTTCTTTTATTTTGTTTGCCGCAATTCGTTTATTGTGTTACCTTTCATGGATCTCGTGCTAATTTATGTTTCCGTTTATTTAATTGGTTCCTTCTTGCATTATGTAATCAGATAATGGATTGGAAATGCATGACGATAATAATGTTAATATGTAATGTCTTTCTTTCAATTCATTTGGATCCGAGTAATTATTGTTTAATATATGCGATGATGATCCTGTTTTCAACAGTGCGCACACAACAAGGATGGCGGTTGGAAACATAAATTAGCACGAGATCCATGAAAGGTAACACAATAAACGAATTGCGGCAAACAAAATAAAAGAAGAATAAGGTTAGAGATCATCGAAGCGTCCATGAAATGGTATATGCGATGATGATCCTGTTTTCAACAGTGCGCACACAACAAGGATGGCGGTTGGAAACGAGGTGCGCATACAACCGTGGAGGGCGCATGCACACAACACATGGGTAGGGGACTTGCCAGAAAGGGCTGCTTCGTAGTGGAGGGCGCACACAGCATGGTTGGTTGCTGGAAACGATGGGTACTCAGTACTCACTCGCCCGAAGGGGCTGATGATTGTATGGCTTTTTTTCTGTAATGGACATGTTATGTGTTAGAAAATCGGAAGCGGAAGCAGAATGATAAAACAGAGCATAGAACAAGAATCATCAACATGGGAACACCATAATTTTACGTGGAACCCTACTCCGTGAGGAGCGGGATGAAACCACGGGAGAAGCCCTCAACAGGGCGTGTTTGTCTATTGACTTTCTCAATGGATACAGGAGGTCCGGGGCTCCTTATATAGCCTCTCCAGAGCCTCCAAGTCCCACCACTGGACGATGTGGGACTAAACAACTGGGTGGGGTAAATGGATCTCCTCCAGGATCCATTTACCCTGCTACAACACAATAGGCACATACAACTAATGCTCCAACACTCCCCCTCAAGCTGGAGCATGCAATGTTTAGCTTGGACAAACAGAAAGATACTCAACTCAACGCTACATGACACTACAGACAATATCAACCCAACACGCACATGCTGCTGTTGAGGATGTTGCTTCTCATGCCGTGCAGGTGAGGAGGACGAACAGGTTGGAGTGTGAGTCGACTGAAGACTCAGAATCTGACCATCGAGTCTGAAACTGCGCCTGAAGTCTCCTCGTCGGAGAACTGGGTCTCTCCCATCTGGCTCAGAGAATGGTGCACTGCTCTGGTGTACCTATGATACCACATGAAAACCCTTTCCCTCAAGGGAATGATCCTCTGCTCTGGAGTCCCTATGGCTCACATGAAAACTCTGGCCTGACAACTAGAAGAATGATGGGGGCCTCTGACAATGATGGCAACATATGCTCATCTGAAAAAATGACCGCAAACTCGTGCGTGTCTGAAACTGGACTCGGAACCTTCGGAACCTTCTGACGTCGAGTCTGAACAACTGTAGAGTCAGAACGAATGGCTGGTCTAAAAATCTGCATCTGGCGTCTGAATCTGGAACACAAGACCTGTGACTCTACATATATACTCCCCCTTTCTCCCATACTGATCGGAATGAAGACATCGATGATAAACGCAGAATTGAGTGCGGTTGTATTGACTCACAAGGCGAGTCAACAGTCGGTGTTTGACCACACAAAATCTTGTATTTAATCAACAATTAACCCACACTACAGATCAACAATTAGAAATAAATGTGGAGTTAAAATTTATTTTTAACTCTGCACAAAATGTATAGCAAGCAAGTATGCAGAGAGTTCGAACACAGGGAGCAAACAGGGTAGATCAAATAGATGTGCACAAGTGAATGTGTGTGAAGTCTACACTAAGCCAGCAAGCAAAGAAATTTTTGTGGGTTTTTTATTTTTGAATTTTTTAATTTTTATTTAATTTTAAATTTTGTATTTTGGTTTTCAATTTCTGATTTTTATATTTTATATTTTATATTTTTTTCAATATTGGAATATAAAAACAATGTAATAAAAGGGTGATAAACTATTTATAAAAATATGCGAAATTGACCAAAAATTCAGAAATAAAATGTTTTTAATATTTTTAGGGTTTTTTACTGTTTTTGTGATTTTTGGGTATTTTTCAAACCGTTTTTGGTATTTTTAAAAGCTGAAATAAAGGAAAACAGTGGAAAAGCTACTGGCTGGGAGTAAAATGTGAATTAAAAATAGATAGCAGCCACAGAATTTTTGCAAACTATTTTTCAAATAAAGATAATGAAATATAGAACAAACAGGAACTGAGTTTATATTTTTTGGAGTTTTCTACAATTTTTTATATTTTTTTGAAGTTTTTATGTATTTTTGAATTTTTAAGGTTTTTCTTTTGAGATTTTTAGTGATTTTTGGACTGACACTAAAATATGGTAAAATAGACACTAGGGAATATTTTTGGAATTTTTAAAGGTATTTTACTATTTCTTTGGCATTTTCTAAGCTAGACAGTGAATAAAAAACATGTTTTTGATTTTTAATAAATATAAAAGTGAAATAAAATCAAAAACTAAAATTAGGGTGTGGAAGTACAAGTTACCAGGAGCTTAAGTTCAAATTTTTAGAATTTTTGGAATTAAGACGAGGCTTTAAATAAATACGTTAAGTACACAAAAATAAAAGGTCTGGCAGGGACCTTTTAGCAAAAAGTCAAAGCTCCAGGGGGTTTTAGGCAATTTTCCCAGAAAACTTTATACTGAATTAAAATTATCTGGACCAAACCACAAAACCACAAGCTGTAAGGGGTTGATTGTAAAAACCCCCAGGCCCACGTGCGTCGCACGCACGCCTGGGAGGGGTACGGCGACAATACCACAAAAGCTCAGGGGCTGACTTGTAAAAAGTCCAGATAATTTATAACTGAAATGGAAAGTTACTGGTCTAAACTTAAATAATACAAAAACCAGAGGCCCTTTTGGCAAAAACGCCTAGGCACACGTGACGAGCGCGTGCACCAGGCGAGGACCTATTTGTAATTCCGAGGAGTTTAGGGGCTTTTTACTAAATATTACAAAAACATTAACGCTGCAGATGAATGCTTAAGTTTCTATTATAAAATACAAAAACGCTCGAGGTGGATAATGCAAAATACCCCGGGCTTTAACGATCCAACGACCGATGGGAGCTCACTTGGACACGTGTCGAGATCGTGACGGTGCGTACCCCTTCGCGTGCACGGCCGAGATTAGAAGATGAGGGCACGATCGAACGGCCGTGGGCGCTTTAATCCTACGGATGTTGTATCGCGCCAAGAACGCCGGTGATCCAACGGCTCTGAGAGGCGGAGGAGGAGCAGACGAAGAACACGCGCCCGGCGAGGTTCAATCGCCGCGCACGATGCCCTCCGATGCCTTCCTTCACTGCTGTCAAGCTCGGGAGTGAGCTGGCGACGTCTTCAAACGACTGGAGGGGTCCGATGGTATCGTAGGTGGCCGACGCGAGCCCACCGATGATGATGAGCGTGGAGGCTCCAGGAGGTCCGCCAAGCATCCAAAAATCGCTCCGGCCTTGGAATCGAAGGCTAAGACCTGCAGAAAAAAGGTGAAAAGGTCGGGGGTAAAATGCCCCGACCTCGCGGCGAGGAGGACTGGGTGCTAACGAGGCGGAGCGTATGGACGTGAAGGAGGCCGGAGAGGTCTCCGACGACCAATCGATTGGGCGAATCGATGGCTTATGTCGGCGTTTCGAATGATCTGCACGACGCTCTAACTCTAGGGGGTAAAATGAGCAAGGAAATAGGAGTGGCAAGTACCTCAAGGGGGTAGGACCCGAGGTGGAGATACCTCCACGGCGAAGGTCGCCGGAGGTGCGGAACGCGCCTAGAACTGGTGCTTCTCCGCCGCTTGGTCGGTGGCAACCAGTTGCTGTCACCAACAGGTCCTCAACGCCAGCCAAAGGGGGAGGAATTCTAGATGATTTGCGGTTCAAAAGGAGGAGGAAATGAATGGGTGGTTTTTGAATAGTTGGTGGAGAGGTGAACTTCGAGGCGCGATCACGGGTGCGCCACGAAGATCTGGGAAGATCCACTAGGTCGGCGAGGATCACTGTTGTACCAGGTACAACTTTCATGAAGGAAGCAACTTCCCTCGAGCAACGCAATTGCGGCGAAAAAATCGAGAAAAGAGGGGCGCAGCGTGCTTTTGACAAGGGGCAGGCTAGGGCCAGGGAGTTGACCGGCTGGTCAACATCCTAGGCCACCTGGTTGGTTCACGTGGACCAACCAGGAAAAAGCCCAAAAAAAGTTTTAGAAATTCGTTTTAAAATAATAAATGAATTATTTAGATTTAGTTTATTTAATAAAAAAGATTTATTATTTCATAAATTATTTTATGGTAATTTTTATTTATTTTTTTAGAGGTATATTTTTACAAGTTGCTTTTATACCCCTATATAGGTATATTATCTATATACTTTAGTATTTGATTTTTATTTAGGTATTTTTAATATTATTATTTTTATTTATGATTTTCTAAAATTATAAAATACTTTTATCTACACAAATATATTTTTATTTATTTTTCTGATTAAATAAAATATAAGTGTGAAAAGTGTAGGTATAAGTATAGGTATAATACCTGTATAATCTATATAAGTTTATTTTTAATTTTATTTTTCTTTGCATTTTTATTCTAATTTTAATGCACATAGTTATTATAAGTAATATTTACATAATTTTTAAAAATATAAAAATGTAAGAATAATGAATAAATAATAAATTGAATATTTTAATTAGTACAACTATACAAGATGGGTCCTAAACTCAACTTTCAAACCGTAGCTCTGCCAAATGCGAACCCACCGTTATTAAATAGCTTATTTTATTCTATATACAATTAAAGGTGAGTTTGATGCATTTGGAGTTGTCATTTGTGAGATACGGGTCTGGGAAGTTGAGATCCTGGATTTTTATTCAGACCATAACTTTTTATCTGTATGTCATTTTTCAGTGAAATCAATTTTGCATTTTTCTTTATTTAATTATCTACAACTTTCATGTACAAGGTTTCTTTATTTGATGTATAAAAAGTGGAACCAAAAATAGGTCCCAAAATGAGTAAAGAATGAATAGAGTTGTATAGGTATTTTATCTGTATTTTGGCCCTTATCTCCCCCTACTTTATTCCTGGTCGACTGATGAATACCCATTCATCACTCTTTATTCTTATATTTTAGCTACAAAAACCTATGCAAATGCATGTAGATATGTGTAAATAGGACAAGTTAGCAAAAGCATGCATGTTTGTAAATATAGATAATTAGCATGTTTTTTGTGCAAAAATAAAAGAATAAAGATGAAAAAGAAAAAGAGGGAAATATTTAGAATAAATATTGAGCAACCTGACCCAAGGGAGGGCTCAGCATGGGCCTGACCGCATAAAAACCAAGTAGAGGGAGATAGGGGCTCACATGTACATATATTTGAAATAAATAAAATAATATTTTCCTCAGCCAAAAATATGCTTGTATATATTTTGTATATATTTAGAAGCTATTAAAAACAAAATAAAAATTAAAAAAATCAAAAATCCAAAAACATCTCTTCACCATGTACATAGACCACCTTCTTTATTTATTTCACCTTGTAAATAACCTAATTTATTTTCAAACCTTTTTGTAAATATCCCTTTTTATGTTTTGTAAATAAAATAAATAAAAAGAAACAAGACAAAAATCAAATAAAAATTACAAAATTAAAATACAAAAATATATTGTATATATACCATGTACATATATGTATATAACTAATTATTTAACAACCTATGTATATAAATAGTAAAAATAAAATAAAAATAGCCTTTTATTCCTCCTTTTATCCTATAAATAAATAAAATATAAAATAGGAATAAAAATGTATAAAAAGAACTAATTAAAAATCAAAAATCACTATAGTGTATATATACCTATGTATAGCTACTATGTATAGACCTTATTTTTATTTCCAAAAATTAATTAAAAATCATAAAAAAATAGAAAAAATTAAAACAAAAATATTTTGTGTTTTGAGTTTTTGAAAATTCGGCCATTTAAGGCCCCAAAAAAATCAAATAAGAATTCAACCCTTGGCGGGCTCTGATTGGTCCACGGGGGATTGTTGACCCCCGGTCAACACCTCCCCCAGGACCACCAGAGCCCGGGTCCTGTTCGCGGACCCGACTTCGCCCAATTATCTCTACCAGACCCGATCCCCATTTCGCCTAATCTAAGGTCCTAATCATCCCCCGTGCATCCGGGAATCTCGCCCGACATTCTTCCTTGGGATCCGCGCTTCAGCTCGCCCTACCCGATCGATCCTTCCCGGACCTGCACCCATATAAAACTCGAGCTCAGCCGCCTCCTCATTCCATCTTTGGCTCTCCACCTTCACTCCCGTGACCTCCATTGTAACCACCGAGGTGACAGCTCGCGTTGGCCCTTGTTGCAGCGAGGAGGAGGTGCTTGGACCATCGATCCGGCAGCCGCGCGCCGCCGTGCTCCGCCACCTAGCTGGAGCTCGAGCCTCAGGCAGTGACGACCTTCGAGGCGACGACCAGGAGCTAGCCAAGCTCCAGCCCAGTCTTTCGCATCGCCCAGGTATCCATTTAGCGCATCTATTTAGTGTAATTTCATGTTTCGCCCAAATCGACCCCTCGCCGTGTTCCTCTGATTCCGACCATCTCGCGTACTATTTCGATCATCGGAGCACACCATCACCCTCGCCACTCCCTCGCGCACGTTCTACGCCCACTCGTTCAACCCAGCTCGCCCCGGAGCTGGGAGTCGAGCTCCTCCATCCCCAGCTCGCCGGAGCTCATTCGCACCGACCCACCAGCCACCGTCACCCCGCTTCTTTGGGTCGAGGCACTTTGCCCTCGACCCGCGAAGCTCCTGGCGTGTTTTGCAGGTCAGAAGGAGGGCATCTGAGCCCCCCCTCACATCAGGTCCAGGAGCCCACCGCCGCCGAGCTCGCCGGAGCCCCTCCAGGGCTCGGGGTGGGCCATCGGACAGTACCAGCAGCTGCGGGACGCCGTCGCCCATCTTCCCCGATCACCAGGAGCAGCTGAGGAGGACTGCAGCTCACGCACGAGGCCGGCGAAGTTCGCCGGTGGAGTGTTCTTCCACCATCCTCCAGCACCGTCCGATCAGCCCCCGCTCCCAGTTTGCATCGCCACCATCCATTTCTCGAGGAGCAGCAGCCGTTGATCAGATCGAGGGGCTGATCTGAACCGTCCGAGCAGCAGAGAGAGAGCCACCTGAGACCTGACCCGTCCGATCCTCCACGTGGCTCCCTCTGGAGCGTCGATTTGGCCCAAGAGACAAAGAAGGAGAGCGCCACCATCCAGAGCCGCCCGATCTTCCACGTGGCGCGAATCCAGCCGTCGACGAATAAAGGGGTAATTTGCTTAGGGCCCCCTCTTAGTTTGTCTTTTTATTTTTAGTCCTGTAAATATTTTAGTAACTTTATTTACGTAGGGTAAATTGCATTGTGGACCTGTGCTTGTTTGTATTTGCATGTATGCCCTTGTGTGTATGAGTCCACGTGCTTCGTCACGTGTCTAGCTGGGCTATTTACAATTTTCATCCTGTAGTTCTGTTGGGTTATGAAATGAATGAATACTTTTTGGTAATTGCAGTTATGCCCCTGTGAGTGTTGTTTATGCGCATGTGCGGATTTTAGTGGGATTTTTGCATCCAAGCCCCTGGACTTTTGGTACGAGTTACCAAAAAGTCCAGAAACTTGGTTTTTATTACCAAAAGGCCCCTGAGTGCCCCAGGCACGCGCCACGCGCGTGACTTGCTGGGATTTTTGCACCTTGGCCCTCAGACTTTTGGGTATTTGCACTTACGTCCCTGTGCACAGTGCCCCCTCTTTGATTTTTGAATAAATATCAAACCACCTCCAAATTCGATGAAAATTTGACACATGGCTCCTGCCATGTTGTAGGATTTTTGAGAATTTTTGAGGACATTTTTGATTTGATTTAGTATTTTTTAAAAATTCAAAAACAGCCTTTTTAGTTACTGTCTAGATATAAAAATACCAAAAAAATATAAAAACACCTCCAAAAATTCTAAAAAATTTTAGTTACTGTTTCTTGTGTGTTGTTTGATTTTCTAGCCAATTTTGGCTATTTTTCATTGCCTGATGACACACAAAAATTCCCTAAGACCCGGGTGAAGGTAATGAAACAAGGGTCGTTGCGACCCGGATCTCAGAAGATGTGTCAATCAAGAAAAAGAATCGAACCGCGAAACGAATCGAAAATCAAACAAAGCAAATCAAGCGGTCCTAGCTATGGATTAACCTGGTATAGCTCCCAGGGTCGAACACAAGGAGCACGGATTGGCCTAGGGCCTACGAAGTAGTAAAAAGAAAATAAAATAAAAGAAAAGTGTTTTTTAGTGGTTTTTAATAATTTTTATATTTTTTTGGATTTTTAAAAGATAAAGAAAATAAAAGGCAACAAATATCAACACACTTAGGCAAATTATTTAACACACCAAAAATGAAGCAAAAATCAAAGAAAAATTGTTTTTATGTTTTTTAGGTTTTTAAGTGTTTTTGTTGAATTTTTGGTATTTTTCTAATGGGTAAATTATTTTCTAAAAATCAAACAGTGCTAAAAATCCTAGGTACTGTCCAGCAAGGCCTAAAACTCAAAAATAAAATATTTAAGAGTCTCAACAGGCCTTGGAGGTAATTTTCCTGTAATCTAGCAAAGATAAGGAAAATTTAGGCACCCTAATTATTGTTTTTGGATTTTTTAATTATTTATTATAATTTTTATGAGTTTTAAGGGGTTTTTCAATTTTTAGGGTTTTTACTTAATGAAAAATAGCCAAAATTGGCTAGAAAATCAAACAACAAGCAAGAAACAGTAGCTAATTTTTTTGGAATTTTTAGGGGTGTTTTTATATTTTTTTGGTATTTTTAAACCTAGACAGTAGCTAAAAGGAAGGTTTTTGAATTTTTAAAAAATACTAAATCAAATCAAAAATGTCCTCAAAAATTCTCAAAAATCTAACAACATGGCAGGAGCCATGTGTCAAATTTTCATCGAATTTGGAGGTGGTTTGATATTTATTCAAAAATCAAGAAGGGGGCACTGTGCACAGGGACGTAAGTGCAAATACCCAAAAGTCTGAGGGCCAAGGTGCAAAAATCCCAGCAAGTCACGCGCGTGGCGCGTGCCTGGGGCACTCAGGGGCCTTTTGGTAATAAAAACCAAGTTTCTGGACTTTTTGGTAACTCGTACCAAAAGTCCAGGGGCTTGGATGCAAAAATCCCACTAAAATCCGCACATGCGCATAAACAACACTCACAGGGGCATAAATGCAATTACCAAAAAGTATTCATTCATTTCATAACCCAACAGAACTACAGGATGAAAAATGTAAATAGCCTAGCTAGACACGTGACGAAGCACGTGGACTCATACACACAAGGGCATACATGCAAATACAAACAAGCACAGGGTCCACAATGCAATTTACCCTACGTAAATAAAGTTACTAAAATATTTACAGGACTAAAAATAAAAGACACAAACTAAGAGGGGGCCTAAGCAAATTACCCCTTTATTCGTCGACGGCCGGATTCGCGCCACGTGGAGGATCTGACGGCTCTGGATGGTGGCGCTCTCCTTCTTCAGCTCTCGGGCCGGATCGACGGTGGAGACGAGGACACGTGGAAGATCGGACGGGGTGGGGCTCCGGTGCCTCTCTCCTCTGCTGCTAACGGTCCAGATGAGCTCCTCAACGAAATCGACGGTAGCTGCTCCTCGGAAGATGGATGGCTGGGATCAAGTCTGGAGCGGAGGAGACATCGGACGGCGCTGGAGGATGGTGGAAGAACACGACGCCGGCGAACTTCGCCAGCCTCGTGCGAGAGCTGCAGTCCTCCTCAGCTGCTGCTAAGTATCGGAACAGGTCCGCGGAGTCGTCCCGCAGCTGGTGAAGGTGTCCGATGGCCCGGCCGAGCCCTGGAGGGGCTCCGGCGAGCTCGGCGGCTGTGAGCTCCTGGTCTGAACGTACGGGGGTCTCAGATGACTCCCTTTGAACCTGCAAGATGGACCAAAAGCTTCACGGGTCGAGGGCAAAGTGCCTCGACCCAAAGAAGCGGGGTGAAAGGGGCTTGTGGGTCGGCGCGAAGGAGCTCCGGCGAGCTGGGGATGGAGGAGCTCGACTCCCAGCTCCGGGGCGAGCTGGGTTGGATGAAAGTGCGAAGAACGT